>KV908438.1:339725-387225 GCA_002005505.1 Botryococcus braunii
CCTGGCTTTGATCTTGCAGCCTTGGGCAAGATATAAAGGATGCCTGCAGAGGTCAGATATGTGGGAGAATTTCAGATGTGGACAGTGCATAGGACCAAAGGCAACATACACTACCTCATGACATGCAAATATTTCCCAAAGGCCCTCTTCTTGTCACAGCTGTTTCTACTTACCTTTGCAACATCAGGGCAGAGTCTTAGAAGCTGCTCTAGCACCAAAGAACCAAGGTAACCTGTGACACATCAACATGATTCCCTATCTTAAGTCCTTGGTCAACCACCACAACAGGACACTGTGGTATAAACATAACAGAGATGACCACGGAATACTTGCTACATGCTCGAAAGTCCCACCGAATTAAATTTCCTGTTACATCAGACACGCGGAGAGCGTTTTCTTGGAGGCATTGTGAAGCGTGAAAGCCGCTCATGGCACACTGGGTGTAGCTATTATATCGGACGCAAGGAGTTCGGAACATGATTACAAGACCATTACCAGTACCAGAAACATGTACATTTCAAGAGACACACCTGAGGCTCCAGTAATAAGAATTACACGATCTCTGTAGGCATCGATCACTCGAAGTGGTTCAGGAGGACCCTGCGCAGCAGCGGGAACCACCAATGCGAATGCGTTTGCTCCGTGGTAAACAATAAAAAGCAATTTTGTTACCCAATAAACCATAGAAGGGAGGAAGAACCTCTGCAGCAGCTTTTGTTGGTCCTGAAGTAAGGGATGGCCCGTTGACGGAGGTGAACAACCGAAAGATCCATAAATAAACCTTCAACCAGTACAAATACCAATCCCCAGCCCATTCACCCCATGTCTTTGATGTTGCCATTGACTAATTCAAACCCGTTTTCACGACAAATTGGCGAAGAACCACACTCAAGATCCGAATCTGAATCCTCCGCCAATACAAAGATGTAGCAAAAAAGCAGGATTCAAAATCTCAAATCCCACGGTTTCCCTCTGTCTTTCTGAATTGGACTATGTGATATTCGTCGAGGTGGTGATAATTGTGAAGATGGTGCTGCAATTCGAACTCGGTCGTACATTCAGTTGCCGTTTACAGGAGAACGACATGTTGGTGCTCACTCCCAGAGAAAATTGAAGATCTCACAAGGGATGGACCACATGAAGTTCGAGCCCAGCATCAAACTTAACATCTTGCATGGCATTTGTGAATCTTGAAAAGTAATGCGAAAAGTATACCTTTGGCTGTCAGTCAAAGGAACATCTTGTTGAAGTGACGTTGAATTGTTGTAGATGCGACAGGGAATAGGTCGTGATCTTCCCTCCAGAGCATTATTTTTATTGTGGCAGCGGTGTGATAAAGGCTCTTGGCCAGGTAAAAATGTATGTCGTCAATTTTTCACCTTGTTCCGTACCCCGATGTATTAAAAACCGTGGCGTGGAATGGTTGCAGCCATGCTTTCAAATAGAAAGTTGTCCTCAACACAGAATATGATTGATGAGGCCAACAATGAAATCCATGAAGTATTGGGCCATCCCCAGGAAGTTGCAAGAAATCAAGAACTGCATCCGTCCACCAGGGTAAAGGCTAGAATTTCCTGTCGAAAATATGTGATTCCCTGCGTCTTAAAGTGTCTGGACATTTTAGTATGCATGTTAAGTCTGAAAGTGAGGGTTCTGGGGGTTCTAAAGAAACTTGGTAGGCACAGCATATGATGGTCCTTGTTGTGCACCGCTGTGGTTTGGTAGAGGTTACGAGAAGGGCAGATGAAGGGTATGTATGCGATGGGATAAGTAGCAGCATTCACTATCAGTGTTTTCTTTTTGTAAGCCTTCATGATGCAGACACTCTAGTGTTTGCGGTTCCTGGGGTAACCTTGTGCCACAGAGGACCTCTATCCTTGGATTGACTTCACTCCTTATCTCACAATGAGGCTGTGCTAGGGACCTAGGACTTGCATAGTTGTATGGCTTTCTGTGGTAGGTGCAGGAAGTTACATTAACTCACGTGGACGACAAAGGTCAAGCTGTGATGGTCAACGTGGGACACAAGGAGCAGTCACGGAGAAGTGCAACAGCCAGTGCAAGAGTATTGCTTGGGGAGAGGGTATATGGTCTTGTGACAGCCAATATGATTACGAAAGGGAATGTACAAGAAGTTGCACGCTTGGCAGGAATAATGGCAGCAAAGCAGACGAGCAACCTGATCCCGCTTTGTCATAATATACCTCTCAGCGTGGTGTGCTCCCATTCCCCTCTTGTGAACTTTTGAGACAATGGGGACCTGGCAGGCATGGATTATATGGCTATCTACTGGATTTGGGCCTCTCTAGGACCTTTACCACATGGCACTTCAGAGTTGACCAGCTCACAAGCTGCTCTTAACGTAGAAAAACATTGTTCTGTTGCAGGCAGGCCTTAAGGGTGCTCAGTTGCTTTATTGTTTCTGTTTCGGTGCCGTCTGTGCCATCATTTCCAGAATCCGGGCTCTTAACTCGGTCCAGGATTTCACCAGGCAGACATGGCTGCTCTTTGTGAGAAAAGCATGATGACATCCCGGATTTTAGTGATCCTGCTCATGTCGGCGGTGCAGGTTGATGTTGATTTCTGTATGGACAGCCGGGAGTGGAGTATGGTTGTCAAGGCCAGAGCAGAAACCACAGCACAAACCGGGGTGGAGATGGAAGCCATGGTGGCTGCCACGATAGCTTCCCTGACTGTGTATGATATGGTGAAGGGAGTAGATAAGTCTGTGTATATCTCAGATGTACAGTTAGATGAAAAGAGTGGAGGAAAGAGTGGAACGTATAAGAGGAGTGCAGCCATTGTGCCAGAGACTTCTCATAACTAGACGGATTGCACATGTCTACAAGCTTTCTCCACTTGGCTGTATTTTGTTGCAGGCTGTATTTTGTTTGCAGGGTGAAGTCCTAATGGACATCAAGTAGGCTTGCCTTGTTGCAGTGATTCTACACATGGCCTATGCAGAAGTTTGTTCCATGGAACCAATTCTCAGGTCTTCAATGTGGAACTGCTCATTTTACTTCATCTGGACTGCTGCCATTTCTGGCACTGCCAAACATATACCAGTGCAAAGGTATCAGCTTGGTCGGGCATGATCTCGGGTAGCCCAGCACTACTTTCAGTTCCTATTCCCGAATGTTACGTTGTCGGAGGTGGACTTATGCCCCAGTGGTTGTTTATGTTGCGTGGTATGGCTTGTAGATGTGCAAACACACCTTGTTGTGAAGGCCGTCCTGCAATATCCAGGAATGACTGACATAAAGGCAATGGGCACGAAGCTGTAGAGGGACAACAAGATGGGAGTACCTTCCTCATTGAATGGGAGGATTGCATTTGCCCAGCCGTTAACAGTTCCCCAAACAAGTGCTCCTTGAAGTCATCCAAGAACCCTGAAAGGTCTCTTCATCAAAGGTGCAGTATATAAATGTTTTAAACTGCTAGCGAAATTTATGAAACTCAAAAAGAGAAATGAAGATAACGGAGGAGGTCCAGAATGCACTTGTTTCCACCATCATTGCAGCACAAATTAAAATAAACTGTGAAGCTTATCCGAACCACACATGACGTATTTTAGATTCGTGTATGCGGAATCCAGGGGCCATAGCTAGGGGCCATGATTGCAGCCCGTATTCTCCACTGCGGACATGTTCAGACGTACGTATCATAGCATGAAGCATTGGGAGGTCCTAGTTGTCATTCCGAAGACTGCTTCAGTTCAATGACACTATTGCATGCAAGAATGCATTTTCCACTCTTTAAATGTGCTGTAACACACTTCTGCAATGCACCTGTACAGCTTGCTCTGCCAAGTCAAAGCTCCTGTACTTTGGGCGATTGGGCACAACAGATGTTCCGCTTATTCTTACTGTTCAAGCCTTCGGGGCTGTGAGAGTGTTACTAAATCGCCCTGCGGTTTTGTGGGATATCGCCAACGCCGTAGGCCCTACGGGTTACCCCAGGACCTGGGCTAACCTTGACTCCCTGCTTCCTGCCCCAGGCAGGCAGCCTGTGCAGCTCAAACTGTGCCCTTGAGGCACGTAGAACAGGAGGTATGCGTGTGCATTAGCGGGCGCAAGGGGAATCATTGAATTAAGACCACTACTGCACATGTCAGACAGGGTGCATCCCCCCACGCAACATCACTGACAGGATGTGCATATGATACACTCTTTGAACCCCAATGTGGTTCCGGAATACTGCTGACGGTCTTGCTCAGTCGTGAAAATGCCAAGTGTGCCTGACCCGGCAGACACTGAGAGAAAGGGTATGTAAGAACACAAAGTACGTTCCATTGCCACCGGAAATGCACTACCGGTAAACTCCTTTCCACCCAGCATAGCCCAGGGGCCCAAAGGAGCCCCACAGGTGAACCAGCGCCCCCCCCCCCCCCCCCCCCAAAAAAAAAAAAAAAAAAAAAAAAAAAACCTGGCACTGCCCGGTCGTCCTCCAATCGATGAATCGGGTCGAAGTTACACCGCGTCACAGTCTGTGACTCACAGAGCACAAATGAACTCGGTGCAGCTGGACGAGACTCACAGATGAAAACGACAAGGCTCATATGTTCAATGTTCCGAAACCACTACTCGAGTGTGCATATCTGTGACTCTCAACAGTCCCCTAGGTTCATCTTGAAGCATTCCACCTGGTGTCCGTGCAGATCGTTGGACCCTTTGCAAAGCACCATAATGTAACAAAATCCTTACCAGACACAGCCTATGCTTGAGGCTGCAGCACTTCGATCGTTTCGTGTTACTAGATACGATTACACGACTTGAGAGATATTCACACAATGTTTCTCTAGAATCTATCTAAGCAAGGTTCTCCTTTACAAGAACAAGCAATGAGTACAACAGAAAAGAGACGTCCGAACACCAAAAAGTTTGCGTCTATCAAAAGCAGTGGATACGGCAAGATAAAACAAGTACAAAATGCTCAGATTGCTGTAGATACTTCGCAATTCTTTCAACCTAGCAACACTTTTGCTCTAAATCCTCTCCCTGCAAGTACAGAGAACCATGACAGTCACGGGGATGACGACACTTTGAGCAGGTAGCATGATTGTTTTACTTGCAATACGTTTGAAAAATGTGATGGGAAGTAGGTGTAGGCACCGATTTGTAAGAGTATCTTGAAAGCTTCTCTTGTTTGGATCTCCCTCAGGGGATCAACTCGACAAAAGTACGAGATTGACGGGACAATCGGCTCAGAAGCTGGTGATCTTTCACAGTCCGCCACATCAACGCGACGAGGGGATTGCATAGACTTAAGAGAGAATGATTATAGCGTGACAGAATGCAAGGTAGCAATAGTAGAATATGCACCTAAGTGATGAATGTCACTTCATGATGTTATGACTCCACATGTTATAACTCCACAGGTCAAAATAATGATGGATATGTTCCCACTCGATAGGTTGTGCATTAGCTTCCACAACTCAATTAGTCTAGCATCTGCAAAATAAAACAGTGCACTCTTCTACGTGGTAGTTTGACAGTCGTGATTGAAAATAGGTACATGATCCACTTGTTCTTGCAGGATTACATCCAGAAAGTGTTGCTAGATCTAGACACAGAGGTTACTGTACTCTTCTACGTGATAGTTTGCGAGTCGTGATTGAACATAGGTACATGATCCACTTGTTCTTGCAGGACTACAGCCAGAAAGTGTTGCTTGATCTAGACACAGAGGTTTTGCAAACGGCACAGCTGATTCCTGAAATGTCAGGCAAGGACAATCTTCCCCTTCAATTGGAAGAAAAGATTACAACAATACAGGTACGTGAATTCCCTTGAGTGATGCAGGGACCAATGATTTGGATTGGCTTGGTGCGATTCCAACACAGGCGGCAACTTGTGAATGCGGAAAGCATGGGGTGCAGGAAAAGACAAAAACTCCTTTGGCAAGGAACATACCATTAAACCAGCAATCACGATCATGCTTGAAGCAAAGCCCTTATTGTCTAACCTGGACAATGAATGGAGTGTTTGGCACCATCATTATTTTTGGCCTGTCTCTGAGGCTCCTTCTATTGACTGATCAGGCATACTTACCACCTTGTTAAGAGGTACACTGTCACATGCATGGAGAATTATAAACACCATGGAGTATGGCCTCATAAGTGGCTGGCAACTAAATTCCATGCAAGGGCAGTGTTCATGGACTTGCGTGCCCGTCCTACGATCCGATATCTGATTTAGGTAGATAATGTACACTCTTGGATATGGGATGTATGGATCCTCTTGCAGCAGGTTTGCATCCTGAAGAAGAGATTTCTGACACCTGACCCATGACGGACATACGTATCTGTGTAAGAGCAGCGCGCATCGACCTCTTTATAAAGCCCCCTTATTCTTCCCCCCCCCCTCTCTCTCTTTCACTCTCTCTCTCTCCTCCCCCCCCTCTCTGTGTCTCTCTCTCTCTCTCTCTCTCTCTCTCTCTCTCTCTCTCTCTCTCCTCTCTCTCTCTCTCTCTCTCTCTCCTCTCTCTCTCCTCTCTCTCTCTCTCTCTCTCTCTCTCCTCTCTCTCTCTCTCTCTCTCTCTCTCTCTCTCTCTCTCTCTCTCCCCTCCCTCCTCCCTCCCTCTCTCTCTCTCCCCTCTCTCCCGGGAGGAAGGACAGAAACATGGTTTGGATCGGAGTCACCCGGGTACCTCAGAACCTCGTAGGAAACTGTGCTGTGGGTCGTTAGCTAATTTCCAAGACTGGTTGTTGATAGGTGACGGATTGTCTTGTCCTTACCACATTCCACAAAATATCGTTGTCACGGAACTACGGCCTGATATTTTTATGTACTCTGCCTCAGCTAGGGCATGTATTTTGATTGAGTTGACGGTTCCCTTTGAGGATAGGGTATTTATAGCTGCTGCAGGTAAGGCCAAAAGTACTTTGAGTTACAAACACAGATTATCTCTGCTGGTTTTGAGTGTGAGCTTTACACAGTTGAGATAGGTTGTTGTGGCAATTATGCGGCTTCGCTTCACCATTGCCTCATTCAACTCGGACTTGCGCGTCGACACGCACGACGTGTCTGTAGTTGTGCTACAAAGACGGCGCTGAGCTGCAGCCACTATATTTTTCTAAAACGTAATAACTCACTCTGGGAGGTATACAGAAATCATGTTTCTTTTGCTTAACAATCTCTGTGTCCTCAGGAATATTTGAATACTGCGGACAGTTACCAGAAGGGTTGTGACTTGTCAAACGTTTTCAACCTTTGCGTTTTGGGAAGCCAAGCGTGCGCTCTTTCTCCTAAAAACTAGGTTTAGCTTCCTGGGCGATACCTGCATACACTTCAGGCCTATCCACTGAGCTCTGTGGGACGGTGTCCCTTGTATGCACAATCTCACACTTAGGCAAGGTAGATTGGCAAGTCCCCATCTGGGGTCCCTATGTGTCAAGGAAAATGGATCCTCTCTTCAAGCTCTCCGAGTATTCCTCCCCCTTTCTCTGTAGAGTCAAGGAGTTAGTGGTGAGTTCCTAAAAGTTCTTTAGGAAATATTCCTTAGGATTGGGAGAACACATGATTTACCACTGAGCTCACTGCAGTCCTCGTACCGGGAGGGATCCCAACAGCCCGTGCTTACGTGACTGCCCGGCGGGAGTGTGATGTTTTTTTCATGGGCCTTCACACTGTTACATTGTCTGCAGAGTGGCATGTGTTCTCCTTCTTTAGTTAGACGGTACTCCAGATTGGTTGGTGGTTTTCGGTGGGGTTGTACCAGAACAACGCCATTCTCTGGACTTCGGGAGGTTGTTCCATAAACAACGTCCTATCTTGGTATGTGTCCTTTAGGTGTACGTTCTTGTCAAACGGTCCCTCTTGGCTCTGGCAGGATGTCTCCTAATGTCGTCTGCAAGCCCTGGGTAAAACCTCGGTGTGGTGGCATATATCCCCTCCCCTTCCCCACTGTATACTCACTGTGCTTGTGCTTTCGACGGGTGTGCGTGATATGGGGTACTTTCACCCCTCCCTCCCCTCTCCTCTCTCTCTCTCTCTCTCTCCTCTCTCTCTCCTCTCTCTCTCTCTCTCTCTCTCTCTCCTCTCTCTCTCTCTCTCTCCTCTCTCTCTCTCTCTCTCTCCTCTCTCCCTCTCTCTCTCTCCTCTCTCTCTCTCTCTCTCTCTCTCTCTCCTCTCTCTCTCCTCTCTCTCTCTCTCTCTCTCTCTCTCTCTCTCTCTCCTCTCTCTCCCTCTCTCTCTCTCCTCTCTCTCTCTCTCCTCTCTCTCTCTCCCTCCCCCCCCCCCCCCCCCCCCCCTCTCTCTCTCTCTCCTCTCTCTCTCTCTCTCCTCTCTCTCTCTCTCTCTCTCTCTCTCTCTCTCTCTCTCTCTCTCTCTCTCTCCCCCCCCCTCTCTCTCTCTCTCCCTCTCTCCCTCTCCCCCCCCCCTTCTGTCTGTCTTCCCCCCTCCCCCACTCTGTCTGTCTCCCCCCCCCCCCCCCCGTCTCTCTCCCCTCCCAAAACACTCGAACAAGTTTCTTGAAACATAATGACATCATGTTCCCTCACAGAAGAAGAATAATCATGGAGAGCAACCTTCGATCCTGTCAGGCCATTAAGAATCCAATCTAATTATCTATAAGATGGAAAGCCTAGTGTTCTCCGCACAACCCTAGGCTTGACTCCCAGGAGGAGCGCTTGCAGGGCCAGTGTTATGATAGTGACAGAACATTTTGGTGCCTTTCCCTCAGAAGAGTAATAGTGGCCAGATCATCGTCAATTACCAGAGAGAACAGTTAGTAGAATGAGTAATCAGTGGCAGAACCCAGGAGTTCTGCCAGAACCAATCTAGACCAATTGCACGGTAATAAGGAGGGATGAGATAATCGGACACAGTTTGCTCGAAAGGCTATAGGCTCCTGGCTCGAAGGATTGAGGCACTTGATTGGGACATCAAAAGCACTTCGGGTGTTTGCTACTTTACTGTTGCCAGTCAAGTCTCTTCACTCACAGACGACACTGCTTGTTTCTCTACGCACAACAAGAGTGTCGCCGGACTTAACACCCTCGTGCCGGGTCATACAGGTAAACTGCTGTCAAGACATCATATGAACATGAACAATGGTTTAGGAAGGGTCTAGATAAGGTATAACAGAAAGGTGTAATCGCTTAGCTCATCGGACATTGGTAATGCAGACTATCAGTAACGTTGTTGATAGAGTAGTTTGAATTGCCGAGTGACGAGAGAGAGCAATAAACATTGTAAGACTTGATTGGGACATCAAAAGCACTTCGGGTGTTTGCTACTTTACTGTTGCCAGTCAAGTCTCTTCACTCACAGACGACACTGCTTGTTTCTCTACGCACAACAAGAGTGTCGCCGGACTTAACACCCTCGTGCCGGGTCATACAGGGAACGCCAAGCACAAAAGTTCACAGGTTATGGGCCCACGTCTTTTCTGCTGAGGCATGAAAAATGTATGACTTGGGCAGAGTAGTCTGCGATGGCGCGAACACGACAAACAGGACGTATGAGCACGGGCAGAAGTAGACCTCATCCACCTCCACCTCCTCCTCCAACATACAACGAGCGAAGAAAGGCAGGAGGAAAGACAGGCCCACGAACGATAGACGAACGGGTATTCCTGGTGAAGGACTTCGTCCACGAAGCCCACGGACGAGGAGCACTTACCCCACCTCAGTGGTTCCGAGAGCGTTTCCCGATTTATCCAGCATATAAATTCACTGTTTGGGAAATCTCGTTCATCAACGGAGAGCCTGGATACCTGACACGAGCAATTTTTGAGAGGTGCTTACAGCAAACAGGAGGTCCATCGCACGAAGCA
The DNA here is from genome assembly GCA_002005505.1 of Botryococcus braunii. Taxonomy (NCBI): domain Eukaryota; kingdom Viridiplantae; phylum Chlorophyta; class Trebouxiophyceae; genus Botryococcus; species Botryococcus braunii. The sequence continues at coordinate 349,503 of KV908438.1, forward strand.
TATTGGACCGAGAAAGCGGCCTACGCAGCGATTGAGCTAGCTTTGAGCAGCCTGGGAGACGATTTCATTGATCATCTGATCCTCTACGGCGAAGGACAATTTGAAGTGGACGAGTGGGAAACAGAAGACGACAGTGAGGACGAGGACGGCGACTCCAGACTGTCAGAAAGGAGCGAAGATTGACAGGGTCCGAACAGCATGAAGAAGAAGGGTACGAGCACCAGTGAAGCATCAAAGTCAGCGGACGAGGAATCAACATCAACCCCCACGCGAGAGCCATGCACACCCAGTACCTCCAAGGGTGAGGGAGACAGTCTTCCCAAGGTTATTGCCACGCAAGTAAAGGTCCATATCAAGCTATTGCGTCATGGTCAGAACTTTATAGTGTGGGATAATGCATTCACTGCTGCTAATAGTGCAAAAGGTTCCCTACCTGCTATTCAAGAAGCCATGCCTGGTACAATTCACAATGCTGCTGCTATGCTACTGATCTATGAATCAGTACCAGAAGAATGGTTGGGGGAACTGTCTAGCAAGCCATCTGCTTATGATGCCTACGTATTTATATGCAAGAAATTTGTTGGTGGACACAACCCTCAAGCCAATGCAGACTGGCTGAAGGAGATGGCAAGGGGCATGAAGAGAGGGGAAACTATCTCCCAGTATGTGTCCAGGATGATCAATCTGAAGAGCTGCCTGAAACGTAACGGACATGATCTCCTGGATGGTCATGTGGCAACCCAGATAGTGCAGGGACTTCCAGCAGCAGCCAACCCACCAGGATTGCTACCCACTGCAGTTGCTCAGCCTTTGGACCAGCTGGCAGATCTAATCTCCACCACAGCAGAGGCCTCAGGGTATAATGATGATGGGGAGCAACAGGCAGTGGTCATGATGGCTCAGCCTACCCCACCTGCCCCAGTAACTGCACCGACAGCATGTGCGCTGAACCAACCCAAGCAGCCAGCAGAGGGGGAAGCAAAGGGAGAGATAAAGGGGACCTGCAACTACTGCCACAAAAGGGGGCACTTCTGGCGAGACTGCCGCAAGAGGCAGAGGGATGCAGACACCCAGAGGAACGTAGTTGCAGCTGTACAGCAGCTAGCTGGCATGTGGCCTCAGGGCCAATTCCCTGGAGTACCTCAGCCACCCCCAACTGTGCAGCATGCCTTCCCGGGAGCTGGAGCATTCCCACTGTTGCATCCACCACATGGCCCTCCTTCTCCCCCTTCAGAAGGTATGCCATACGTAGTGTCCTACAATGTGCTGGACTCTCACTGCAATAGACAGTCCAAACAGTCTTGGCTTGTGGATAGTGGAGCGTCAGTGCACCTTGTGAACAGCCTATCCCTGCTGCATGCCCCCACTGTACATACCAAACCTATTCCCCTTCAACTTGCCACCTCAGATGCAACAGGAGGAATCATTGCCACTGGCTCAGTCTGTCTGTTGTCCTCACTGCACGTACCACTGTGGCTGCATCATGTGCAGTGTGTTCCTTCAGCTACAACCAATATCCTGTCAGTATCTGCTGCGCTTCGTGATGGTGCCTGCCTCGCCACAGACGGTGTGGGCAGCTTTACAGCAGTGACAGGCCCAAATGGGTGGAGGATGCCAGTGAGTGCAGAGAATGGTTTGTATTATGTACACAACTGTGTGCCTGTGACTGCAAGTAAAACCCCATGCCCAGTAACAGCTGCCCTGAAGAGGAAAAGTAAGAAAAGCCTGAAGCACGACTGCACTAGACGGTTCCTGTGGCACAGCAGACTGGGACACCCTGGAGAACCATGGATGCTACGGCTGAGCAGCGAGCAATTGGTCACTGGCCTGGACACACATCTCCCTCCTTGTGAAAAATGCCCCAAGTACTGTGAAGCCTGTATTGAGGGGAAGCATGCACGCCCACCGTTTGGGGAAAGTTCCAGACCTGCAGTGAACCCCCTTGACAGAATTCACATTGATACTGTGGGTCCTATATCTCCAGCTGCAATTACTGGAGAACGGTATTGGGTGACAGTAGTTGATGAAGCATCAGGATGGAAAGCAGCTTTGCCAGTTAAATCAAAGGAGGTCATTGGAGCTGTTGTCAGGGATCTTGTCCTGTTTTGGCAGACAGAACGAAGGACCACTGTGAAATGCATTCGGTGTGACAGGGGGACTGAATTTGTTAATGCCAAATTCAAGGAGTTCTGTGCATCTCAGGGCACTAAACTGGAGATGTCAGCACCATATACCCCGCAACAGAATGGAATAGCTGAGCGAGCCAACAGAACCCTCAAGGAGCGAACCAGGACACTTCTCAACTTTGCAGCAGCCAGTCCCGTGATGTGGAAAGAGGCACTGGAGACAGCCTGCACCCTTGTGAACATGGGACCCAGCTCAGGCAGGCCTCTTACCCCCTGTGAAATGTTTATGGGATACAAACCTGATGTCTCCCTTCTACGTACCTGGGGATGTCTGGCATTCGTGCATGTTCCAGACCAGCAGAGGGGTGTATTTGCTCCTAAGGCAGTACCCGGGATGTTCACTGGATATTCACCAGTGTCCAAGGCATATCGAATCTATCTAGGAGGAGGGGTCTGGCGGGAGAGCAGAGATGTGGAATTTGTGGAGCACATTCGGGGGGCCTCCAGAGTAGGACTACACATTCTGCCTGGACAGCCACAGATGTTTTCATATCCAGAAGGTTTGCACCTCCAGCAGTGGGATAGTGAACTTCCTGCTGATCCCATCCAGCCCCACACTCAAGATGGCAGGATCAGCATACCCAGCTCCAGCAACAGACCTGACAGCACCCTCCCAGAAGCCCCTGACGAGGCTGCAACCGAGCCTGCCTGTCAGGGGAAGTGCCTCCTGGAGGAAGGTGCCTCAGATCTTGCCACTGGATCACCGGGAGGAACTCACCAGCTGGACCTGGACCAGTCCGGCATGCTGGAGACTCTTCGTCGAATGGCAAGAGGGAATCCCGACAGCGAAGAACACCAACGGTGTTTGGGGCGAGCACAGCAGACACTCCGAGCCCCGCAGCCTGACAACGAAGGCCAGCAGCCGGATGGATTGACAAGATCACAACGCTATGAGCAGCGCACTGCTGCTCGAGAGCTCCTGCTGGCACAGGAGAAGGGCGAGAGCTGTGAGCGAGTGGGGTTGACTGAATGTGACACCGAGTCACAGGGACCAGGGGAAGTGCAGGAAAGAGGTCAGAATCCTGAGAGCCCTGCATCACATGTGAGCGATGAGAGGGGGACAGTCTTTGATCAGACTGAAAATGGTCCAAGCGAGCTGAGTGGCCTGGGTGGGACCTGCTCAGTACCTGAGGAAATTGTTAGAGATGGGAGCTCTGTCTGTAATGCCCAGAGACAATGTGGTGCCAGCCACGCAAGTGTGGGCTATGCTTGTGAGTGTGCTGCTGGGCCTGCGCCCCAGCGCTCATGTTTGGCAGGGAGCAGACAGAGAGAGAGAGAGACATGGGCACAGTCCCAAGACAGACCAAGAGCTCATGCCATGCAGTGTGGTTCAAATGCCTGTGAGAGTCCAGACGGGACTGCAAACCGTCAGCCATGTGAGAGTGTGTCAGAGGAGGTGAATCGGAAGCCTAGACAGTGTGAGAATTCGCCCAATTACAAGAGCTTTCCGAGAGGTACCTGTGTTTGGGAGGATGATGTGAGAGAGACTGGCAGCAAGCTTGAGAGGGCAAGTTGTGAGTCTAAGAGAGAGAAAGATCAGAGAGGAGGGTCTGGATCACTCCCCACAGTCCCTTCGTGCAGTGCGGCGATATTCAGCGAAAGAGTAGTGGGTGACAGTGAGAGTAATAGTAAGCCAGATCAGGGGAAGCACACTGGTGTGCGATTTGGGAAGATTAGTGTGCCTTCCAGTTTAAAGGAAGCCCAGCAGTCCCCACAGTGGGAATATTGGAAGGCTGCAATGCAGGAGGAGCAAAACTCCTTAGATGCTCATGAGGTGATGGAGTTTGTTCCAAGACCTCGTGGTCACAAAGTAATCCCTGTTCACTGGATTTTCTCAGTGAAAATGGATGCTCATGGTAATGTGCTCAGATTCAAGGCTAGGCTGGTGGCTCAAGGGTGCAGGCAAATTCCAGGAGTAGATGTAATGGAGGTATTCGCTCCCACCAGCAGTTATGGGTCTAGAAGAGCTTTGCTGTCAGTAGCTGCACAGGAGGGTCTTGAAATTCACCAGGTGGATGTCAAGACTGCCTTTCTAAATGGTGAATTAGAGGAGGAGGTCTATGTCACACAACCTCCTGGGTTTGAGAATGGGGATGGGAACACTGTGTGTCGCTTGAAGAAGGCTCTGTATGGCCTGAAGCAAGCTCCAAGGGCATGGCATAAGACCCTTAATGAGAAGCTACATACCATGGGGTATGAGGTGTGCAAGAGTGATGCTGGGGTTTATGTGAAATGCTCTGTGGATGGAGGGAAATCCTTTGTGCTGATCTATGTTGATGATCTACTGATAGTTTCAAAGGGCATGAGTGAGATTGAGAGAGTGAAAGGGTTGCTGAAGCAGGAGTTCACCATTCATGATCTAGGAGAGGTGAAAGATTTCTTGGGCTGTCAAGTGATGAGAGATAGAGAGAAAGGGTTGATTTCTCTGAGCTGCATCCCCAAGATTGATGCCCTAGTGGAGAAATTTGGGCTGGATCTGGAGTCTGTGGGGCCTGACACCCCTATGACTAAGGATTTTGTGGCCACACAGCAACCTATGTCTAAGGACAACAGTGCCAGCATTGGAGCTGGGAGTCCCTTACCACCAGGTCACAGATATTGTGAACTGGTTGGGTCACTGTTGTACATTGCCAACACTACCAGGCCTGATATTTCCCAGGCTGTGGGAGTGCTTTCCAGGTATAGGATTACTCCTACCACTGCTCACTGGAATGAAGCAATCAGAGTGTTGAAATATCTGATGGCTACCAGGGATCTTGTGTTAGTACTTGGAGGGAAGGACACAGAGCTGGAGGGCTTTGTGGATGCAGATTATGGTGGTGATCAGGATCACAGGTTTTCCACTACTGGTTACGTAATTCGTGTGTTTGGAGGAGCAGTAGTTTGGGGAAGCAAAAAGCAGTCTGCAGTGGCCACATCCACTGTAGAGGCTGAGTTTATGGCGGCAAGTGCAGCTGTCAAAGAGGCAAATTGGATGAAGGGATTCCTGGAAGAAATTGGTATTTCTCCATGGATTGTGAAGATCCACTGTGATAATCAGGGATGCATCAATCATCTCAGAAATCCAGTGTTCTCTAAACATACCAAGCACATCGCAATCAGCTTCCATTTTGCACGGGAAGCTATTGCGTTGGGTCAGGTGGATGTAAAATACGTCCCTTCTGCAAGGAATGTAGCAGATATATTCACGAAGCCTCTGACAAGGCAGGTATTTCAGGGACATCGTGAGGCTCTGGGGTTGGCCAAGTTTTTGTGAGGAAAAGGCAAGGGGAAGTGTTATGATAGTGACAGAACATTTTGGTGCCTTTCCCTCAGAAGAGTAATAGTGGCCAGATCATCGTCAATTACCAGAGAGAACAGTTAGTAGAATGAGTAATCAGTGGCAGAACCCAGGAGTTCTGCCAGAACCAATCTAGACCAATTGCACGGTAATAAGGAGGGATGAGATAATCGGACACGGTTTGCTCGAAAGGCTATAGGCTCCTGGCTCGAAGGATTGAGGCACTTGATTGGGACATCAAAAGCACTTCGGGTGTTTGCTACTTTACTGTTGCCAGTCAAGTCTCTTCACTCACAGACGACACTGCTTGTTTCTCTACGCACAACAAGAGTGTCGCCGGACTTAACACCCTCGTGCCGGGTCATACAGGTAAACTGCTGTCAAGACATCATATGAACATGAACAATGGTTTAGGAAGGGTCTAGATAAGGTATAACAGAAAGGTGTAATCGCTTAGCTCATCGGACATTGGTAATGCAGACTATCAGTAACGTTGTTGATAGAGTAGTTTGAATTGCCGAGTGACGAGAGAGAGCAATAAACATTGTAAGACTTGATTGGGACATCAAAAGCACTTCGGGTGTTTGCTACTTTACTGTTGCCAGTCAAGTCTCTTCACTCACAGACGACACTGCTTGTTTCTCTACGCACAACAAGAGTGTCGCCGGACTTAACACCCTCGTGCCGGGTCATACAGGGAACGCCAAGCACAAAAGTTCACACTGGGCTTACCGTCCCGTGGCTATGCTCTCGCGGTGAAATAGACATGGACACGGGGAAGCCACCCCTACCACTCACATTTGGATTTGGGCGGGCACACAGTTTTTCTCAATGCAGTAATATGATTAACTCGAAGTTCTGGTTCTACTGCAGACTGTGACCTAGTGACCCTATCTGATTTTGGTGGTGCAGGCATTGCGGATCTCCCTACCATACCAGACCTAGGTGTAAACAAATGGCTGTCCGATAGGCACAAGAGTATCTGAATTGCCACTAATGTCAACATCTTCATCCTCATCTAAACCATCATCTATCTGAAGCATAAACGAAGTGGCAAGAACCTCCTTGAAGACATCAGCACCCGCAGCCTTGGCCTTGTTCTTCCACTTGTTGCCCTTCTTGCCACCTTTATCATTCCCCTCATCACCTTTAGGCACATTGGGGCCAATGTTGGCAGAATTTGACTGTGGAAGTTTTTCACCCTTGGCATGCTTGGTGATTAACAAATCAGCATCACACTGTGAGGCCCACTTCTCTAAATCTCCAAACGAAATAGGCTTAGCTGATACACTCCTATCCATAGTCAAGCGAGCTAACTTATGTGCGTGTAGCATGAGTGGTCTACACTCATCATTCATAGAATTAATAATTTGCAGGAAGATCTCATCCGAGTCAGGAACGCCTACCCAATGGTCGTATCCAATATCTCGGATGTGTGCAAGGTATGATGTCGCCGATTGATTCTTTTGTTGATACTTGCCTCGTAGTGCATCGCGATAAGAAGCATTATCAGGTTTGAAGACGTCACACAAGTCAGTAACATACTCATCCACATGATTGTACACTTTTCTACCATACACAGCTTCAAAACGTCTAGCCACATCCTTATGAGACTCAGCAGCCTTACGCACAATCATTAACCTTTCAAGTTCGTTCAGTCCCTGACCTTCTTGCCTTAACGCACGGAACACTCTTTCCTTGTAGATCTGAATGTTCGCACCTTTTTGTAGAGGCACAATTGCCTCAGTCAGCATTTTCCTTCTCAAGGCTTGCTCATGCTGGGAGGAAGAAGATCTACTCGGCTGCGTCTGCTGACTGACTGAGCTGTTAACCCTCATGGCTGACGCGACAGCTGATTTAATAACATCATGCAGACGAGAGTTGGCGTGACGTATGCTTCTATTTACAAATCTGGTAAAATTATCCATCAACAAAACAGTAACATCATAAGGAGCCCTGTGATTAACAGCAAGACATGCATCTGCGAATACAGAAGCAGCACCAGGAACACCTGTGTTGTCAAGTGAATTTAGTAACTGCGCAAAGAATGATGGGCTTCTACATTCCTGGATAACTCTGGTATGTATGCCCTACGCCGAGGTGCTTCAGGTGATGGAGGATGCTCTGACTCGTCTGGACTACTGTGATGTTCCCCATGACGATCATCTAAACCTTCCATATCATCAGGGTGTGGTAAACTAGCTGTGGACGCATAATCGGCCATGCTTGGCACTGACAGCTACGGAATAACTTGAAAATCAATTACTTCGAAGGCTTTCACCTAACTTTCACACCTCCGGGCTTCCCTTCCCGGTTGTCCCCCCACAAACGCGCTCTACCCAGAATTTATGTCGCTTCAAAACACCTATGCATCACCTTCAGGCATCAATCATCAATGTATAGTTCACAGGATCTCACAAGCAAGAGATACTCCCAACGAAACACCAGTGACTTCACAGATCAGGTAGCAGCTTCCTGCAGGACAATACTGACCTTAATTACTTACTTGGTTGTTGTTTGTGTTGTCTCCTACTCAAACTTTGTCACCAATCAGCAAAAGAACAAAAAGCGATGATGTCTACCCAAACGGAGTGTTGCTCGTGTCCGCCGGATCTTCCACCCTGTCTGCCCTAGAGGGCCGCTCACACGCACTCACTTACATCATCAGTAGACATCTTAAAGCATCGCTTATGTGCTCCCTGCCTTTCAGCTTAGGTTGACACGAGTAGGTAGTATGCAACCGCGACACAACAACCCGTTCGGTAATTCAGTCAATTGCCCCTCACCAGGTCTGACAGCCTTCCTATCATCTGTCAAGTCAAAGTTGCCATAGATTTGCTTATAATCGCACAGGGAGAACAAACTTGCTGCCGAAATCTCGGCCGATCGACCCAAAACTACACCGATATGCCTGAATAAGGTTGCGTTTGGTAGGCTGAAATTTATAAACTTTGTAGGTCTTGTGGATGTGAAAGCAATTACAGCTTTAACCTGGAAACTCTCTGTCAATTCAAGTCCCGCGCTCTATCAGGCACTCATCATAGACCGATCAAGGTTGCGATTTCGAGAACCACAGAGAATACTCACTTCCCAGCTTGATTAAACTACGTAGTTGATATCATCTGCTCAAATGTATGGCATTTGTACGAGTTATAGGATACCTTCACCCTACACACTCTTGCAAGTACCCTCAATGCACGCGACAACACACAGGACGTCTCGTAGTGCGGCTACTCCCGCAGATACTTGTCAAGCAAATGTCACTCGCCTAGTCAGGTTGCCAAGGGGTTACCTTACTCTTCGTCTGCACGACGTTGGAGGTGGATGGCGTTTACGACCTGCGAACTGGAGTCTAGCTACTCAACATCAAAATACAAACAGGAGCAATGAACGATTGACTTCCTTGAATCTCTTTACAATCAGTCTTGTTGTAGAGACCTTCTCATCAAACAACTCCCAAGTAAAGTCTGACGAGCGACTCTCCAATTGCGCCTCTAAAAGGGCGAACCTTGGATAGTCCGACGTACACACGTGAGGAGGTCTACTGCTAGTGTACACGTCACTAGTGTACAAGGTTTTCTTGGAACAAGACTAAAGAACACCAGGACATTTGTGCATCTTATACATTTGGTTCGTTTGCTGCAACTCAAGGATTATGCAGTATTGATGCTAGCAATTTGGTCAAAATGATTAAGGTACAAGTCAGTTAGTTATTTGTACCTCCAATTGTACATATGCAATACAGGTCTTCTAAACGAAGATCAATGTAACCTTTGAATCAGGACACAACTGTATAAACAAGACTAGCATCTTAAGTGCCTAGCATCTTTTTACCACAGTTGCCCGATTGTGAGGTGACCTCTGCTTTAATAGCCTTTCCACAACGCCCCGTGATCAAGCTTGTACCTTAAGTCTCTTAAGATTGTACCTTATGTCAGAAAACCGTCCACATCTAACTGTGTCTTAAGGTACGTTATGTTCACAATGGACCTATATCCTAATATTGTACACATGAAGATCACCTAAAGCACAAGGCATCCAATAATAATGTTGATAACTCAACAATTACCATACTTCTAGTGATTGTAAATTGCTCTCAACATTTCGCGTTCCCGCGTGCACGATTTCTGGTGTGCGGTTAGGATAAGCTTCACTCTTAATACTAAATTGCTCTCGCATGAAATGGGAAAGGAATTTTGAGACATGGTGGAAACGATGATGTCAAAGTAATCTTCAGTTTCAGGGAGACCCACACAGTGTTGATAACGCAGGGCCTTTACCTCAGCCAAATTGTAATGCGGGGGACTCGAACCCCCGACGACTCGGAAGAGTACCTTTTGTCGGATTGTTGTTACTCACGACTCGTTCCCGATTAATCGTCGGTATTACATCTGGCAAATCTAAACATGAATCCAGCATCCCTACAGTCTAAGAACACAGATTTTATCGCTGAAAAGAGATGGCACTTATACTTACGTCCTTCATAGCAGACAACACAATTTATACACGTTAGATGTATGCCTATAGTGTGGTTCTCATCATCACATGGTGGCAACCAGCAGCATCCAAGATTTTGAACGTGAGCACAAGCGGGTTCGTGCACGATGCCTTTTTGGAGGGAGATCTACCACATCGGGGCATGGTCTTGGGCGTTGGGTGTTGAGTTCTGAAATTATTAGTGAATGCCTTGTGCTTTAAGTGATCTTCCTGTGTGCAGTATTAGGATATGGGTCCATTGAGAACATAAGGTACCTTGAGACACGTTAGGTGGTGGACGCTTTCGAACATAAGGTACAATCTGATCTAGATTACACGTTTGTCGGGTGAACTCGTAAGGCTGCCCCACCAGTGTGAATGCCAACTGGTTGTGAAAGATGCTGGGCATTTCCAGATGCTAGTCTTGTCCAACAGTTGTGCATGATACTCAGCAGACAGTCGTACGGACTGCAGCGAGAGTAACTTCGTCTACTGACGACCTGTCTGCCGTGTACAGGTACGGTGCGGCAGTGTGTGTTGTATCATTGTTGCTATAGTGAGAGTGAACAAGCTTAGTGTACCCTGTAGTCACTTAAACAGACAAGGAACAGTGACTGCAGGGAGTATAGGCATGTACTTGAACGTAGCCGCCTAGAGCTTTATCTAGTAATTGCTTGATCGGTGCTTGAGTCCAATACAATGATGTAACGGAACTGGTTGTGAAACATGCTGGACATTTCCAGATGCTAGTCTTGTCCAACAGTTGTGCATGATACTCAGCAGACAGTCGTACGGACTGCAGCGAGAGTAACTTCGTCTACTGACGACCTGTCTGCGGTGTACAGGATACGCCAATGCCCATAACCTTTCATTGGATGTTCGACGGGTGGACATAAACGCAACAAGAACGTTTGTATGATCGTTGAAATGGGAAAACCCACATGGACGTTACGTCTTTACAGCCCAAACTGTATTACGAGATGTGTAGAGCATCAGAAAAAGAGGTAGCAGCTATTTATGACTGCAGCCAAACCAACAATCACATACGGTATTGGGAAAACCTGAGGGGGTGTGGGGAAACGTTCCTCAGACCCGTGGGGTACAATCGTACTGTACGGTCACTGCCTGCCGCTTCTTTTGGCACCAGCGGCGTCGGCAGTTCGCAAGGTGTGCTAGGTCCCCCCAACCGTGAAAGCATGCCTCGGCACATCAATATGCCAGGTTTGTTCCGCAATCCTTTGCAGTCTAATGGATCTAATCTCAAAAATTTCCAATCCTCTATTGACAGGACGATCAAGTACTTTCTAGACTTCGATGCACGCGACTTGAAGAGTCGTCACTCGCCGTGTTAACAATCATGGACATCATAGCGGATGTTGACTTTTATGCTCGCATGTCAAGTGGTGTACTAGAACCTTTGATACGTGAACCTAAACGAGTGAGGGTTTACGAGAGAAATTGGGTGTACCCACAACAGATCCCGGAGTTGCCAGTTCGCTGTCCTCTGAAGATCACGATTCCTCGAGGAATGCATGTGAGTCGACCACTACAATTTCAAGCAGTATTTTGGAGTCGATGTTAGCAGCAATTCAGTTGTCGGCTTGTCCCAGACGCGTTTGGCCTGTCCTTCCTCACGATGTGCTCGGAACTTTTTGTTATTGCCCCATTAGGCTGATGACGTGTGCTGTTGATCAGCATGGAAAGCTCTTGAATTTACTGTGCCCGTCTTGCGAGTATGAAAATATTGTTAAACAGGCGGACCAGCATGCCTGGCAGCTGAGGAAAGAGGGGGCTGTCTGATTTCAGGTAACTGGATATGTGGTTGGGGAACCCCAATTGGGGTTGCATAATATCTTTCATTTGACAAGGGAAGGATACGTGGCCGTGGTCTTGCTCCTTCTACTTTGCTTTCCGCTGATCTGGGTCCCGTTATTCATGCCACGGTTTGTGAGACCATACCAGGTATCGTGCTCTTCTTCTTTCTGCTGTTTGCAACTCTTGCCTCTCTTGTGTCCTTTCAATGTCAGCGCACCGATCTCCCCCCCCCCCTTCCCCCGGGGTATCCCTGCCGCCATCTCTTTCTGTGTCTCTCACCCTCTCACTCTAACCCCGACTTAGCCCCCGCTCTCTCCTCACTTCTTGCTACTATCCTTTTGTCCCCTTTCTTCTCTCACCCCTTACTTTCCCCCTCTGCTCTCCAACGCCCTTCCAGACTTCCCTTCCTCCCTCCCTCCCTCTCGCTGCAATCTCTGCTCCACCACACCTCCCATCCCGGCTCCCGAGGCTTTCCTGGGGGGACCCCTTCCCTGCTTCTCCTCCCGATCCTCCGTCTCCTTGAGCTTGACTGGGCTCCTCCCCTCCCCGTCCCCGCTTGATAAATGTACCCAAATGACGAATTTACGGTGTGGGGTTAGGATAGGCCTCACTCTTTCACTAAATGTACGTGGCGTTATCAACCCCTCTCGTTTCTCCCCCCCCCCCCTTTCCCCGGGGCTCACTACCTCAATCTCTCCCCTTCCCCAACCATCTCTCTCCTCACCCTTCTGTCTCTCCTTGTCTCCCTCCCACTTGCCCTCTCTCCAGATTACCCTTTCCACATCCACGCCCCTCATTTTCCGGAAGCCCTTCAGACCCGCTCGCAATCCTGGTGTGACGACGACTGCGTGCCTGAGGGCTGCACATTGGGCTGGCCCAGGAACCTCTGTACAACAGGGCGGACGTGATCATCACCAAGCCAATGCGGAAAGATGACTACGAAGCCAAGTACCCCTTCTGGAAGGCGCATGAACGTGTGGGGACCCATGTGATCTGTGCCCATGTGTAAGATCGTCCCTCACGCTAGGTGACCCCATGTGCTCTGTGCCCACGTGCAACATCATCCCTCATGCTGGGGACCGGGGTGGGGTGGGCCCATGTGTACCCTATCCTATATATGGATAAGGTACTCATACTGGAACATCTGAGTGGGGTGGCCAACGTGTAACATCATCCCTGATACCGGGGGACCCAAGTGGGGTGGGCCCCATGTGACAGTACCACAGACTCTTGTGTTCAAGGGAGAAGGCTTTGTGCTGCCCGCTGAGCTGATAAGGACCGATGGTAATGATGTTTCTCTCGGGTTCAAAACAGGGGAACGAACTCATTCTGACCCATGAGACTGCATCCCCGCTGTGAATAAGAGCACCTCCGTTTGAGGGGGACACCAATGGGGGATTTCTGATGGTGGGGGGCGTTAAGGGGGGTTTTCTGATGGTGGGGGAGCCCAAGTGGAGATTTCAGACCCAAGCCCAGGCCCAAGCAGAGCTGGCACGGGGTATCGCTCGCCACCCTTTGTCGGAAGCAGCACCCAGTTTGGGGAAGGATGAGGCACAGCCTGCATGTGAGTTCTGGAGTTGGAGGCCTTCGTGCTTTGTAACATCTTTGTGAGGGCCGTGTCTGAGCTGTTTTCTCCAGTCTGGGAGTCCTTTTGGCATCTTGATGAGGGCAGCGTCTGGGCTGTTTTCTCCAGTCTGGGGGTCCTTTTGGCATCTTGATGAGGGCTGTGTCTGAGCTATCCTGCCCAGTCTGAGCGTGCTTTTGGCATCTTGATGAGGGCTGTGTCTGAGCTGTCCTGCCCATTCTGGGAGTCCTTTCGGCATCTTGATGAGGGCTGTGTCTGAGCTGTCCTGCCCATTCAGGGGGTCCCCGCCAACCAACCCCTTGCTACTGCCAGGTCTCGGGCAAAGTGCATTTAGAATGTTCCAGCACATTCTAGCGGTGCTCTAGCTCGTCGTCGGGGAAATGTTATATCATCATGTGCGGTGTCCCTGGCCCCTGGCTTCCGCATACCAGCATGTAGAATACGTGGTTCGCAGCTAGGGTACACTCCGCCTTCTTGTTTAAATGATTAGATACGTCCATCGTCGCAGGTTGCTGGCTCATTGTTTAGTATCAAGAGCGAAGCTTTATCCTAACCGCACAGCAGAAATCGTGCATGCGGGAACGCTGAATCGTTGTTTGCAAAAGGGGTTCTGGCCTTGCCTTGCTACCCCCCCCCCCCCCAAACAGGGGGAAGGTCAAAAATCCTCAGAAGCGTCAATCATGAGGACTTGGCTCCTGTTGGATGAACGATTTCCTAAGAAAAGGAGTTTGGGCATTCTTTGATTTTTTTGTGGGGAGGGGGGGGGGGATCTGTTGCGGGGGCGACACTCTGCAGAAGTGTCTGCCAGCTAGGAGGCGAAATGTGGATTCAGATAGCAAGTGGGGTTTCAAAGTGGACAAACGAGGGTGACACACTCAAAACACACTGTGTGTGATGCGTGTGGGGACTGTGTGTGACACTCAAAACACGCTGTGTGTCACAATCTGTGACACACTCAAAAACAAATGATTGACAGCTCTGCTGCAGTTATGTACATAAGAACATTCTCCGGCTGGTCTGGCCGCCATCCGGCCACCCTCTCAGATGTTCAACTTTCTTGCGCGTTGTGCGTCGCGTACAAAGCAGCATCAGCTTTTGCGGCGTGCATGCTGAAGCATTCCGAGGCAACGCTGTGTGACGCGCTCCCTTTGTTTTGTCTGGCAGTCTCTCCAGCGTTGCGGTTCCTAATTTAGGTAGTTCTTGCCTTCAGCAGGATATGTGATGCAGGAAACTCGCTGTGCAGGAAACACGACACTCATTTTTTGCACAGCAACATTGGTTTGTTTTTTTTTTTTTTTTTTGTTTTTTTGACGGGGGGCGGGCATGCTCCCCAAGTTGGTGTTGCACTGTGATTCGCCGTGGCACTTTTGCTGTGCTTTAAGAGGTCGCCTGAAGGGCGGCCACAACTTCTTTGAAGGAAGGAAGGAAGAAAAGAAGGAAGGAACTAATTACATGCAGAACTAGCCATCATGACTGAGTGACGGGGTTGAGAGTGTGGAGATGGAATCCTAGGCAGGAGTTGGAAACTAAGAAGTTAATTTTTCTCGGGTGATTAACCCGAAAAGCTTGAGAACCAGAAAGTGAGGGATTGCGCTTTGAGGGAGCAGGCAGGGAGGACGTGCCCTTGAACTTTCCGGCGAGGATTTGAAATGTTCAGCTTTAAAGTGAGCAATGCAATGGAGGAATTGAGGTGGCGGGAATTGAGAATGGGGCCAAACCAGGACTTGGTGGAAGTGAGGAACCGGAAAGAGAAAAAGTGGGAGTGGGGGACCTTAAAGAGGGAGAATGAGGGGGATTGGAAAGTGATGATCTTCAGCGCAGGAAAGATGTACACGCGGTTTAGATGTGCGCTGGCCAGGTATCCCTGACCTCGGTATTACTCAGCGCTGGCGCAACAATCAGGCGTTTCAGCTATTCGGCGGGAGTGTGTTTTTGTTGACCATACCCCATGGCATTGTACCATCAGCTTAGTGAACTATTTTGTCTTTAAATTCTTGGTTGTGAAAAGGTCACTGAAATGGAAGAAGGTGTGGTGAGTAGGAGGTGCCATTGGTAGGTAGAAAAGCACATTTTTTTCCCCGGACCCGCATGCACCTTGAGGCTTGGCTGTCATGTGCAACAATTGTAGCAATTGCGTCTGTGTGTATAGAGATGCCGCATGCCTCCCTCAGTCACTGCTGGACTTGGCGGTAAGGGGGACGCATCACTTTCAGCCTGGTATGGGAATCGGCACAATTGCTTCAGGCTGCACAAACGCAATGGCTCTCTCATTGATGAAAAGGGGATTGGCTGTGTGACTTTTCGACCTCTAAAATGATGAGAAAGGACCACAGCCCTATCGCAGAGATGAAAAAAGCCTTGTCGCAGAGATGAAGGGTAGAGGAGACAGTGGTGAGTGTGTTCTGGGGGGTGTGTGTGTGTGTGTG
The DNA here is from genome assembly GCA_002005505.1 of Botryococcus braunii. Classification (NCBI taxonomy): domain Eukaryota; kingdom Viridiplantae; phylum Chlorophyta; class Trebouxiophyceae; genus Botryococcus; species Botryococcus braunii. Next base: position 365,271 of record KV908438.1, read on the forward strand.
TGTGTGTGTGTGGGGGGGTGTGTGTGTGTGTGTGTGTGTGTGTGTGTGTGTGTGTGTGTGTGTGTGTGTGGTGTGTGTGTGTGTGTGTGTGTGTGTGTTGGGGAGGAAGGGGAGAAAAAGAGAGCAGGGGCGGGGGAGAAGGGGGGGGGGGGGGCCAGAACCCCCCCCCCCACACACACACACACACACACACACACACACACACACACACACACACACACACACATGCGCGCGCGCCCTCATCACTCCGCCCCACCCCTCCCCCCCCATACACACTCACGACCTCTCCATCCCCCCCCCTCTCTCTCTCTCTGTGTGTGTGTGTGTGTGTGTGTGTGTGTGTGTGTGTGTGTGTGTGTGTGTGTGTGTGTGTGTGTGTGTGTCTGTCTGTCTGTCTGTGTGAGAGAGAGAGGGGGGGGGGGGGGAGGGAGGAAGGCCGGGGGGGGGGAGAGGGAGAGAGGGGGGGGGGAGAGAGAGAGCGTGCACTAGCCAGGGAGGTGGGGGGAGAGAGAGAGTGGGGGGGGGGGGGAGGGAGAGAGAGAGGGGGGGACGGGCGGACACACACACACACACACACACACACACAGACACACACACACACACACACACACACACACACACACACACACACACACACACACACACAGAGAGAGAGAGAGAGAGAGAGAGAGAGAGAGAGAGAGAGAGAGAGAGAGAGAGAGAGAGAGAGAGAGAGAGAGAGAGAGAGAGAGAGAGAGAGACGATCTGGTAACGAAGATTGGACTGACATGATGGCATGTTTCCGAAAAGACTTCGAGAGATCTATTGATAGTTTGTCACGGACATTTTAAAGCTGGCGTGAATTGCGGCGTTAGGCATTTCTCCTCCATCTCAAAGCCGAGTTCAAAGCTGCCTTTCCAACAGGCGTGAAACACACTTTTCACGTTCCAATTTCGAGGCCATGCCGTGAAGAATGATTCCGAAGTGCGGGGAGGGTTTGCCCGAGAGATCAGGGCGGTCCGGTAGGATGTGGACGCAATCTGTCGAATCTTCATGTCTATGGGTTCGTTGTCGTGGGATGGGGTCAGAGACTTCCAACACGTCACGCCCCGACGTTACATAACGTCCCCTCAACGGAGTGCCCAAATCGCCCACCATTTTGCAGTTCTGGTGCCACCTGCGCAACCCCATAGTACGGGGACGAGCACGTTTGTGCTCGCCGGTAAATCACATAGCCGTACATGGGCTTATGCAGGCCCGCTTGATCCCCAAGTGCTTCTCATAGTGTTTGTGATAGTCCTTGCAAGTTCTTGAGGAATTCAGTGCAGCAACGGGCCTGCGCCTCGGGTTCGGCACAGGTCTGCTGACATGGATGCAACCCAGGTGATAGAGGAGGTTCCTGAGGCCGAACTAGACTTTAGTGGGCATGGGCAGCCTGACGCCCGGCAGGTGGCGACCCTTTTGCGGCCCTTGAAGTGCCTCGTATCGAGTGATGGCCGCATTGTGGTGCACAGCCTGCATGTATTGTGGATTGCGGAAATCGGGTGCTTCTTTGTGTAATAGAATCTTGAAGCGTTAGGTTTCGGTTTTGTTGCTCCTTGTTCTATGGCATTGGCTGCTTGATGCGGTTTAGTTGCCTAACTGTCTAGTCTGTGCAGGCGGGCTCGTTGGTTATGCTTGACATCACCTATCCTCTGTATCTTGGTGAGTTCCTTTCCGGCTGCTTCATCGGCTGATTCTAGGGATTGGTGATGAGGGCTTGTCGCAAGCAGTCCCTCGGAAAAAGTGCCTGACGACACCTGGCGTTCTGAGGTCTCAGTTTGCCAGTGGCATATCACACGCGTACTATGGCTATCACAATTCGACGTCGTGAGGCTTTATTAAATATCGATTCTTGGTTGGTAGTGATAGATTCGGAGTCCATGAAGGCCATGTCCCACTACGCATCTGTTGGCGCCAAAATAAACTTGGTGGATGTGATTCCGACACCCTCAGCTTGCGCTAAACTTGTTTGCGATCAATCATCATTACTCCTTGCCATTTGTAAAGGCGGCATGTACCTCACGATTCGGATGGTGCCGGACCACCTTGCTTAGTCCGGCGATCTGGTGCAGGCGTGAACGTGATTGGCAGGCATAGTCCTGTTATCGAACGCGACAATGAGAGATTGAAGAAATGGAGTGAAGAGTTTGAAGGGCTACCTGTCCACGGTGAGTTGGCCTTCCGCATATGAGAGTGTTAGCTGTGCTTACAGGCAAGCTTGAGAACTGGCTTAGTTTGCAACTGGGAGGTGCTTAGAGCAGACATTTCTGAGCTGGTGGCAATTCCTTTCAGTCACCACACATAATGTATGCACTCATTGTTGTTGATGTGGCTTTACAGGGATATTTTTGCAGAACCCTAGTGTGTCCTCTACACATGCTGCAATATGTAAGTGTCCCTATTACCCTTGTAGCTTCGCATGTCTGAGGCGCATGATGCTGAGAGGGATTCCCCAGTCTCTTCATGGGCCTGCATCATCATGAGCTGCAGAGTGTGCACTTGGCACTCTGCTCGGCAGTGTCAGGTTAGAAAACATGTTGTGCATGTTGTTCTTTGTAAACAGTGCCGGTTAATGTGCATGTTGTGCATGTTGTTCTTTTGTCTGGGTAGGCATTCATCACCAACTGTTATCACCAACGGTTTCCGACAGAATGGGTATGCGTGTTGGGGTCAGATTTGGAAAGGGACGGCTTGTTTTGCTTCATCAAAGATATGGGGAGCCGAAATAGGGTAGCGCCCAATGTCCAAAGCTGGTTCCCTTGTCACTACTCCCACTCGTGAGGATCAATCAATCACCATCGATCCCCATGTTTTTGAGTTTGTGATAGTGTCCTGCCGGGCTTTTCAGAGGAACAGGTGCATGTTTTGTTACTAATTAGCATCCCTTCTCAGGAGACGTTTCCTGAGAAGAAATTATGGTTTAACGCAAAGCACTAGAAGTTTCCTGAAGAGGAATGATGGTTCGACACAAAACACTAGAAGGTTCCTGAGACGGAATGATGGTTCAGCACAAAACACTAGAAGGTTCCCTGAGAAGGAATGTTGGTTCAACACAAAACACTAGAAGGTTCCTGAGAAGGAATGATGGTTTAACACAAAACACTAGAGGGTTCCTGAGACGGAATGCTGGTTCAACACAAAACGGTAGAAGGTTCCTGAGAAGGTATGATGGTTCAACAGAAAACGCTAGAAGGTTCCCTGAGAAGAAATGCTGGTTCAACACAAAACAGTAGAGGGTTCCTGAGAAGAAATGATGGTTCAACACAAAACACTAGAAGGTTCCTGAGAAGAAATACTGGTTCCACACAAAACACTAGAAGGTTCCTGAGAAGATATTATGGTTCAACACAAAACACTAGAAGGTTCCTGAGAAGAAATGATGGTTCCACACAAAAAACTAGAAGGTTCCTGCGAAGAAATGATGGTTCAAGGTTCCTGAGAAGAAATGATAGTTCCACACAAAACACTAGAAGGTTCCTGAGAAGATATGATGGTTCAACACAAAACACTAGAAGGTTCCTGAGAAGAAATGGTGGTTCCACACAAAACACTAGAAGGTTCCTGAGAAGAAATGATAGTTCCACACAAAACACTAGAAGGTTCCTGCGAAGAAATGATGGTTCAACACAAAACACTAGAGGGTTCCTGAGAAGAAATGATGCTTCAACACAAAACACTAGAAGGTTCCTGAGAAGAAATGATGGTTCCACACAAAACACCAGAAGGTTCCTGCGAAGAAATGATGGTTAAACACAAAGCAGCAGAAGGTTCCTGAGAAGGAATACTGGTTCAACACAAAACACTAGAAGGTTCCTGAGAAGAAATGATGGTTCCACACAAAACACCAGAAGGTTTCTGCGAAGAAATGATGGTTCAACACAAAGCAACAGAAGGTTCCTGAGGAGGAAGGCTGGTTCAACACTACTACTAGGAAGGTTCCTGGGCTCTGACCTGCTCAGGAAAGCTTGCCTCTCCCGCTGATGCAAACCTTCTCTACCTCCGCTAAGGAGTTGTTTGTGCTTCGGTTTCCAGACGGCCCTCTCGCGGGATGGAAAGTTGATGCACCTGCATCACGGTGATCGGTATGCTGTTGTGAGTGGAGAGGAGGTGCGATTGGGTGTTCTGGAATGCAGCATCCACTTCCATGAAGTTGGCCAGGATACAGAAGAGGTAAGAGAGGCCGGCATGACCCTTTGCGTGCTCGCCTGGTGCCTTTGTGAAGTCTCTCTCTCTCTCTCTCTCTCTCTCTCTCTCTCTCTCTCTCTCTCTCTCTCTCTCTCTCTCTCTCTCTCTCTCTCTCTCTCTCTCTCTCTCTCTCTCTCTCTCTCTCTCTCTCTCTCCCCCCCCCCCTCTTTCTCTCTCTCCCTCCCTCCCTCCCTCCCTCTTTCTCTCCCCCCGCCCCTCTCTCTGTCTCCCTCTCCCTCTCTCGCTCTCGCTCTCCCCCCCCCCCCCCCGGCCCAAAAAGGAAGAAAATGGCGTAGCTTCGAGGTTGGTATTCTCCTGTGCAGGAGCTGGCGTGTGAGCAGCAATAAGCCCCAGCCACAAGTTATTTAGGTTGCAGCTTACAGCTGGGTGCTTGGTGCCCTAAGACCTTGTGCCAATTATCATATTAGTATGTAGCATACAGCCACATTTCAGGGCAAAACTCTTTCTCCCCCCCCCCCCTTTTTAGTTTCTACAAAATTTCTTTGTTTCTATATTAATTCTTTGATTTCTGAAAAAGGGGAAGGGCTTGGTGCGCAGAAGCTGGCGTGTGAGCAGCAAGTCCCGGCCACGACGGAGTCGGGAAGCTCGCCTACGCAGGCTGGGGAAGAGGAGGGAAGGGAGCAGCCCAGCACTTCATCTCAGGTGAACGGCCCTCTAGGCCAGGGGTCCCTCGAGGGCAGCACCTCAAAGCAGGAGGGATCTGTAGGAGAGTTTTCGCCCCTCAATGGCAAGCCAGGTCTCACCGTGCGCACCTCCCGCGCGGCTCCCCCCAGGCTGCATCCCCCCACGCTGCAGTTCCCCCTGCGGTCCTCCGCAACCTCCCGAGACAGTAGCGGGTCCTCGACGCCCGTACTCAGCAGGACGCCCTCTCCCCCCTCGATGGCCCCCCTCTCCCCCTTCCTAAACAGCAGCACCCCGTCCGTACGCCCCGCCCCGCCCGGGGGCCCGCGCCCGCCCGCCTCCTACCCGATCCCCATGGCGGTCCCCATGGACCGCCTGCCCTCCCTGCAAGACGGGATGGGCAGCGGGATGTCTGCGCAGCGTCAGCCGTCGCTCAGCGACTGGATGGCGAGCGGCGGGAACAGCGGCAGCTTCAGCAGCACCTCCTCAGGCCTGTTCGACAGGGCGGGGCTGCCGTGCTTCCCCGCGCACGGTGCAGGCGAGCTGGGAGGCTCTCCCGTGGTCCCGCAACTTTGGGTGAAGGCGGGCTGGGGCTTCGGCAGCGGTACCGCGGCGGCGTCGTACCGCTCGCCGTCGTTTTCTGACGAGGGGCTCCTCGCAGCGCCCCCCGCCCCCTCCCAGGCATCGCCCCTCCAGCCCACGCTCTCTCTTAACCCCGGGACCCACCTGGAGGCTCCGTCCACGCCGTCGTGGAGCGCCCCGAGCACCCCGTCCATGCCGTTCAGCCCAGAGGGTGCTAACCTCGAGCATGTGCCTCCGGAGCATGCTCCGGCACCCACCTGGAGCCCGGAGGCACATGCTCCGGCACCCACCTGGAGCAACGCACGCATTGCTGAGAAGCAGGGCCTGGGGGAGGGGGCGGGGGAGCCCTCGGACGGTCCCACAGGGGGCCCGGACAAGCTCCCGAGCCAAGCGGAAATGATCCTGATAGCTGAGGCTCTGAGCAGTGCGCACATAAACTCGCTTGAGAGTAGGTCCCCCCTGGACACCACCCCCCGGCCCGTGAGCCCCCGGCGGGACCGCTCCCCCGCGCCAAAGCGGTGCCGCAGCCCCCCTTCGGAGAAGACCTCCCCCGTGTCGCCTGGCGGGCTCCCCCGCTTCACGAAGTCTAAGTCCCCCAGACTCGACATGCGAGCCCTCGCGCCTGCGGTTGGCGTGGCCGGGCCTGGAGCCATCTCTCGTCATTTTGCCCCATGATCCCCCCCACATGGCCGTTGCGTCGTCCTGGGCGACGTGGTCCACTAGTTGGGAACCCTTCGGCGGTTTTCCTGTCAGGTTGGAAGTTGTCGGGAGGCTCCGATCCCGTCTGTGGAAGAGCGAAACAGAGGGCCACTGGCGCGAGCACAGGACTGTTGTGTCCCTTGTAGAACCCCACCCTGATTGACTGGGAGGCAAAACATGTCGGCGGTTTCCTCAAATTGTCAGGTCGCACAGCACGAACATACGGCAGTGTGTGGGGCACAAACAGCAAAGAAAACAGGCACTTTCGATGAGGTGTTCAACAAGAGGTTCGTTTCTTTCTTGGACTCTACTGTTGGTTATTAGCGCGGGGGGGCCTGCCATCGGGATTTGGCGCCGTTGCAGATCCTGGCTTGCCATTGAGGGTTCAGACAAACTTTTTTTCGTTTTAATTCAATGAGCCGTTAAGAAAAACAGGTTCGTGATGACCCTGCTCGACTTCTTTTTCCCGATTCTCACTGCTTTGTGGGTCTTGGTCCAGGCCCATTCCCGTTAAGACAGTTGCCCGGGTGTCCAGTATATCTTTTTTGACTCCCACCTTGTACATTCAAATGTCGGCAAAAAACAAACATGCAGAATATGCACAAAAGCATAACTGCTTTGCATCAGACGTGCTTGCTGTGATCTTTTGTGGGGTAGAGAGCATTCTGCGTAGAGAGCGTGTGTGTCAGAGCCCAGCCACCAGTGTCTATAGCGTGGCTGGAAAGATGGAGAGCATATGTCGTGAGTGGGTACCATCGTGTTGGATGTGTACTCAGCACCAACGCCAGCGCCAGCTAGAACCTAAAAGGTTTTTGAACCCTGAAAGGTTTAAAACCTCTAAAATGTGTTTCCCACGCACGGGGACCACGGAACGTGCTTGGTGGGATTGGTGCTGTGTTGGATAGCACATTCATGCACTGCGAGTCACTGACTACGAGTCGGACAAGGCATGGAGTGTGCTGGTATGAACAGAAACAAAGATTAGCTAGTCCACCGTGGTCAGCCTTTTCTCCCTCAGGCTTACTGGGTATGGGCAGTTTTGTGGGCCCATGTGTGGGTGTGGGATATCATTGGGGATTTTCGTGTGCCCTCAAAAAACAACAACGCAGTTTTCTTATGTACAACATCAGAAGTTGTTAGTTTCTTTTCCCGGTAGTGGTTAGGTACCTCCCCTGTTGCTCAGAGGGCGGAGGTGTGTGCGCGGTATGATGTGATGGACATTTTGTTTTTTGTTTGGATGGGGTTGTCCAGCAATGAGCGGGATGCCCGAAACAATAGGGGCGAGCGGGAGTGGAGTTTCTGAGTATTACTTAGATGTGTGGATTGCAACTGTAGATGGCGGGTGAATGTTGTGAGTTGGAAAAGCATTGTAAAGGTGGCCCTGATTGGTCCTAGAAAAAGTGTAAAGTGGCCCTGGATGGTTCTAGAAAAAGTGTAAAGTGGCCCTGGATGGTTCTCCTCTTTCCTAATGCCAGGGAAAGGGGGGGGCATTGTCGCTAGCACTTATGATCAATCATTTATGTGAGATCAGGGGAATCGTGGCGTTGATCAACCATGAATGCTGAGATCAGGGGAAATTTCGCCTTTGGTCAATCAGCAAACGAGATCACGGGGATTGTCGTCTTTGATCAGTCACAAATGCGAGATCAGGGGGGATTGTCACCTTAATCAATCATAAATGGGAGATTAGGGGCGGCCGTCAAACATGCTGTTATGGTGCCATGTATTGCTTCAAAGCAGGTTAGACGACCTTTCGTGTAGGTATGGTTAAGTTTGCAAAAACAAAATCCGGCCAAGCATTCGCCACCACTGTTTGATTTTGGAAACCATTCCCACGGTGCCGGATCGATGCTCTGCCGGGTTAAGCAGAAATGGCCTTTTACGAGGTGTCGGCCCTGACTGGCCTGGAACAGAATATGTATGTTGGAGTTACGAGGTGTCGGCCCTGACTGGCCCGGAACAGAATATGTATGTTGGAGTGGGGTGGGATGATTCCTTCCTAGCATTGGTCAGAGGGGCGATGACCCCCATGACTCACATGTCCCATGACCCATGTCTGTGGGGCTTTTAAAGTGGCCTCGAATTCGGATGTTTGGCTCGCATGGAGCGGCCAAAAAAAAGGGGGCCCCCCAAGAGCTTGGTGCCTATGGCAGGGGTGACTCAACTCTCTGTTTGGGACCTACAGAGGCTTTTCTCAATCACAGTCATGTGGGAGGGAGCGCACGGTGAATTTCCCGAATGTCCTCGTGAGGTTATGGGGCTGTTGCGCGGAAGTACCACAGGACCACAGTTTCAAAGAAACTAGTTTGCATCCATGGGGCAAAACATGCCCCACTGCCATTCAGCATGTGTTATATAATCATGTGTGTGTTGAAGGCCCCTGGCTTCTGCGTACCAGCATCCAGGATGCGGGGCCCGCGGCTAGGATATGCTTCGGTTGGTTTCCAATATATGGATTCCATATACCTCAAGTTTTGTCTGGGCCGTGTCTACTGCTTCTGGTCATATTGGCAACTGCAGCGAGCTCAGATTTAAGCTCAGATTTTGCCACGATCGGGAGTAATCCGTCTCGAAATTGGTGAAATTTGTGCCAAAATGCCACACAAATCCGACTTCGTTGGAATTCCCCAATTTTGAGTCGCAGTCTAAAAGCCGCCCCCACGAATCACTCCGAGCTGAAGCACTCCATTCTGGACTTTGCTAGCCAGTAGTGTTGTCACGTCAGAGTACCTTTGCAATGCAAACATGCAGTGTGGCTGCTGTTTCGGGAAAGAATTTTTTTACAGTCGCAGCATGAAAGCATGTTTCTGTCCAGAAGAGTCAGCAGGAGTTCTAGTGCTCATGAGTGGTGGGCAGCACAGGCGCAGTGCGCCAAATTTTAGGCTGCGGCGGCCTTTCGTGCTGCGTGCATTTCGGGGCCATTAGAGCGTGTTTGTCCGTCTGTGCTGTTCCTCAAAGCCTTGGTTTTGCTGGGTGGTGGAAAGGCGGGTCGTGTATGTACGGGGGGACGGGTCGTATTTGTGGTGCTTGCATAATAATTTTTCCTCCGCGTGTGCCGGGTCATGCACACTTCATACTTTTTTCTGAAGCCCCTGGTGTTTAGGCGCGCTGCCCAGCTGTTCTTCATCCATACAAGGAGAAGTATTCGTGGTTTGCGCTTAGGAGATGCTCCACTTTCATGTTTTGAACATGCCGGTTCTGTCGCACACGCTCCCAGAATGCGTGCACGGCTCTAGGTGAGACCGGTGGGCAAATCCCCGTGGTTACTTGCAGTTAGACCGGCGCCCGTGGCCTGCTTCCAAGGATGCCCAGTTACTGAAACTTGGACTGAGAAATTGGATATGGCGGTTGGCATGCCATCACATCATTTGGCGGTTGGGATGCCACATAATGTGCTTTACTTTCGATTTCATAAACTTTCGATTTATTACATGGTACTGTTGTATACAAGGGTAGCTGTTTGAGGGTGAAGTACGGCGCGGTACACAGGGAAGCCTTTTGTGGAAGTGGGAATGGTATTAGGATAGGCTTCACTCTTTATGATTATATAAGTGGGAATGGTATTGCTCTTATGGATGTGGTCCTGAAAAGGAGTCGGGGCCAAGTTCGGTAGTTTGTATGATTGGGAGAACTCCTGCAACTTGAAGAAGATGTTCCTGACGATTTTGTTGGTGTTCGATCCCAAAACTGCTCGAAAACCCGACCGTGTGTACAACTGACTGTTGGGAGCAGTGTGGCTTAGTTTCTTTACTGCAGAATCATACCGGGTATGTCCTTATTCTCTCTTTAGAAGTAGCACCGTGTATCTTCGTTTCTTATTCTGTTTTTCTCGTATCGTTTAGTGTACGATCCTTGTTCAATTCCCATTTCTGGGGTCGTTCTCCCCCCCCCCACCCCCCCCCCCCCCGGGCTTTTTAATTTTACCTTCCTTTTCCCACTTAATATCTACTGCAAACTGCGGTCAGGAAACCCCCCCCCCCCCGCGCGTGCACCGGGGGCCTTATCCGTTCAGTTTGCACTGCAGGACTGGGTCAAAGAAAAAGGCCGGAGTGGCTTAAAATAGAAGGCAGGACTGGGTCAAAGATAAAGCGTGTGTAGGAAGTAGCACACACGGGAAAATGGTTGAGTTGGAAAGTGAAGCAGCGTCCAGAACTTTGGGGGTTCACAGTTGAGGGTGACGGACGCCTGTAGCGCAGTTTGACGTGGTGGTCAACCGCGGCGCCACATTTCAGTTGCGCGGCCACCAGGCGCGTGATGAGGAGAACACACAGTAAACGCGTGTGTGTATGTGCCTTCCAAGCACGAGCAAACACAGGGTCGGGCGGGTGGTGTCGTGCATGTGCCTGCAAGCAAGTCCTGTTACCGGCATGCACGATTTATGGTGTGCGGTTAGGATAGGCTTCACGCTTTATTCTAAGTCATGTTTCAACAGTCGTAGCTGCCCATGGCTCCTGGCTTCCGCGTACCAGCATGTAGGATATGTGGGGTTGCGGCTAGGATATGCGTCACTTTTATGTTTAAGCAGGAGCAGACACAGGGTGGGCGGGTGGGCTGGCCTGGTGCATACGTCAGGTTTTCGCCATCAGAGGAACTGCCGTGCGGCTTCGCTCATGCTGAAGGCCACACGCGCAAGCCTGTCGCCCTACAGAGCCTTGTCGCACTCCTTGTGTCATGAGGAAGGAAAAAAGGAATACTACATCCACCTGTGGCCTGGTTTTAAACCGTGGCAAGGCGTCTACGCCACGATTATCCAGCCTTTATACAGTTTACCAGAAGAAGAGGTTTGACCGACGATCTCAGACTCGAATCCAGTCGAATGTCTCGTGGCATTGGGAACTCCCGCGAGGTCGAATTTGTATGGATTTCCAGCGCGACTTTCTTGTTTTTAGAGCCGGGACAGTCCCGATCGTGGCAGATTTCGGGCTGAAATGTGATCTCGTGGGAGTTCCCAGTGGCATGTGAAGGGGCATCCCCCTGACAGAAATGGTCTGTTTGAATTGTTCTGCAACCTATGTATGGCCCTGGCAAGGACAGTTGTAATTGAAAGGTGGACAGTTGTACATGCCAGGTGGACATGGGCAAAGCCCACGCCAGCAGTTCCCTCCGTGCATTCTGTGGTGACCCACGTGTCGGGTCGGTCGTAGATATGAAATATCTGTTCCAGAGAAGGAAGAGGGCTTTTGAGCGATGCGAGTCGAGCGGGCCTTCACCTACATGCGCAGAGGTTCGAAGTCCAAGGCGTGCAGTAACAAGCCGTAATTTCTTTCTAAGTTTTCATGGGCGACACGTTCATGCCTCAAGGGTGCGGGCCCCTGGGAACCAGAACGCCTTCCCTTCATCGACTATGAGCGCAAAGGCACGCCAATCAGGCTCGAGTTTGTCCTTTCAGAGTATGTCCGTTCAGAGTCGCGTTCTGCCTACAAAAGCGTTTCTGGTACAGAAGGCGGCATCCGATAGATCACGTGTTTTACCAACATGGTGAAGGCCACAATAACAGAAAATCCGCATTCGGCGCTCGAAATGATTATTCGCGGTGTTCGCAGTATTTAAAACGCGCACTGGATAATCATACGAGCAATATTCCAGCGTGCTCGGAATAGCGCGAGCCCTAATGCGGATGCCTTCTAACAGCGGTTGGGGGTCATGTCCCAATATGCCCACAACCCAAAACCAACACTGTTACGGTGGCTCTCCTCTTGTTGAGGGAGCTCCCACTGCGAGGGTATTTGAGCAACCTAGCCAAGTACAATTCCAAAGACCCCCTGGGAGGATTGCACAAGAAAGAAAAGGTCAAATATTGAGGAGCGTGTGCATTCCCACGTTCTGTGTTCCGATCCACGTCCGATGGGGTTGCTTAGAATAAAGAGTGAAGACTATCCTAACCGCACACCATAAATCTTGCATGCGGGTACGTGGAATCGATGGGGCTACCTGTTGGAAGACCGAGATGACGGCCATAACAGCAGAGGTTGCGGGGCCCTGGCCCAATATGGCCTGCAGCCCCGCAAGCATCACTTTTGTGGTGGCCTTTTTTTCGACGGGCTCACCCATGCTTACCGACCCGCTCTCCTAAACCACCCCGATTATGATATCTCGGTGCTTCATTCGTGCTGCAGCTCGCTGAAAGTTGTGAGGTTGCAGCGTTTGGTCCGCCCTGCATGCTTCATCATCAGCCCTGGGACCCCTGGCATTGAAAATGTTATCGGGACGAGAAAGTCTAAAGATTATCGGGACGAGGAAAAAAAAGCACACACATAAAAAACATGCAAATGGAATAGCCGATGGCTGGGAGAGGAGGGGTACAAGGCTTCCACGTCAGGACATCTGTCAGGAGCATGGGGACATAGCCACGTACTAACGCTAAGGAATGGGAAAGCACGGAAATAGGTCCACAGGCATGGGACGCAGGGATAGAGAGCGCCACTGCTGTCTAGATAAGAGGTCGAAGGATACCATAGCAATTAGAATTAAGAGTGAAGCCTGTCCCAACCGCACACCATGGTCCCGATGGCACACCGCAAGTGGTGCTACCACTGGGTTGGTGTGGAGGCATGGTAACGAGGTTGAAATTTTCCGCTGCACTTGGTCAATAGCCCATTCGAGGCGTTTGGTACTGAGTATGATGTGCCAAAAGCACGGTGACCTGGGTACCATGGGAAGGTTTGGTTAGGAACTTTGGCCTCCTTCTTGTTCACGTGCCTATGCGCCCTCCCATGTGGATGCGCACTGTATCTAAGCGTGGAACTGTGATTCAAAGGGATAGTGTTCCATGAGCAAACAGAAGCGCGCGTTCAACGGGGTCCACATGCAAAACATTGCCGTGCTGGTGCATGCGAACAAAATCATAGAAACGCACTGCCTGGCCCTGGTGCCCCCCCTCGGGGGGGGGGGGGGGAGGCATCAGAACAAGCTACTGGGAAACTGGAAAATTCCACCGGCCCTTGAACTTCTGTGTTTAATTTTCATACATTCTTCTCCTTTCGAGCCAGGGTAACTCCCGGGTGTGGCAAAATTTCCGATTGGAATGTGACCTTCTCCTCCTCCTCCTCCTCATCTCCCTCCTCCTCCTCCTCCTCCTCCTCCTCCTCCTCCTCCTCCTCCTTGGATTTGGAGTTGGCAGTGACCTGAGTGAACAGAGACACAGATAGGCTTATGTTATATAGTTCAAAGCTACGGTGACCACGGGACGCATAGGAAGTGATGGGTCGTGGGTGCCTGAGGCAGCACGCACGGACGCTCCCACGGCCGTCTAGGCATAGGAGGCCCCGGATTTACCCACTGTTAGTGCCCAGGACTGAACCAGTGGGTGAAGCACACGCTCAGCCTGTTGTTATGTAGCACCGTTACATAGGAATAGGGTGAGCGGGTGTGCTTCAACCTGCCCACACAGGAGACAATGGTTTGCAGTTGTGATACGCTTCACTCCTCATTGAATTAATGCGTGTAGAACCTGCCCCACGCCTTGCATCTGGAAAACAAGCGAGCGCTAATGTGGACGCCTCTCTGTGGGGCCGGCGAAGCAGGGCGCTAAAGAAACTTCAAGGGCGCTCTCCCCCCTGGCTGGCGCTGTACCGTCTGCTCTGCAGTACAGCCTACCTGGGACGACTGCCGCACGTGGACCATCTGCACAGAGCCGTGAGGCCAGCGGGCCGGGTACGGCTGCGCCTGCTGCAATCGTACTGCCAATGCGGGACAACGCGCCGCAGGGCCCCGCCGCGGCGGAACCCACACTGCAGGACACGCAGCTGGGCCAAACGGAGGCTCTCCCCATGCACGCCTTCCCGCCGGGTCTCGCTCTCCACGACTCGCTTCCGCCGACGCAGGTCGACGCCATCCACGCCGCGGCCCCTGCCCCGGGGCATGCGGAAGGGACAAGCAAAGGGCCCGAGGCGCGGATAGGGACCAGCGGAGGGGTCATTAGTCATATGTTTCACGGTGACGACACATACGCGACCCATGAGCAAGCTCCTGCGTCAGTTGGATTAGAGACACCCGACCGAAGCCTTGCCCCGGAGGGGCTCTTCGACCCGCAGGTCGAAGCCGGCTTCACCACGAGTCGGTCAGGCACTCCCCTAGTCCCCAGGGTACCAGAGGGATCGGCTTCCCCGGACGTCATCTCTCCGACCGCCGTCCCCGAGCCAGAACCGCAGCCGGGGGGACCGGTCATGGGTTCCCCGACCGCCGTTCCCGACCACGCATCCCTCGCTGGTGACCCAACGTCTCCTGTGCAGCCTGCCAGTGGGTTGCCGGAGACCCTGGGGGACCCAAAGCCGAACGCCATGCCTGGCAGTGGAGAATGGAAGAAATCTGGCAGCACCAGGGCAATTGCAAAGTCGAATGTGAATGTCTGTGGAGAGCCGATGGGGTCCGCCAGTGGAGGGACGGGGACGGCTGGCAGCCCAGCCTCTGGTTCGAAGCCTCCCAGTGAAGAGGCTGAAGAACAGTCGAGCAAGGAAGGTGCGGCGGAGGGCGATGCGAGGCCGACTCCTAGTGAGCAGCGCATCTCCCTGCCCGCGGTGCTGCGGGACGTGCTGGGAGCCGACGACGACGACAGCGTGTGGCTCCCCCCCGAGGTCCCGTCTCAGGTGCATGACGACGCCTTCTTCGACCTCCTCCTCCTCCTCTCCTCCTCCTCCTCCTCCTCGTTGAGTTGAAGAGAAAACGAAAGATGCCGTATATGTACACTATGCGTCATGCATGCTGGTATGTAGAGGGCCCAGGGGTCTCCTCCTCTTCCTCTTCCTCCTCCTCCTCCTCCTTCTCCATCTATTGCCAGGCCCTCATCCATTGCCAGTCATTTTCTGCTGCTTGCGTCGCTGGGTCTTCACTTCCTTTATCATATCTGAAACACCGATTTTCGTCTCCTCCCCCCAGTAGACCCCCCCCCTTCCCCCCGGTTTTATGAAAAAGGAGGTTGTTTGCACCATCCTTGCTTGCCTGAAAACCGAAAGGGAAGCTTCTCTATTTTTCTGTTCCTCTTGAATACAGAGTGCGTCTGCGCGCAGCTGTTGCCAGTCGCTTACCTTATCCAGCGCTGCTGCTCTCATCTCTCACGAGTACCAGATCTATTGCCCGTGCTTTTGGTCTTCCGACCCCGGAACCGCCCTTTCTGCGTTTCTGATTGAGGTTTTCGTGTTTTTGAGCTCGTGTGATACTTTGATGCGATGTACCTGTTTTTTCACATAACACACCCACACAGACACACGCACACACACACACACACACACACAAACCACATTAACTCATACATACACCCCCCCCCCAAAATAAAGAAAAAGAATACAACATACAACCACACTCACACGTATACACGGGCAATATCACGCACACGTGCAACAAGCTTGTGTTTCAAGGACGCAAGATAGTGCCCCTTTCCACAATACCACTATCTTGTGCCACAATAGCACCATCTCGTCGTGGTCTTCCGCACGGCCCTTCCTTTAAAGGATCAACTTCGTGTTTCCAAGTGTGCTCGTCCCCTTCCATTCCCCACTCTCCACACACCCCACGATCATCTGCATGAGGTACAACCTGTCCCGTCTTTGCATGTTTATGCTCTTCCGAAAGAGGAATGCCTGGTCCAGAGTTGGCTTGCATGATGAGTCTTAAACATTGATGCGGCTTTTTTCAAGGCACGCTGCACAAGGCTGGAGACAATGAGGAGGCCTGTAAGACAATTAAGCTGACGACCATGCAACCTGTGCTACAGCCATCGCAGGGGGAAGTGGACAGCCCCCACCCAGTTGGTCCGCGGGCGACTCAAACCCCTGACGACCTTCCAGGGGCGGCGGTACTTCCCCCCGACAGGACACAAAGGTCCATAATCAACCGCAGACAGAAGTGGGTGCTCTCCAGACAGTGGCGGTAGTGCAGGAGGATGATCTGCGACAAGCAAGTCAGGGGTTCGAATCCCACCCGACGACTGCTGTGCAGAATGAAGATTCCACGGTTTTTGTGGGGCAAGGGCGGGCGGCAAGTGACGTGTCAGATTTCGTTCAAGGGGCTGCTTTGCAAAGCCCTGGAATCGGGGTTGAAGCCCCAGGGGAGGCTGCAGTACCAACAGCGGAGACCAGCAGCGGCCATCGTACCGCTGCACGGGGCCACGCGTTTTCAGGAGGCAGTACGATGAAGGACAGCCTTCTTGCCATGCTGGCAGAGGGTGCCACCGACGACGATGACGATGCGAGCAGTGAAGGCGAGGCTGGCGCAAGCCCCTCGGAAATCAACCAGAGAAAGCCATTGCCTGTTGAAGCAATGCATGCAAAGGCCAGGCTTCCTGAAGGAACGGGGGCAGGAAGCGGAGTCCTCAACAAGGGGCAACCCGATCCCGGGACCTCCGCATCCCGGTCCCCCGGGGATTGCCCACCGATACCGGTACCTCCCGCAAAAGACACACAGCCCAGCGCCTGGCCCTTGGAGGGAGTTCATGAGAGGGGTGGTAAGGAGCCCGGCAGGACCGATCCGGACGTGAAAGCCCTCATGGTCCCTGAGGGAGCGTCCCCTGGATCTGGTCTCCTGGAGACCGTGGGTGCCAAATCAGGCGCAAACGCTCCAACAGGCGTGGTGGAAGCCCTTCCGGAGCTGCCTCAGGGGGAAGACTCTGACCTCACCGCGCCTGAAGTCGGGCTTGACGCGGGCGACCCTGAGGTCTCATCCCCCAAGGGTACCCAGGGGACTGCCGGCACAGCTGCCAACAGCGGCGGTGCGTGGGTCACACGCAAGAAAGACAGGGCCGAATTTCTGAGCGGCTTGACACTCGTCCAGCTAGAAGGTGAGTTTGTTGCTCTCAATTAGGCTTGGATTTTGCGTTAATCTGCCATTACAGGGAGATGGTCCGGGTTCCAACATGTAGAAATTCTGCAAGAATACGTGGTTTGCGGTTTGGAATATGCTTGACTTTGAGGTTTCAAAGGTTTTGCTGCTCTGCAGCAGGTCTAGTTTTTGGCTTGATACGGCGGTTACGGTGTTTCGTCGGAATGAGAAGTGGAGGAAAGTGCACCACCCCATTTCCGCTTTCCCCTCACCGAACAATGGCGTGCTGCCTCATGTGCCTCACGGATGTCGAAGAAGTGTCGACAGCGTGTGCCGTTCCTCAAAATGGCCTCAAGATGACTTTGGAACAGGGCATGTCTTCCAGTGGAATAGGAAATAGGAAGGCCACTGCCATTTGGCCAGTTCTCTCTCTCTCTCTCTCTCTCTCTCTCTCTCTCTCTCTCTCTCTCTCTCTCTCTCTCTCTCTCTCTCTCTCTCTCTCTCTCTCTCTCTCTCTCTCTCTCTCTCTCTCTCTCCCTCCCTCCCTCCCTCCCTCCCTCCCTCCCTCCCTCCCTCCCTCCCCCCCCCCCCCTCCCTCCCCCCTCCCTCCCCCTCCCTCCCTCCCTCCCTCCCTCCCCCCTCCCTCCCTCCCTCTCCCTCCCCCCTCTCAAAGGGATAAAAGCTTCTGATGAGGCAAAGGTGAAAACTCTTGGAAGAATAGAAAAAACATCCCAACCCTTCACAAAAGAGATTTTCGGTTCAACCAATGCTTCTCAAGATCTTTCTCAAGTTCCAATCATAAGTGAAGTTGCAATTCAAGATGATCTCCTCTCCCTCCCCCCTCTCTCGCTCTCACCGTGTCTGCGTGTGTGTTTTTGTGTGTGCGTGGGTGTGTGTGTGTGTGTGTGTGTGTGTGTGTGTGTGTGTGTGTGTGTGTGCGTGTGTGTTTTTGTGTGTGCGTGGGTGTGTGTGTGTGTGTGTGTGTGTGTGTGTGTGTGTGTGTGTGTGTGTGTGTGTCCCTCTGAAGGGGTGGTTGCTTGTGCAGACGAGGACATGCCCTCGGCCTTACCCCCCGACCTGGCGCCCGCCCAAGGATTGGATCGCCCTCAGAAGCATACACCCCAGGTACGGAGAGTATGCCAACGGAACATGTAGTTGTTCCGCTGTTCCGCTGTTCCGCTATTCCTTTTGAACCCTAACCCTAAACCCTAAAGATATGACCAGCCCTATCCCTAAACCTCAACGCTCACTCCTAAACCCTAAAGATATGACCAGCCCTATCCCTAAACCTCAACGCTCACTCCTAAACCCTAAAGATAGGACCAGCCAACACCGAAACAGTCCTTGTTCCGGAACGTTCCGTTGTTCCGCTGGATGCAGGTATGCCCGCCAGTGCCCCACCCAATGCCTTTGCTGGACGGTCATAGAGAGCTTGTGACAGATATGAGTCAGAGCCTCCCTAGACTTTTGAGTGGCCTCCCTGGACCTTTGAGTGGGAAGCGGCAGCCTGGCTCTGTTCTAGAGTAAAGAGAGCAAATAATCCACATGCAACGGTGTACATCAGAGTCAATCACATACAAGGAGATTCAACAAGTCAACCGCAGGAAGGTAGATCACCAGTAAGGAGACCCAACAAATCACAAACACCGGGGTTTGAATCCACAGCGTCCTGCTCCTGAGTGTTTGACGCGCTTCGCTTGCAAACACCTAAAAACGCTGCTGCCAAACACGCTTTTACCTTTTTAACGATCAAGTGTCATTGTATTGGATGGAGTCGGGGAAGTGTATCAGCCGAAGCTTGCGCCAGTCAACTCCGCTTCTGCCACATGCTTGGGCTTCTGCCACGTGCTTGGTCTTCTGCCACGTGCTTGGGCTTCTGCCAAGTGCTTGGGCTTCTGCCACGTGCTTGGGCTTCTGCCACGTGCTTGTTCCTGCGGAAACCAGGGCCCCGCAGGAGATCTACTATGAGAGTCTGGCCTGTGACTGATGGCCCGTGAAACCTGCACCTAAAAGGGGCACCTTTCAAGCTGTACTGCGATGATTGTCCTTGCGGGGAATACTACTTCACTCGCACCTTCCAAAGCCCAACAAGGGCTTCTCACCCAAGAGCTCCAGAAACCGGACTACGCAGGACCTCCAGCAATCTGATAACGACAAAACTCTAACTCTTTGGTTGTTCGGTGACCTAACAACCCAAGACCTCCAGCAATCTCTGATCACTTACAAGGTCTAGATCAAGTACCCGTTTTTTTTAGACAAGGATCACATCTGTCCAGCCACTGGTGGTTGTCGCTTGTGGGGACTCACTCGGTGGATGCTGGCACAAACTTGGCCTGAGATTCCTTGTCTGGTGCGCAGAAGCTCTCCCAAGACGCCCCCTGGCGACGTAAGCGTACCGCTGCAGTACTGAGCGGGTCGCAAGAGGCAGCGTTCGCCCCCGCCGGCCCTGCGGGCTTCAAAGTACAGCCAGGCGGGTCCCCAGGGATACCGGCCAACGCGTCGGCAGCTGCTGCTGTGAGAGACTCGGGCCCAAGGCCTTCAGGCCCCCTCGCCCGACGACACCTTCAAAATAACGACCCCAGCCACATCCCCGACAGTGTACCGCCAAGTGCGCCAGCATCGCTCGCTGAAGCGGAGCTCGTAGCGGAACAGGCCATGGAAGTCGACGTTGTCAGTCCCGTGGTACCTGTAAACCGGCGACCGCTGGAGGGGAGAGGTGGGGGCGTCTTGAGCGCAGCCCCTGTGGGCGGCGCAGACGACGAGGAGGGTCCCTTGGGTCCTCTTGTGGGAGTGGGTGGGGATGCCGGTCCAACAGAATCCCCCAGGGGACTGTCACCAGCTCAGCGCGCTGGGAAAGCGACTTCGACTCAGGGCCGGCGTGGGACCAGAAGCCATGCCAGAGGTGCTGCGTCACCTGTACCGCACGAAACCCCTCCGCTCAAGATGTCCTCGCCCGGCCATGATTCTGGGCCGCCCCAGGCGCAGGGAGCTTCTGCCCACAGTACCCGACGAGGAATGGCAAAGTCAGAAGGGAAACCAGCGGGGCGTTCTCGGGGCTCTAGGGGTTCCAACAGGGGTACCGCCAAGGGAGGGAGCGGTCTCTCCGCTGGTACCTCGGAAAGAAAGGCCGCCGAACACCCTGCTGTAGGGCATGGTGGAATTGTCAGCGATGAGGGCGCTCTAGAGGGGGATGGGAAAGAATGGGGACAAGGAACCCACAAGATCCGTGGTGGGGAGCCTCGCTCTTCAGGAGCGAGGGGTGCTAGCGCACGGGACCGCGGGGCCAGCGGGGCTGGGGGGCCCGAGCCGCGGAGGAGGCCGGTGCGGGGGACCCAGCACCCGGAAGGGGGGAGCCAAGCGAAGGTCGGGGACCGCGAGCCCGAACCTGTTGGGGAGGAGATAAGCCCCCGGGGAAGGGTAGATGATGAGGCGCGGGAACTGCGACAAAAAGCCGCAGGAGGAGGGCCCCATGTGAACCAGATGGGTGCCGGGCCTGATCAGGCTGGCGAGGGGAGAGCGGGGAAGCGTAAGCGTACCCGCAAACCTGGCTCGCCCGCACAGCTTGGGGAGGAAGGAGGAGGGAGTCCCTATGTGACCGGGGTTCCTAAACAGGCAGAGGCTGGCGTTGAGGCCCCAGTGCCTAAACAAGCAGGCCTTGGTGAGAAGGTGGAGCTTCTCGGGGATGCTCAGGTTCCTCAACATGCTGGGGATCTTGGAGAGGCGCATCTCCAGGCTGGGGTGGTGGTTGCAGAGGGGGAACGGAAACCACAACTTGAAGATGCTGGTGGAGGAGTGAGGGCCCATGTGAAAGGTCCTGGCCAGGCTCTTGAGAGCCCTGGCATGCCTAAACAGGCCGCCGGGGTCCCCTTCACACGGTCCCAAGTCTTGGAAGATATTTTTGGCGCCGCACCCGCAGGGACCGCTGCCGCAACACGTGTCCCGCCAGTCCCGCCCAGACCTGCGCCCACCCCCGGCGCCCTCAAGCAGTACACAACAAAGAAGAAGAGGCATACGGCCCTGGCTCAGAGTCCTGGTGGGGCACTGGGAGATCCTGCGCTTGTCCTTCATCTCCCAGGCGTACCTGTAAAAACTGAGCCAACGTTGCAAGGCGAAGGTTCTCCAGGACTTGAACCCGGGACTGCAAGCACCCGCACCCCCAACGTTCCAGCAACGCAGCCCGAGGCACAACGCAAGACTCTGACCAAGCCGCTTAAAACCCCCAGCAAAGACCTGAAGACCCGCAGAGGATCAGCGGGCAGGGGAAGTCATATGGTACAGGTACCTTCTGGTTCTAAAGTTTCCCTCAGTTCAGCTGTGGGAGTAAAAAAGGAGCCGGGTCCAACCCTTCCAGCTGAAGCATCCGGGCTCAAACCTCTGACAGCCATCCAGAAGGCGTCAGCTGGGAAACCGGGTAAGAAAGAGACCCGCGGTGGTTTGGAGGGGCCGGGACTCGATCCCCTGTCGCCTGTCGTGGCTACCAAGCCCTCCAGCCGCAGGAGAGCCCCCACAGGCGGGGTGCCCAGCGGGGAGGCTCCCCCCGGGGTGGAGGAAGTCCCTCCAGAAGAGGCCCGGGAAGCCGTGCAGCCGGATGTTGTGGGTACGGGAAAGCTGCCCCGGAAACGCGTCCGTGAAGCTGTTCGTTTCGACACGCGTGGAGGTAACCAGTCGGCACCTGAACCGCAACGGACATCGATGAGGATGAAGAGGGCTGTGCCAGCTCGGCTTGTGGGCTCCCCCGGTCCCGCAACGCAGGTGCCGGGTCCAACCTTCCTTCGTGGTCGTTGGAGGACGGGTGGGCAGAGGGCGGGGCCCTTGGGGGGTGGGTGAGCGGAGGGCGGGGCCGTTGGCGGGCGGGGGAGCGAGTGCGGGGTTGTTTGGGGGTGGGTGAGCGGAGGGCGGAATTGTTGGCGGGCGGCACTGTCTTTCCCCCATCCCTCTCTCCCTCTCCCTCTCCCTCTCCCTCTCCCTCCCTCCCTCTCTCTCTCTCTCTCTCTCTCTCTCTCTCTCTCTCTCTCTCTCTCTCTCTCTCTCTCTCTCTCTCTCTCTCTCTCTCTCTCTCTCTCTCTCTCTCTCT
>KV908438.1:392225-409725 GCA_002005505.1 Botryococcus braunii
CGCCCCTCATGTGCCTGCTTCGTATATTGCGCTACCATATTGTTTGGTTGAGCGTGAACTGCTTCTTCTACCTTAATTTAAGATAAGCCTATCCTAATCGCACCCATGAATCCCATGCGGTACACAATCTACCAAGACGAAAACTCTGAAGACGAACGATAAACTCTCCCCCCCCCCTCTCTCTCTCTCTCTCTCTCTCTCTCTCTCTCCTCCTCTCTCTCTCTCTCTCTCTCTCTCCTCTCTCTCTCCCTCTCTCTCTCCTTCCCTCCCTCCCTCCATCCATGCCCCCCTCTCTCTCTCTCTCTCTCTCTCTCTCTCTCTCTCTCTCTCTCTCTCCTCTCTCTCTCTCTCTCTCTCTCGCCCCCCTTCCCTCTCTCTCCCCCCTTCCCTCCCTCTTCCCCTCGTGTTTTGGCTACACCACCTTTTGTCTCTGGCTCCTAGATTACGCGTACCCACATGCCAAATTCTGGGTGCGGTTAGACAGCTTCACTCTTAATTCTAAACTCTCTGGAGGGAAAAAGAGCGTGCGAGCGAACAAGAGGGGGGGGGGGGGGGGGGGGGGGGGGGGGGGGGGGGGGGGGGGGGGGGAGAGAGAGGGGGGGGGGGAGAGGAGAGGGAGGAGAGGAGGAGAGAGAGAGGGGGGGGGGGGGGGGGGGGGGGGGGGGGGGGGGGGAGGGGGGGGGGGGGGGGGGGGGGGGGGGGGGGGGGGGGGGGGGAGGAGAGGAGAGAGAGGAGAGAGAGAGAGAGAGAGGAGAGAGAGAGAGAGAGGAGAGAGAGAGAGAGAGAGAGAGAGAGCTTCGTGCCCTTTGTGATACGAATAGATCTCGTTGTCCTTGTGTCCTAGAACATGACTGTAATGTCCTCTTGGGTGTCATCTCGTCATCCATCTCGTTATGCTCGCGAGAGCATCACGTAGAGGGGCGATGTATTCGGATCCTCTCATAGTTTGACTCGGGAGCTTGTGGTTCAGAGAGTTATCTTTGGCTTCCTGACATCTATGCTGCATATATAATAGTTTATTAGTTGATTGCATACTGCTTTCTGGAGACTCGGGATAGCCTAAGTGAGGAGGAGCTGCGTGTGGAAAGGAATCGGCGTCGCGATTTTCAACTCTCGGTGTCACCACTACCTTGAACCTTGTTTGTTCACAATTTGGAATCTTGTTCTCCGATACCACTATAACAAAGGGATGCGTGTAAACAATATTCCCGAGTGTGAACAAACAATGTTTAAGGAAGGGTTGACACCGAGGGTTGACAACCGCGATGCCGATTCGTGTACACACGCAGCTCCACCTCAGGTACGCTATCCCGAGTCTCCAAAAAGCAGTATGCAATCAACTAATAAACTATTGTTATGCAGCATAGGTGTCAGGAAGCCAAAGATAACTCTCTGCACCACGATTTCCCGAGTCCAACTATGAGAGGATCCGGCTACGTCGCCCCTCTACGTGATGCTCTCGCGAGCATGACGAGATGGATGACGAGAGGACACCAATAGGAAATAAGAGTCATATTCAAGGACACAAGGACAACGAGGTCTATTCGAATCACAAAGGGCACGAAGAAGCATGTTCTACGCGTACACCATTACGAACATTATGCGTACGCGCACATCATACGCGCAATGCACGTGAGGCGCGTCACGTCACTACCGAGGGAGGGAGGGGGATGGTGGGCTGCCTTTCTCGGAATGTATGTGTTTTGGAGGGTTGTGACAATGCGGGAGCAACGGCGGCAGGATTGGCAACAGCAGAGCAGGAAGCAGCGGGAGGGAGTCGGCTGGAAGATCTGCGAGCCCTCGTTCAGCTCGCAGGGGGGACCCTCCTAGAGGCGTTTCCAGGGGGCTCTCGGGGGACCAAAGCTCCGCCAGGGGACGTTCTGGTGCTGGCGCCCGACCAGGAGACAGACGCCAGCAGAGCAGCGGATAAGGCATGGGCCGCCAAGGGCCTCCCCATGGGTACCGCCGTCTACCCTCGCGAATTCCTCATCCACGCCATCATTAGTCAATCCCTGGACCGCTCCAAAGGGATCCTCTTCCGTGCCGGCATCTGACAAACGTGGTTTGATCTCAAATGCACCCCGTAAGTCAGAGGCGCTGTTCCACGGCGCGTCCCGCCCACGCATTGTAAAGGGGGGAACCCTTCCTTAGTGGCGGGGACGCGCCGTGGCGCGTGGAGGGGTCGCACGCGGCAGGGGTGTGCGTGTGGTTCCCCCCTTTACAACAGAAGCTACACAAGCATCTGAGATGGAGAATCCTCGTCGTTCTTGTACGTATCGTTCACGAATCGAAAAAGGACATTCATTTTTTGACGTCCATAATTTGCCTTCTCGTTGTTCAATCTCATTAGCCTCTATGGGATGGATAGATATAAGTTTCCTCTCGCTCTCCTTCTTCCTCTTGTTCTCCTTCTTCTTCTTCTCCCTTCCTTTTGCATAAGGAACCGTAGCCCGCTCCTCCGGGCTTCCCTTCTCCTCAAGGGACCAGGCTCCTGGGGATCGCAGGCGGAATCCCCACAGACCCACTTAGGGGGGGGGGGAACAGTGAAAGGGGTGAAATAGTGAAGGGGAGAACAACAGTCTTATGTAGAGTGGATGGCTTGCGGTTAGGATATGTTATGATGTCGCTCAGTGAGACTCTCACGATAAGGATTGGCGGATACCTCCCCTCACATTTCAAGAAGAATCGCACCCCGCATGAGGAAGGGGCATGGCGGGGTGCCGACATGAAGGGGAGAGGGAAGCTGCGAACTAAAGCAGTGACTCACGTGACCTGGGCCACGTCACGTTCTAGATGAAGCACTGACGGGAAACCCTCAGATCCATTGGAGCGCATCTGGTTACGGTAACTAAGTGTCAACGTCATGGACGAATGTAGTGCCACTAGTCGACCCAAGTTGATAAATGGCAGAGGCCTGAAGGGAACCCAAAGTTTCATTCAAGCACCAGCGGTGACCATTGTTATGGTTGAATTTCGTGCTGGACTGTGGTGGCACCAGTTGACCCAAGTTGATGAATGCGGCGCCCTGACGGGAGCCCTAATTAGGCTTCAACTCATGGTTCATTGAAGCCCCGCCGATGACCCTCAATAGGGTTCATTTTCGTGGTTGACTGTAGTGCCATTAGTTCACCCAAGTTGATTTAAACATCGCCGTCTTGCCCCAATTTAAAGGGAAATCTGCAAATTTCCCTTTACATTGAGTGAACAGATGCCGGGATCCCTACATGGTAACCCCAGATCAAGGAGAAAGGAAGTTGAGGCCCCATCTGATGGCAGCAAGAGGAAACAATTTTATTTTTACTTGAACTTTGAATTTGACTTTTGCTTTTAAACAATTGTTAGTGTCGGAAGTTGCTGCACTCATTGTACAAAAGCAGATGAGGAAGATGAGGGCTACTGCGGAACTGTATAGGCTAGATCTAGGTGGCGCACCTCGCAAGTTGCAACGCTCTTGAAAGACTTCCCAAAGGAATTAAGATTCAGGCTCCGCAGGCTGAGGAAAGCTGGCGGGCCTTGTTGTCCCGTTCAATTCATACGGGGCTCGTCCAGACAACGCTGACTTTTTCCTACATATGGTGTTTGTCCCGGCACCACTGGGATAGGCACCCACAATTTTTTTTCAACATGTAAGCTCGCGAAGTCTGGCTTGTTGAAGGATGGGGTCCCCGTCAGCAGCTGTACAGGATGGGCGCACTGTCGGCAGCTGTACAGGATGGGCTCCCCGTCAGTAGCAGTGCTTTTGGTCGTCTTTGCGTTGTGCTTTTGGTTGTCTTTGCGCTGTAGCAATGGATATTCGATTGCAGACCCAGTCGCATGAAAGTCTGATTGGGCTTGATGAGAGGACTTGATGACAGCGCCGGTACATCAAGCCCCTGATTTTGCTCCGTGTCTGTGTGTGTGTGTGCGTGTGCGTGTGTGTGTGTGTGTGTGTGTGTGTGTGTGTGTGTGTGTGTGTGTGTGTGCGTGTGTGCGTGTGTGTGTGTGTGTGTGTGTGTGTGTGTGTGTGTGTGTGTGTGTGCGCGCGCGCGCGCGTGTGCCTGCGTGTATGTGTGTGCGCGAGCACTTGCATGCGTGAGTGTGCAGCACACTTGAGGAAGTAGAGCATCACACTTGCAAAAGTCGTGCAGTGCACATGAGGTAGTTTGCATCACACTCGAGGAAGCAGTATAGTTGAGGAGGTCATGCATCACACTTGAAGGTAGTGCGTCGCACTTTAGGAGGTAGTGCAGCAGACGTGAGGAAGTGGTGCGAAACGCTTGCTGGCTTGCAGACCGCTAAGGGACGTTGGGATAACCACTGCGGCTTACCCAGCCATCTGAGCATATAGCTTGTTGGAGCTCACGCAGATGTACACCCTCAAAGCCAGCATCTTCCTTTTCCTAAAGCCAGCATCTGGAGGTCATCACTTAATAGAGAAGAGAGCATGGGGCATGGGGAACAGACGAATTTCATCGGTACTTTGGTTGACAAGCACATGGAGTCATCATGACGGGTAGTGTGACATTCCTAATGTGAACGTTCAAGTTCATTCATGCGGCACGGTGTGAGGCGTGGTAGCAACTATCATTCACCTCGCTGGGTTCTGGGTTCTTGCCTATTGTAAGGTTATGGGTAGGCGAATTCCCTGCATGGGACACGGAGGGGGCTTAGTCAGGTGTCGTTCTCCAGCTGTATGTGTAGAGCAGAGCAACGACACCAATGTCACAATGACTTGATTAGCAGCAAAGACAAGCACCCGGAGTGCCTTAAAGTCCCAACCAAGTCAATTACATTCTCTCACTTATCTAGCAGGTCGACACGATTCAAACTAACCTTTCCCGCTCATGGGGCGATTGATCAACTCTCATTGTCCGATGAGAAACAAACAGCATCATAACAGCAGCATGTCTTGTATTATTCTAGATTGTACCTTATAGCACTGTTCTAATACCATTCTAGTTACCTGCATGGTGAGGACACGGAGGGGGCTTAGTCAGGTGTCGTTCTCCAGATGTATGTGTAGAGCAGAGCAACGACACCAATGTCACAATGACTTGATTGGCAACAAAGACAAGCACCCGGACTCCGGGTCCCGGAGTGCCTTAAAGTCTTAACCAAGTGCCGAGCTTATCCTTGACCACACCTTAAACCTCAGCTTGCAAAAACGTGTCGATATACTGCATTACCTCCTAATGTGTCATGATTGTACCTACTTTCCTTTAGAACATGTAGGTCTACCGTAACCTAAATAACTCTCACCGTTCACACTCACATGGCCACAATTACTCTTCTGAGGGAAAGGCATGTAATAAACTATATCACACAACACTTCCCCTTGCCTTTTCCTCAAAGAACTTGGCCAAACCAAGGGAGTCACGATGTCCCTGAAACACCTGCCTAGTCAAAGCCTTTGTGAAAATATCAGCCACATTTCTTGCGGATGCAATATATTGGATGTCCACCTGCCCCTTTGCAATGGCCTCACGTGCAAAGAGGAAGCTCACTGCAATGTGCTTTGTGTGCTTAGAATACACATGATTTCTGAGGTGGCTCTTCCATTATATTGTAGGAAACTACACAGTGCATACCCTCTGGTGGAGGAGGAGGAGGTGCAGGAGGTTGGAACCACATTGGCAAAAGCTCCAGCTCCAGGGAAAGCATGCTGCGCAGCAGGTGGATGTGGACCACCCCAAGGAGGCTGGCCCTTGGGCCACATGCCAGCAAGCTGCTGCACAGCAGCCACCACGTTCCTCTTGGTTTCGGCATCCCTCTTTCTCTTCCTGCAGTCCCTCCGGTAAGGCCCCTTCTTCTGACAATAGTTGCAGGTCCCCTTCACCTCTGGCTTGGGCTTTGGGTCGGCTGCTTGGGACGGAGGGGTGGCTGCGCTGGCTGCTGGTGGGGTGTGGTACCCTGAAGGACCCTGGGAGAGGGCCAGGACGCAGGGCTGGCGTGGCACACCGTCATTAAAACCTAGGGCTGCTGCAGTGGTCCTGAGGATGCTCGCCAGCTTGTTCGAAGGCTGAGACGCTGACGAGACGAGACGAGACATACCTGTCTCCTTGGCGGCTTCCGGTAGACCCTGGACAATCTGAGTTGCCACAAACGATTCCAGGAGTTCATGCTTATTGCAACAGGGGTTCAACGATCGGGTGAACCTCGTGATGCGTAACGGCGTTACACGTGCAGTAGCGCACCGGTGGTGTTGCTGTGCGGGCAGAGATTGGACAAGATAGACGTGTTATGATAGTCTAGGCACCTAAAGGCTTGGGTTTGGTATTATGGAGACCTTGGCCAGGAGGTAGAGCCCCATAATGTAAGGATTGTGGCAGTTGGGTTTTGGGACCTTTGTCGATCGTCTGCGACATGTCGCCTATACCAATGTACATTGGTATCGGCGAGAGGGGCTCAGGCCCCTTTCGTGAGCCGACTGAGTCTAGATAGGTATATTTATTTATATAATGCAATAGAAGGGGAATTTGCGGCTTGGGAAGTAGATTTAGCAAGGCGACGTCGCGAAGTCTTGCAGGGCCCTGAACCACACGACCCTTCTTGTTGCGTGCAATCTTGTTCTGATACATCAATAATTTCCGAAATGGCCCAGAGAGAATTGTAGTGAGGGAAGTTTGCCGGCTTCAAATGCAAGGCATTTTGCGTGTAGTCTATGAATGCGCCCCGGTCTTTCAAGGAGTCATGTCCTAAAATGACATCTATACCATCCAAGAGCCTGTCACAGACTATGAATTTCCTTTCTTCAACGTAACACCTTGGCAAATGCAACCTTAGAGAAACAGTGCCGGCAGAGGTCATTGCTTCTTTAAGGTTGCACTTGTCAAGGACTTACGTCGAACAAAGGAAATTCTTAGTCTGTGACAGGCTCTTGGATGGTATAGATGTCATTTTAGGAAATGACTTCTTGAAAGACCGGGGCGCATTCATAGACTGCATGCAAAATGCCTTGCATTTGAAGCCGACAAACTTCCCTCACTACAATTCTCTCCGGGCCATTTCGGAAGTTATTGATGTATCAGAACAAGATTGCACGGAACAAGAAGGGCCGTCTGGTTGGGGGCCTTGCGAGACTTCGCGCCGTCGCCTTGCTATATCTACTTCCCAAGCCGCAAATTCCACTTCTATTGCATTACATAAATAAATATACCTATCTAGACTCATTCGGCTCACGAAAGGGGCCTAAGCCCCTCTCGCCGATACCAATGTCGCAGACGATCGACAAAGGTCCCAAAACCCGACAGCCACAATCCTTACATTATGGGGCTCCACCTCTCGCCCAAGGTCTCCATAATACCAAACCCAAGCCTTTAGGTTATTAGACTATCATAACACCTCTACCTTGTCTTATCTCTGCCCGCACAGCTCTGCAACAATACTGCACGTGTAACGCCGTTACGCGAGGATTGTAGTGAGGGATGTTTGCCGGCTTCAAATGCAAGGCATTTTGCGTGAAATCTATGATGCACCTGTTCTTGCTCCTGGTGTCGAGCAAAAATATGTTCCAGGTGCGGCTGAGTTAAATCAGACATATGCGGTGGGACTTGCCTTAAAGCAGGCCAAGATAGACAGAAGGCGTACGCAGATAAAAGGCGGAGGGACTTACCAGGGTTTGAAGTAGGTCAACAAGTCCTTCTTTCGTTCAAGATTCTTAAGTTCAAACATACCCGGACTAAGAAATTGTTGCTAAGGTACATTGGCCCCATTCCGGTCACCCGGGTTATTTCCCCGGTAGCATACAAGTTGCTGCTACCTACGCATATGCGTATGCACGACGTATTCCATGTTTCCCTTCTCAAACCTTATAAAAGTGACGGGAGCGTGCAACCCCCACCTCCTCCTGAAATCATAGATGGTGAGCTAGAATATGAAGTGGAGGCAGTGCTTGCACATAGAGAGCAGAAACTTAGGGGCAAGAAAGTAATGCGCGAGTATCTTACTAAGTGGATCGGTTATGAGAACATTCAGAATACCTGGCAACCTGAGGAAAACTTAGTGCATTCTCGAGAGGCGGTACAGCAGTACTGGATTCCAACCACGGGGCGTGGGTCGGAAGCTAAACGGACAGGAACGGAAGCTACATCTCAATGCAAGCGTGTTAGGCTTGCTTGACGCCCGAGCAGGTTGGGTCGGCCCCTTGGTGCTCCTTTTGTGGGAAGCTCGTGACGTGGCAACCAAAGTGCACCTTGGAGGTACTCCAGTATGGGTAGACCTTACGAGTGGAACGGACGGGGGAACGGACGAGAGTGAGGGGCGTGGCCCCTCTCGGGTGCGTGCGGTGCTAAACGCTCACACTGGACAGGACACATGTGTAGAGTGTCGCGACTTGTGTTTACCCTGATGTATCGTGATGTGGAAAGGACCAGTGGAAAGGACCGGACTAGTTGCCCTGTCCGTTCCCGGGTTCGCGTAAAGGACAGGACTGGACATGTACGGACATATACGGACTGGACTGGACATGTACGGACAAATACGGACTGGACTGGACATGTACGGACATATACGGACTGGACTGGACATGTAGGGACGGGACAGGACAAGGGGTCCGGCTGGGGCTGGGGACGCCGGACTAGCGACTCTCGGTCTCTAGAGCACCAAAACGTAAAGCCTTGGGTGGTTAGGTTAGTCTCCTTACCTACTTGGCCGGGACGTCCAAGATAGGAGGGGGAAGATGTAACAGGGGTTCAACGATCGGGTGAACCTCGTGGCGCGTAATGGCGTTACACGTGCAGCAGCGCACCGGTGGTGTTGGTGTGCGGGCAGAGATTGAACAAGATAGAGGTGTTATGATAGGCTAGGCACCTAAAGGCTTGGGTTTAGTATTATGGAGACCTTGGGCGAGAGATGGAGCCTGATAATGTAAGGATCGTGGCAGTCGGGTTTTGGGACTTTTTTCGTTCGTCTGCGACACTTGTTGTTCCTCAGGCACACCTCTAGGTTAAGCATCCTAATCACATACTGAGTGATGGTCTCGTCATGTCTCTTACCAGCAGCCATCTCCTTCAACCAATCAGCAGTGGCTTTCAAACAACCCCCAGTGAAATTCCTGCAAATAACTTGGTATGCATCAATTGCAGAGGGAAGCTCAGACAACTCTCCCAGCCAATCTTCCCAGACAGATTCATATAGCAGGAGCAACCCTGCTGCACCATAGGTTGTCCCAGGCTTGGCCTCAATCACAGCAGGCGGTGACCCTTCTGCTTCATTGGCTGCCATGAGTGCATTATTCCAGACCACAACATTCTGCCCCATTTCCTTGAGCTTCTTATGCACCTTAACTAAGGTGGGAATCACTTTTGGTGAAGTGTCTCCCGCTCCTCCTGAAGTGCTGGGAGTGCATGGCTCCCGATTGGGCGTTGAAGTGGTGGGCTCATTTGGATCCTGACCTCCTGAGGATGAAGAGCCACTTGCTACCTGTCCTTTCCGTTTAACTACCATTGTCAGTCACAC
Organism: Botryococcus braunii; assembly: GCA_002005505.1. Taxonomy (NCBI): domain Eukaryota; kingdom Viridiplantae; phylum Chlorophyta; class Trebouxiophyceae; genus Botryococcus; species Botryococcus braunii. The sequence continues at coordinate 401,661 of KV908438.1, forward strand.
AAATACTGTTCACTTCACTTTCTTGTCAACACGTTACTCAACACCTGCCTCAAACTCTGAATCAGTTTCCCAATCAGACTCAGTCCTCACCGCTGCGCATGCAACAAAGTCGAATATACCACGTGCCAAAGTGGCTAAAGCACTTTCAACAGCAGTGTAGCTCAGCAAACTCTTCCTCTTGATTGAGCCAGAGTGTGTTACGACAGTATTCGATGAACTTGGCCCGTGTAAAGAACCCGGGCCAACAGTTTACAAAAGATATCTCCCTCCCTCCCTCCCTCCCTCCCCCTCCCTCCCTCCCTCCCTCCCTCCCTCCCTCTCTCTCTCTCTCTCTCTCTCTCTCTCTCTCTCTCTCTCTCTCTCTCTCTCTCTCTCTCTCTCTCTCTCTCTCTCTCTCTCTCTCTCTCTCTCTCTCTCTCTCTCTCTCTCTGTCCATCTCTCTCTCTCTTTTCCCTACCCTTCCCTCCCCCCCTCCCCCTCCCTCTCGTGTTTTTGACTAAACCACCTTCTGTTTTCGGCCCCTAGATCCCGCGTTCCCGCATGCACGATTTCTGGTGTGCGGTTAGGATAAGCTTCACTCTTAATTCTAAAAGATATCTCCCAAGGAGTGAATTTGTATGCCGGATAGATTGGAAATCTAGCTGTAAACCAAGAGGGGAGATGCAAAGAGCGACCAGTGCGCAGGTGGAAGACAAAGTCCTTCACGATGATGGCACGTTCGTCGGGAGTGCGCGGTCCTCTTTCGCCTCCTCTCTGTATTCTATCGTTGTAGGTGGGTAATCCAGCTAATCCAGTATAGCTAATCCAGCTAATCCAGTACTCGAACAGTTGCGGTCTTCCGTGTCGTTTGCTTGAGAGGTTTCCTCTTCGCCAAACACTTTCAGCGTCTCGAGTCCCGGCACCACACACTCAGCGAAGGAGTGGTGGGCCCATAACCTGTAAGGTTATTGGCGCTGCCATTGGGCAGGCGTATTCCCTGCATGGTGAGGACACGGAGGGGGCTTAGTCAGGTGTCGTTCTCCAGCTGTATGTGTAGAGCAGAGCAACGACACCAATGTCACAATGACTTGATTGGCAACAAAGAGAAGCAGCCGGAGTGCCTTAAAGTCCCAACCAAGTGCCGAGCTTATCCGTGACCACACCTTAAACCTCAGCTTGCAAAAACGTGTCGATATACTGCATTACCTCCGAAAATGTCATGATCGTACCTTATTTCCTTCAGAACCCGTAGGTCTACCATAACCTAAATTACTCTCACCGTTCACACTCACATGGCCACAATTACTCTTCTGAGGGAAAGGCATGCAATAAACTATATCACACAACACCTATGGTATGGGGTGTGTATGTGTGTGTGTGTGTGTGTGTGTGTGTGTGTGTGTGTGTGTGTGTGTGTGTGTGTGTGTGTGTGTGTGTGTGTGTGTGTGTGTGTGTGTGTGTGTGTTTGTGTGTGCCTGCGTGCGTGCGTATCCCCTTCCCCGAAACCTTAATTATTTTCCAACCCAGTTACATTTGGGCATTCATACTGTTGTGAAATAACATAGGAATTCTAGGGTTTGAGGTTCCCCGTAGCGTGTGCCTTCGTGTGTGAAGTTACTGATGGACAATAAATTGTTACTTTGCAGTCGTTCGTAGACATGTGGAACTCATGGTTTAGTTTGGAAGGTACACTTGGCATGCGACTGGCCCCTTGTGTTATGCTTGGTGCTTGCCATACGGCAATCTCAAAGGTAATGTCTACTAATGTGATTGTCTGTCGTTGAGGATTAGTCGATTCGAGAAGTCATGACCTCGAGTTTACTATCATCCTCTTGTGTGCCTTGGAAGTTCAAGTGATGTACTCATGAAGGGCAACTAGTTCTCTTCTTGAGTAATTGCTAGGGCTGACCTTTGTACCCAGGAATCACTAGGGTACTCTTAAAGGTCATAGGAGTCCCTTTGAAGTTAGGAAACGTGCTGAGGATTTGACCTCCTTGAAGCGCGTGTAAGTGGCAGTCCCGTAGGGACCCGGATTAATGTCGTATGGTCTCGTCGGAGTCAGTCTAGGTGGTAGGCTCCAAGGCCTAGAATTTAGGAATTCTAGCCTCGTCCACCTACCGTTTAGTTTCCTTTGGACTTGCGTCATATGGGACGGCTTGGCATCCTTTCATCAGTCTTGATGGTGGATAGCCTCGACTCCTTGTCCCTTGTGCGCATGGTGCGACAGGACTCGAACTACACGTCCTTACGCTTTACATGACATATCTGGTTATGGCACAGGTAAGACTGCCCTTAGTCAGGTTGCTTTGTTAAGCTACGATACTATGTGTAAAGTCTTGATGGTGGATAGCCTCGGCTCCTTGTCCCTTGTGCGCATGGTGCGACAGGACTCGTACTACACGTCCTTGCGCTTTCTGTGACATAGATGGTTATGGCACAGGTGGCCTTGTTAGATGGTGTTCCCAACAAGTGTCTGGAGTTATCTCCTGCTCTGGAGTCGTCCAAGTGGAGTCGTCCATCAGGAGCGTGCTTGAAGCTTTGTCTCACGTTTCGACAAAGGGTTGGATTGTGTTCCCAACCTAATTTAATGTTTTCCTTCTGAAGTAATTGTGGTCTAATGTTATCGCTGCTTCGAATTCGATTTGCACATACTTCTCCTGCAGGGCACTTGCTACAGGAGCTGGGCTCGTCACAACCTCTGTCAGAAGATCCCCTCAATGCTACCTCCCTCTCCTTTCCGTAATACTGCCTAGCTAGGGCCGTGCAAAGGTTAGCTGGCAGTACAGGGTACCGATCGTACTGCAACGTGATCTCGTCGCTACATGCCTCTCGAGCCGAAGTTTGCGTCGAGGACATGCCATGGCACAGAAATTGCTATATCAATAGCGGGAGCCTGCAAAGTACGACGTTCCTTAGAGATGTTTCTGTATTCTTAGTCTAATCGGACCCTTGAAGTGGAGCAAAGTCCGTGCCACAACGATAGTCTACATAGCGCCTGCGACTCCAAGCAGCTTCACACGGCCAATGTCGAAGACGACCTGCTGTTATTCTGATTTACAGCCAATTTTTCGTATCGTGCAGTCCGCTACAAAGCGGACATAGCCTATTGTCTGAGGTAACCCCGTTCCCGATGGGAAGGTACAGATCGTTTGAAAATTTTCAATGATCTTTGACTTACACGCACTCGGATGTGTCCTGTACATCTCGATACTTGTCCCACTATTGATATACGCCGATAAATAATCTGGTTATCCTTCGCAGCGTTGAGAGATCGGCTTGGTCCATATTCCGCTGCTTCGGAAGTGGAAGGCTGCATGCTACGATGGACGGTCACGTGGGACGTGGTTCAGACGGATCCAGGTGAGGTCGTTATAATCACGTGCTGGTCCATTTGTGGGGCCCTCGAGGGCAGGTCAGAGGTTTCTTGACAAGTTTAGAACCTCAACACGTAGATTATGTGCTTATGGACCCGAAAGCAGTTGCTTGTACTGGAATTTGCTGAAGGAGCCCTTGATGGCTGTCCAGGTCTCACTGGCAGAGGCACACATCTGTGGGGCATACCCATTCCAAGTGGACCTTCACACACCTTCCAGGCATCGTTCTTTCTGCAAAACATACAAGAGCTTTGACAGGTGTTAAACAATGTTTTCGTTGTCACTGTCTGCCTAAGAAGACCGACTTGCACCAGAGGATGGGGCCGCAGAGAAAGTGGTCCTTGGAGAGGGACCCATGTTCAGCAACCCTCATTATTGTTCAGCAACCCTAATTGTTGTTCAGCAAACCCTGGCGCATGGGGGAGCTACTGGTCCTGCCAGTGGAATGAAAGGCATACGCTGCCATGGTGCTGTCAGTGGAAACAAAGGCGGACGCTGCCATAGTATTTCCAAAGTATACGGGGGACTACCTCGGTTACAGATCAGCAAAGAGACAAGGGAAGGGGGTAGACGAGCGGGAGAGGGGTGGAGGGGGAGGAGAGCGAGGGAGAGAGAGGGGGGGGGGCAAGGGGAGGGGGAGGAGAGCGCTCTGCTAACGTTATGACTTGCATGAATTTTAACTGGATGAATGCAAACTGCATGAATGCAAACTGGATGGATCCAACCTGCTTGAATCCAAACTGCATAAATCCAAACTGCATGAATCCAAATCGCATGAATTCAAACTGCACGAATCCAAACTGCATGAATTCCAAACTGCATGAATTCCAAACTGCATGAATCCAAACTTTGCGCCGACGTTCTAATGCAGCGGAACCCAGCTGGGTCCCACAGGGGGTCCTCACGAAGGGTAGGCACCACACTGACACGATCTCTCGGGCGTGCAGGGTGTGGCCCGAGCACATCGCCCTGCGGCAGGTGGGCCGACGCCCAAAGTGGGAAACCGCCGATAGCCAAGCCAAGCTCTCCTGCCAGATCCTGTGGGATCGGGCCCTCAATGAGGGCAAAGAGGTCGAGAGCGTCCCATTCTGTGGGTCACAGCGTTGGTTCTTCCGCTGCACGGACTGCCGCCCGCCGCACCAGCATCACAGATTCATGACCTGCAAGGCGCTGGAGCATATCGCCACCGACGCCAAACTGTCCTGCCACCTGTGCCACCCAAAAAACGCAACGCCGCTGGTCCGAAACCTGTACGCCGCCGTCCTGCAGCACTTCCCCGACCTGCTGTACGTTCCGCGCAGCAAGCCCGTCCTCAGCTTCAAGGGGGAGGTGGATCTGTGCTTCCCCAAGCTCCGCATCATCGTGCAGGTCAGCGGAATCCCCCGCCTCCCGCCGCCGGGCCCCCCTGTCCCGGCCCCACACGGCGTCGGTGGTGGCCTCCCGGCTGGTGCCGGGCCCTGCGCCCCGCCCACCCGCGGGAGCCCCCCACATGCTGGCCGGCTCAAGCGGGACGCCCCACACCTGGAGGGGCCCTTAGGTGACGGGGCGCACGTCAAGCGTGCACGGACTGATGGTACACGCTTGGAGGGGCCTGCCAGTGATGGGACACCCATGGAGGGGCCCGCCAGTGATGGTACACGCATTGAGAGGCCCGCCAGTGATGGTACACGCATTGAGGGGCCCGCCAGTGATGGTACACGCGTGGAGGGGCCTGCCAGTGATGGTACATGTCTGGAGGGGCCTGCCAGTGATGGTACATGCGTGGAGGGGCCCGCCAATGATGGTACATGTCTGGAGGGGCCCGCCAGTGATGGTACACGCATTGAGGGGCCTGCCATTGATGGTACACGCGTCGAGGGGCCCGCCAGTGATGATACACGTCTGGAGGGGCCCGCCAGTGATGGTACACGCGTGGAGGGGCCTGCCAGTTTTAGTACACGCATTGAGGGGCCCGCCATTGATGGTACACGCGTGGAGGGGCCCGCCAGTGATGGTACACGCGTGGAGGGGCCCGCCAGTGATGGTACACGCATGGAGGGGCCCGCCAGTGATGGTACACGCGTGGAGGGGCCCGCCAGTGATGGTACGCGCATGGAGGGGCCCGCCAGTGATGGTACACGCGTGGAGGGGCCCGCTAGTGTTGGTACACGCGTGGAGGGGCCCGTCAGTGATGGTACATGTCTGGAGGGGCCCGCCAGTGATGGCACACACATTGAGGGTCCCGCCAGTGATGGTACACGCGTGGAGGGGCCCGCCAGTGATGATGCACGTCTGGAGGGGCTCGCCAGTGATGGTACACGCGTGGAGGGGCCTGCCAGTGTTGGTACACGCATTGAGGGGCCCGCCATTGATGGTACACGCGTGGAGGGCCCCGCCAGTGATGGTACATGCATGGAGGGGCCCGCCAGTGATGGTACATGCATGGAGGGGCCCTTCAGTGATGGTACACCCGTGGAGGGGCCCGCCACTGATGGTACACGTGTGGAGGGGCCCGCTAGTGTTGGTACACGCGTGGAGGGGCCCGCCAGTGATGGTACACGCATGGAGGGGCCCGCCAGTGATGGTACATGCATGGAGGGGCCCGCCAGTGATGGTACACGCGTGGAGGGGCCCGCCAGCGAAGTGGGCGGCCTCTCGAGTGTTGACACGCCTCGGGAAGGCCTCCCCAGCCGGGACAGTTGCCTCATGAGGCTCCCACCGGAGCGCGCGGGACATGACGCCCCGCCCGGGATAACAAGCGACGAATTGCACGAAATGCACAAAGAGATCGAAGAGCTCAAAGACCACTCCAGCGGTGGCGCATGCGTGAATGGGATTGCCATGCTTATGACGGAGGAGGCCGCAAACGCCGCAGCGGTCCAGAGCGGAGCCCCGCACTCGAGCGGGGTTGCGATGAGCGGGAGGGGGCCCGCAAACGCCGCAGCGATCCAGAGTGGAGCCCCGCACTTGAGCGGGATTGCGATGAGCGGGAGGGGCCACGAAAACGCCGCAGCGATCCAGAGCGGAGCCCCGAACTCGGGCGGGGTTGCATGGTCGACGCATGCTGAGAACAGCCGTAACCCGCAAGCGACCACAGCATTGCATCCGGTAGTCCCTGCTATGTTGGCAGCTCCGTGGGCACAGCTGACTGGTGCTCAGACCGGTACACCCTGGGGGACCACTGGGTCCGAGTCAAAGGACCTCGTGAGCGTGGCCGCGTTCGGGAACGAGCCGGCGCGGCTCAGGGGTGCTGCGAGCGGTCCCCCGGTAGGTACTGCAGCGGTAAGCTCAGCAGACCTCGCGGTTGCAAGGTCTGCCTGCGCGGTTCGAGCCAGCGGCTGCGATCCCGAGCTGCAGGTGCCTCGTGCCTCGTCCAAGGGGAAAGCTTCCAAGGGGAAGCCTTCCAAAGCCGAGGGCTGCAGCAGGGAACCTGGGATGTCTCTGGAAGAAGGGGGCCTGGCGGAGGCGTGGTACGTTCTTCGGCTGCATCCCGCCGATGTGGGCATTGCTCCCACATGGATACAAAACGTGCTGACCGTGGCGAACGTGTCAAAAGACCTGCAGGACAGAGGAACCTGCCACTGCGTGGGCGGCGTTCTGTTTTCTACGAGCTTCTGCCGCCCGCCCGTGTTCCGCTTCACGCCGGCCGCTGCAGCTTCGGCGGCGGTCCGCGAGTTGCAAGCCGTGTAGAAGTTTCGGGCGATTGACCGTGCACCTGTCCTCTCACGAGAGTGAGTCACGACCCAAGCAGGTTGTATCGCAGTGTTTGTGGGCGAACTCGAAAGCGGTGTTGGGATGCTGCACCGTTCAACATTCTTTTGGTCTCTTTCCTTTTCAAAGAAAAAAATGAGAAATTATCATCTTCTCGGGGGAATATGCCAATGTCCTGGTCCTGAGCACTCTACACAGCCAAACTCCGGACAGCTGACACGTGTAACTGTCCTTCCTCAGCGCCGAACCAGACTGTATCATATTTGAGGGAGAACCCAACCAGCTCCGGTGTTGGGATGTTGTCCCGTTCAACATTTTTTCTTTTTCTTTTCAAGAAATGAAGAGGACTCATCATCTTCTCGGGGGAGTATGCCAATGTTCTGATCATGAGCACTCTACACAGTTGACTCCGGACAGCTGACATGTGTAAGTGTCCTTCCTCAGAGCCGCACCAGTATCATAGTATTTGCCATGGTTGAGTTCGCTGGCCAGCGAACTCAACCGGAGTCGGGATGTTTCACCGTTTGATTATTTTTCGAAAATCCATATGAAATTTTGGCGAATTCAACAATTGGGCCATTGGCGCACTGGCACTTTCTCACACATGACGGTGCCGATGCTCCCGTCTACCTCTCCCCAGTGATTTGTTCCCCAGAGTGGGAAGTTATTCCAGCGAAGCAGGCCGTCTGGAAAGCCGTATGGGGTGAAAAGCTCCGCCCTCCCCAAGCCCTGCCGAAGCCCTGTCCGAGGCCAAGAACACGTGGCCAGATGGACTTCCGTGTTCATTTCTCTTCCCCCTCGCCCCCGGGGGGGGGGGGGGGGGAGTAGGGCGGGGGCGGGGCCATCGAGACATTTGGGTCGACATTAAGGCCGCATGTGTGTTAGCTGCCAGCAACGTCCACTATATTGTATCTGACCGGGCTGCCACATATCTTGCCACGACAAGCAGACCTGTGTTAGCTGTCCCGTTTGGGGGTGTGTGTGTGTGTGTGTGTGTGTGTGTGTGTGTGTGTGTGTGTGTG
>KV908438.1:419725-422225 GCA_002005505.1 Botryococcus braunii
CACACACACACAAACTCTCTCTCTCTCTCTCTCTCTCTCTCTCTCTCTCTCTCTCTCTCTCTCTCTCTCTCTCTCTCTCTCTCTCTCTCCCCCCCCCCTCTCTATCTCATTCCCCATACAGAGCTTGCCATCTCTACCTCTCGAAGCCCGCACCGGAAGCATCTTTTTGCAACTTCCCCTTCCATGTCTCACAGTAAAATTCCCTTCCATCCCTCACACTAGAAGGTTCTGGGGGGGGGGGGGACAGGTGGTGGCGCCCACGAGGGAGACGGCAGCGCAGGCCCTGGCGGCAGCGCTGCGGGTGGTGCCGGAGGGGCGGCTGCTGCCTGCGATGGCCCGCCTGGGGGACCTGGTGGGCTGTGGGGACTGGGAGGGCCGCCATGCGGGGCTGCTGGGGATCAAGTACGTGCTGGCGGCCCGCCCGATGCCGCACTCCTCCTGCTGCCCTCCGCCCTCTCCGCTGGCCTGGCCGGCCTGGAGGTCTGTGTCCTTTCTCCCGCACGCTTTCCCCGTCTCGCCAACATCCTCCCCCTCTCTCTGCCGCTTGCTGTGTGAGGTTGGGGGGTTTGGGGGGGATGGGTGTGCTTGGTAGATTGCCTGGGGCAGAGAGGGGAGGGAGGGAGAGTGTGAGGGAGGGTGGGAGAGAAGGAAGCGGGTGAGGGGGGGGGGGAAGAGAGAGAGAGGGAGGGGGGGGCAGGGAGGGAGGGAGGGAGGGGGGGAGGGGTGCAGAGAGAGCGGGGGAGAAATAGGGAGACAGGGGGGTGGGTCTCTCTCTCTGTAACTCTCTCTCTTCCCCTCTCTCTCTCTCTCTCTCTCTCTCTCTCTCACTTTCTCTCTGTGTGTGTGTGTGCATGTGTGTGTGTGTGTGTGTGTGTGTGTGTGTGTGTGTGTGTGTGTGTGTGTGTATGTGTAATAATCTACATGAGACCTGCTTGGGGCCGGCTAAGCCGTCTCTCTTTGCTTCCCAGGCTGCTTTTCAGCACGGGGGCGACGTGTCATTGAGGAGGGGGGGGGGGGCTGTGGCCAGGACTCGGACGACGACGTGCGAGCAGTTGCGGCAGAAGCGCTTCTGCCCGTGGCAAATCTTCTGGCAGAACAGAAAGGCAACGCCCAGGTGCATCTGCTGCGGGCCCGGCTCTGGGACATTCTGCTGGATCTGGAGGATCTCAGTCCCTCCACAGGTACTTCACCATGTCATATTTTGTATTTTACCTTTTAAGTCTTTTTCAAAATTGTGAAAATGCTTCTCTCTCTCTCTCTGTCTCTCTCTCTTCTCTCTCTCTCTCTCTCTTTTCTCTCTCTCTCTATTTCTATGTGTGTGTGTGTGTGTGTGTGTGTGTGTGAGAGAGAGAGAGAGAGAAAGGGGGGGGGGTGGAGGAAGAGAGGCGTTGAGGGGGCTTCGTGCTCCGTACTCCTGCGTGTTCGGTTTCAGGTCTTGCCCTTGTTGCCGCCAAGCCTCACATCGTAATGAACCGACTTCATTCCCCAAAAGAAAGCTGCGACAGGCCCCAGCGGGGGTCCCTCTAAGGTCCCCGTCGAGGTACCCAAGAGGGGTCTCTCTGAGGACCCTGTGTCGAGGTATCCAGCAGGGTTCCGGTTCAGTTCTCAGCTTTGTGTTAAGAGGGGAAGAGGAATGTCCGCCGGGACCTGATGGGACCTGCTCTTGGATGTAAGGGGAGGGAAAATCCCCCCTCCCCCCGGGGGGTCCGCCGGGCGCCCCCCCAGAGACAGGAGAGAGTTTAGAAGCAAGAAAGAAAAAGGGCCACCTTACAAATTTCTGGGAGAAAAGATTGGCGATCGTTTTGCAGAGACAGGAGAAAACTTGGAAGAACAACAGAAAAAGGGCCACCTGAAAAAATTTCGGGGAGAAAAGATTGGCGATCGCTTCGCAGAGACAGGAGAAAACTTGGAAGAATGACAGAAAAAGGGCCATCCTTGAATTTCTGGGAGAAAAGATTGGCAATCGTTTTGCTTACAATGAGGGCGACCCATTGAATTGCCATGCTAGTGCAGATGTACGAACGATCAATTCGTGGCAGTGTTTTCCGTGTTCTCCCTCTTACGCAGCACTCTTACGATTGTCCAAGCAGGGGCACTGTTGCGCTTGCTCTTGATCATTCAGTGTGGGAATGTGATTATACGTTGTGGCATGCTACCGCTTACCCCCTTTTGTATGCAGCTGCGATATAAACGTCCTAGAATGACATTGTACCGCCTACTCTCCTTCGTACAGTGGTGATGGGAATGTCCACTTAACGGCATTGTACCGTTTGCCCGCCTTTGTACGGCAGCAGTGTGAATGTGCAATTACTGACATTGTATCGCTTGATCTCCTTCGTCCAGCGCTAATGTGCATGTTGAAGTGGTGGCATTGTACCGCATTCTCTTATTAAAACCCAGTACTTCTGCGATTGTTCAGTCAGTGGCAGTTAGCCGCCGACTTCCCGTTGTACACAGCAGGTAAGGTGATCATCCAATAAGTGGCATTGTACCGCCTAAT
>KV908438.1:429725-437225 GCA_002005505.1 Botryococcus braunii
CCCCTTCCTCCCCTGTGTGTCTGTGTGTGTGTGTGTGTGTGTGTGTGTGTGTGTGTGTGTGTGTGTGTGTGTGTGCGTGTGCGTGTGTGTGTGTGTGTGTGTGTGTGTGTGCGCGCGCGTGTGTGTGTGTGTGTGCGTGTGTGTGGGTGGTGGGGTGTGTGTGTGTGTGTGCGTGCGTGTGTGTGTGTGTGCATGTGTGTGTGTGTGTGCGTGTGTCTGTGTGTGTGTGTGTGTCAGTGAGAGAGAGACAGAGAGGGGGGGCGGGTAGGGGAGGGGGGCAGGGCGCACTCTCTTGGATCTTGGAGTGAGGAACAGAGTGTTCAATTGGTCAGGTTGGTGAAGAACTTGTGCACCATGGCATGTGGGGATCTGGCGGAGACACCAGATGCTGGGCTGCCAGATCCCCTGGTACCCCAGGAGGGAGCCGTGGCCAACGGAGCCCCTGCTGTTGCAGCGGGCTCCCCCAGCGATCCCCAAGCCATTGCTGCGGCAACTGCCCGTCTAGTGAGCCCTCCTCACTACCTTCCCCATATCTTGTACTGTTTTACCTTTATCTTTTACCTTAAAAAATCTTGTACTCTTTTACCTTTATCTTGCACCTTCAAATACATCGCACTGTTATACCTTTATCTTTGTACACTAAAATATCTATCTTGTACTCTTCCACCTTTATCTTTCAGCATTAAATATTTTGTACTGTTTCACCTTCATCTTTCATCTTCAAATGTCTTGTACCATTTTACCTGTCTCTTTTTCCCTTTAATCATGCAGATGCGTATGCGCACATAAACTATCTGTCATTCTCTTTGCCCCCCCCCCCCTCTTGGGCAAGGGGTTACTGACTCCCGCAATGCAAGCAAACAGAGGGGGGCCATGTCCACTAGTTCTGGAACTCAGAAAGCGTCACACACACAAAAAGTGGGTTATGTCAAAGAGAGGTGGGCGGGAATCGATCTCGGGTGCCCAGGGAGCGGAGGAGGCTCTCAGAGCCATCACCCACCAATTTGGAGCCCGCTTGATGCACAATTTGCGCAGCTTATGGGATGCGGCCAGCATGGCCATTCTGATACCAGAGCAGCCTGATCAGGCAGCTGTGCCCATCTCCCAGCAGCAGACCCTCCTTGAGACCCTCCAGGTGCGTCTTGGAAGGCGTATGCTGAAGGTCTGGGGCGTGGAGAAGGCAAAGAGGGGAGGCGGGGGGGGGGGGGGAATGAGGGAGAGAAGGGGGGCAGTAGTGTGTGTGTGGAAGGTCAGGGGCATTGGGGGATAGTGAAGGGGGGGGGGAGGGGTGCGACGGCGAGAAGCGGGAAAGTAGCGCATATGCTGAAGGTCTGGGGAATAGAGAAGGCAAAGAAGGCTTTGGGGGTAAGAGAGACAGAAGGGGGAAAGTAGTGCATGTGCAGAAGGTCTGGGGCGTGGTGAACGAGAAAGAAAAAGGGGGGGGGGAGAGAAGCATGAGAGGGAGTGATGGAGGAAGAAGGTGCGTGTGCTGAAGGTGTGGGGAGGTGGGGGATTGCAGGTGCTGAAAGTGGTGGGGCCGGCAGTCCATCCGGACATTCAGCCAGCGCTGCTGGGGCTGATGCCCCCCCTCATAGGGCGCTGCCTACCTCACGAGCGCGGCCTAATTAGGCAAGCGGCCGCGTCGTGTTTGGCAACCCTCTGTGAGGCGCACCCTCATTTGCTGTTGCCCACAGTCTTGAGGTGCCCCTCCCCTCCACTTCCCCCACGCGGGTTACGCGGCTTGGGGCTTAAACCTCCCCCGGCTTTTCTCTCGTGCTCTCTCTGCTCCGCCAAGGCCCCCCCCCTTCCCTGTCTCCCCCCCCCCCGTCCCTCCCTCCCTCTCCCCCCCCTCCCCTCTCACGTGTGCGCTGCTTCCCCTAGCCCCGCCCCGCCCTCTCTGTGTGATACTCTCTCTCTCTCTCTCTCTCTCTCTCTCTCTCCTCTCTCTCTCTCTCTTCTCTCTCTCTCTCTCTCTCTCTCTCTCTCTGTGTGTGTGTGTGTGTGTGTGTGTGTGTGTGTGTGTGTGTGTGTGTGTGTGTGTGTGTGTGTGTGTGCGCGTGTGCACATGCGCATGCATGTTTGGCCCAGAGGGAGGAGGTGCAAGAGTTTTTTTCAATGCCTGTCGCAAGGGACACGTGATGCCATTTGGCAGTTCGAGCTGCTGTGACTTTCTGTTGGGAGGCCGAAACACGAGTGGTCCTATGGACGGAGCCCCACCCTTTTACTCTTCCACAAAGGGGCTTCCGGGCCAGCGGTTTTAGAGATGTAAGTGTGTGTGTGTGTGTTTGTGTGTGTGTGTGTGTGTGTGTGTGTTTCTTCCTTTTAATTTTAAGTTTGAAAGTGGCATTGCAATATATATTTTCGTACTCAGTGCTTCTTGATGGTTTGTGCTTCCAAGGAATGCCCCTTAGGGTCGCAGCCTCAAGAAGAGGCTATGGGATTTAGGGTTTAGGGTTTCTTAGAGTCGCAGCCTCAAGAAGAGGGCAGGGTTTTCCAAAAAAATTCACACGCACGCTCCCAGGGGCCCTGTCTGCCTGGAGTATGCATCGGGCACCCTTGGTCGTGGTTGTGCGACCATGCCGCAAAAAAAAAAAAAAAAAAAAAAAAAAAAAAAAAAAAAGAGAGGGGGGGGGGGAGGGAAAGTGTTGGATGGACAACAGGGTTCCCCGGGGGTTTGACCCGGGGTCGTTGGCCAGGGAGGCGCTGCCATTGCTCGGGGTGGGGAAGTCCGCCGACGGTCGAGCAGGTGCAGTAGAGTTATTTGGACAGCTTTTGAAGAGGGTGGGCCTTCAGCTGCTTCCCTTCCTTGCGCTGATCGCCGTGCCCCTCATGTCGTCTGTCAGCGATCCGTCCCCGGCCCTCCGTGCGCGCGCCGCTGCCGCGTTTGCGGACGTCGTGGCCTTGCTGCCCCTCACCCAGGTACAGTCCCCACACCTCCAGGCACTGTACAACAGGCCCCTAAAATCCCCTACGGGTGGCCCGAATAGCTCATCTGGGAATCGTGCGGCTGGCACACCCCCGACAGCACTCCCACGATCTAGATTAAAATGCGAAGCATGTCTCAACCGCACACTATGAAGTGTTTTTGTGTGTGTGTGTGTGTGTGTGTGTGTGTGTGTGTGTGTGTGTATGTGTGAAGCCTATCCTCCCAGATTTTTCCATCCCTCCCTCTCCCTCTCCCTCTCCAAATCTCGCCTCCCCCTCCCTCTCCCTCTCCCTCTCCCTCTCCAAATCTTGCCTCCCCCTCCCTCTCTCTTTCCAACCCCCGGCCCCGTCCGGCTCCCCTCCCCCCTACGCACCGACCCCCACCTTACGCACCTACCCCCCCCCCCATGCATGTGCAAGTCCCCTTGTCCGCATACCCTTACCTCTGTTTCATTATTTCCTCCCCCTCTCGCAGCACCCATATTTCCCTCGCCCATCTGCCGAGGGGCACGGTTTTTAGAGCCTGAGCCCCAGGCCCTAGCACTGGACCGATGGTGGTGTTTCAGCCTGAGCCCCAGGCCGTAGCACTTGGCCAACGGTGTCACAGCCTGGGCCTCAGCCTCTCACATCTGAACCACACTGGAAGCCATATGTGAAGAAAACGTTGAGCAGATTTCCCCAAAGGCTCCGAACTGTCAATGCATTGAAGAGTGGAAGGGGAGGCTCGAGGCTGGAGGGCTGGAGGGCAGGGAGCGAGGAAAAAAGGGTGGGTGCCTATCCCAGGGCTGGCGGGACAAAACACCGCAAGTTGGAAAATTAGGGAGCGAGGAAAAAAAGGGTGGGTGCCTATCCCAGAGCTAGCGGGACAAAATACCGCAAGTTGGAAAATTGGAGTGAAGGGGGGCAGGGACTGCGGTACAGGGGCTTCCACCTCCGGAGGGATTGGAGCCTGCCCAGCTGGAGGCCTGGAGGCTGGACTCGCACTTCCTCGCCCAGCTGCTGGACAACAGCAAGGTGGGCGCCCTGCTCCCCGCTCCCGCGCATGTGGGCTCCATGTGATGGCGTTTGTACCTCGCACTGGGGTTGAAAGAAGGAGTAGATGTGGAAACGCGGTTTGAGCGTACCGCAGGAAGGGAATGGAGGGGAGGGAAACCCTTAGAGGAGGGTTTTGACAAAGGGAGCGCCCTGATTGGAAGAGGAAATAATGAAGTAGGAGGAGGAGGAGGATGAGAGGCGAGGGGGGGGGGGGTTGGGAGGCAGGTGGAGGAGTTGAGCATCCCTGTGGAAATGAGAAGGGAGGTGATGGTGAGGAGGAGGAGGACCTCAATTCTAGAGGAAATGGGAAGCGGTGGTGAGGTGGAAACCAATTCCGGAGGTAATGGGAAGTGGTGGTGAGGAGGCAGGAAATCCCTTCTGGAGGTAATGGGAAATGGTGGTGAGGAGGCAAAAATCCCTTCCGGAGGTAATGGAAATGGTGCTGAGGAGGCAGGAAATCCCTTCCGGAGGTAATGGGAAATGGTGGTGAGGAGGAGGGCCTCAATTCGGAGGTAATGGGAAGTGGTGCTGAGGAGGAGGAGGAAATCATTTCCGGAGGTAATGGGAAGTGGTGGTGAGGAGGCAGGAAATTAGTGTTGGAGGTAATGGGAAATGGTGGTGGTGGTGAGGAGGAGAGGGTGAGGGGTGAAGGGTTTTTTTTGGGGGGGGGGGGGAGGGGCAGGTGGAGGAGTTCAGCATTCCGGTGGAGATAAAGGGCGAGCTGCGGGAGTATCAGAAAAGCGGTATCAGTTGGCTGGCCTTTTTGCGGCGGTGCGGGTTACACGGAGTGCTTGCCGACGACATGGGCCTCGGCAAAACCCTACAGGCCACTGCCATCATTGCCGGTGCTGCCCCAAAAAACCCTCTGCCGAAACCCTGAGTCCGAAACCCTAAAAAACCCGTAAAACGTTAAACCGTAAACAGTGAACCCTGGCCCCTGCCCCATGCCCCCCCCCTCTCTGCTCATCGCATGGGCCTCGGCAAAAGGTTGTACTGTCCCCCCCCCCCCACGTGCTTAATAGGCAATGAGAGGGAGAGGCGGTTGTACTGTCCCCTTCCCACCCCCTACTCACGTGCTTAAATAGGCAATGAGAGGGAGAGGCGGTTGTACTGTCCCCTTCCAACCCCCCCGACCCACGTGCTGAAATAGGCAATGGGAGGGAGAGGCAGTTGTACTGTCCCCTTCCCACCTCCTACTCACGTGCTTAAATAGGCAATGATAGGGTGGTTGTACTGTCCCCTTCCAAACCCCCTGACCCACGTGCCAAAATAGGCAATGGGAGGGAGAGGCGGTTGTACCGTCCCCTGACCACCCTCCAACCCACGTGCTTGAATAGGCAATGACAGGGAGAGGCGCTTGTACTGCAGCTGCACATGTGGAGGCACGTGCGGAAGGGGGCCGAGCACCGAGACCCAGCCTAATTGTGTGCCCACCCACGCTTGTACAACATTGGCCGCACGAGATTACCAAGTTTGTGGGGACCCAAGTTCTGCGGGCGATCCCGTACGAAGGGGGCCCGGCAGAGCGTCAGGCCCTCCGGGGGACCGTGGGGACCGACGACGTCGTGGTCACGTCGTACGAGTCCCTCCGCGCCGACGTGGACTGGTTTGCTGCCCGCGAGTGGAACTACTGCGTGCTGGACGAGGGCCATGTGATCCGGAACCCTAAGACCAAGATCAGCCAGGTGAGGACCATCTGATCCGGAACCCTAAGGCCAAGATCAGCCAGGTGGGGGCCGTGAGATCCGGAACCCTATGACCAAGATCAGCCAGGTGAGGTCCATGTGATCCGGAACCCTAAGGGCAAGATCAGCCAGGTGAGGGCCATGTGATCTGGAACCCAAAGACCAAAATCAGCGAGGTGAGGGCCATATGAATTGGAGCCCTAAGACCAAGATCAGCCAGGTGAGGGCCGTGTGATCCGGAACCCTAAGACCAAGATCAGCCAAGTGAGGGCCATGTGGGCCGGAACCCTAAGGCGAAGATCAGCCAGGTTCGACTCCGTGAACCAGGGTCAAGCAGGTGGGGAAGTTATGGGACGGGGAGGAGGCTGGGCGCGGGGTCAGGCTGGTGGGGGGCCTTACGGGATGGGTCCGAGGCCATGTGATTGGGGACTGCCCCCCCCCCCCCGGGGGGACCCCATTACCTCTCCATCCGTCGCTCCCTTCACCTCAACCTCCCCCCCCCCCGCGCACGCGCGCGCGCACACACACACACACACACACACACACACACACATGCACACACACACAGAGAGAGAGAGAGAGGGGGGGGGAAGAGAGAGAGAGAGAGAGAGAGAGAGAGAGAGAGAGAGAGAGAGAGAGAGAGAGAGAGAGAGAGAGAGAGAGAGAGAGATGATACATTTAGATTGTGCTTGCCATCCATGCCGACAGATGGCTCCCTTGTGCCATCTGCACCTTAAGGACCGGGAAAGTTCTTCATTTTAGAGGAGGACTTGCTTCAGATGCTGCTTTGAGAAGCATTCATTCAAAGCCCGTCATATACCGGAATCAGGCCTTGTTATGCCAATGATGCTGTGATGGGAGTGGCAGAGTGCGCACTGCAGGCAGTCCAGGGATCGATACCCTACACAAGTCTTCATGTCACATGGAAGTTTTGTCCTTTTTCCCTCCTAGAAAAAAGTGGGCATTGGAATTGCATTTAGAGCATTGTGCGAGTTCGCCTATGATTGTAAGGCCCTGCGCACGTTTGGCAACAAGAAGGCTCAGGTTTAAAGGAGGGAAACGGGTAGCATGTGTAAGGACACACACACACACACACACACACACACACACACACACACACACACACACACACACACACACACACACGCGCGCGCGCGCGCGCGCTCACACGCACTCACACACACAAACACGCACATACAACATCTTGATTTCAAGTAATTGTGATGCGCTGAAAGGCACTCAGCTTTCGGAGGGGACGCGGGGCGCAGGCGGCGAAGAGGGTGAGGGCGGCACAGCGGCTGATACTGAGCGGGACGCCCATCCAGAACAATGTGCTGGAGCTGTGGGCGCTGTTCGACTTTCTGATGCCGGGCTTCCTGGGGCAGCACGCCGCCTTCCAGGCGCGCTACGGGAAGGCATTGGCGGCGGCGCGCACCTCCAAGCTGGGCTCCCCTGAGGCTCAGTCCGCCCTCCTCGCCATGGAGGCCCTCCACAAGCAGGTTTCCCCTCCCCTGCCCCCCTGCCCGCCCGCTCCCCCCTCGCCCCTCCTCCCTCTTCCTCCGTCTTCCTCCCTCCCTCTCCCTTTCCCCCTCTGTCTCGTTCGCGCGCTCAAGCTCTGTCTCTGTCTCTGTCTCTCTCTCTCTCTCTCTCTCTCTCTCTCTCTCTCTCTCTCTCTCTCTCTCTCTCTCTCTCTCTCTCTCTCTCTCTCTCTCTCTCTCCGTGTGTGTGTGTGTGTGTGTGTGCGTGCGTGCGTGTGTGTGTGTGTGGGTGGGGGGGGGGGTTGTGTGTGTGTGTGGGGGTGTGTGTGTGTGTGTGTGTCATGTGGCGGTGCCATAAGAGGTGACAGACAGACAGA
>KV908438.1:442225-457857 GCA_002005505.1 Botryococcus braunii
GCAATATCCCCGTTTTAGCGGGACTAGGGTTACTAACCTAGCCAAAGTCATTTGGCTTAGGACCCTAGTAAATAACTAGCCTAAGGTATATGCCCCCTGCAGTACCCCCTTCACTGGTAGCAGTAGTAGTAGCAGTAGTAGTAGTAGTAGTAGTAGTAGTAGTAGTAGTAGTAGTGGTGGTGGTGGTGGTGGTGGTAGTAGTAGTAGGGAATAGTAGGATTGTAGGAGCTTACGAATGCACGGCCCGCGCTTATGTGGCGCTGCAACTTAAGCTGGTGGAGAGTTGCGATGACATGCGCAAGGAAGATACTGAAGGGGACGGCGCTGTGGGCTGGGGGTGCCTGCACAGGCCATGGACCGGGCGCACCGACTGGGCCAGAAGCGGACGGTCAATGTGTACCGCATTTTGGTGAAGGGGACCCTGGAGGAACGCATCATGAGCCTCCAGCGCTTCAAGCTTGACGTGGCAGCCGCTGTGATCAACCAGGACAACGTGTCCCTGAAGGGCATGGACACCTCCCAGCTGCTCGACCTCTTTGCTCTCAAGAAGGACGTCCCCAAACCCTCCGTCACAGGTTCGTGTCCCTGCTGTCTGGGGCTTCAATCTCTCTCTCTCTCTCTCTCTCTCTCTCTCTCTCTCTCTCTCTCTCTCCTCTCTCTCTCTCTCTCTCTCTCTCTCTCTCTCTCTCTCTCTCTCTCTCTCTCTCTCTCTCTCTCTCTCTCTCGCTCGCACACACACACACACACACACACACACACACACGCGCGCGCGCGCGCGTGTGTGTGTGTGTGTGTGTGTGTGTGTGTGTGTGTGTGTGTGCGCGCGCGCGCGTGTGTCACGTGCCCCCACGTCCTCCCTCTTCCGTGTGCGTGTGCGCGTGTCACATTCGCCCCCCCGCCCGCGCAAAAAAAAAAAAAAAAAAAAAAAAAAAAAAAAAAAAAAAAAAAAAAAAAAAAAAAAAAAAGAAAGAAAGAAAAAAACAAATCCCCCTCCCCCCCTCCCCCCAAGATCCCTTAGCCAGACACCCACCCATCTACCCACGCAGATATGGATGAAATGGGCGTGTGCGTGTCAGGGGCTCCAGAGGAGGAGGCGGCAGAGGCGGGCGCGGCTGCAGCAGCTGGGGCCGGGGCAAAGAAGGGGTCCCTGAAGGCCGTCCTGGAGGGCCTGGAGGAGCTGTGGGACCAGAACCAGTATGCCGAGGAGTTCTCTTTGGACACCTTCGTTAGCAAGCTGTCCTGATTTATAGACCCCTGGGAGCTTTCAAAGGATTATAGACCAGTGGGAGCCTTCTAAAGTGATTATAGACCAGTGGGAGCCTTTTAAAGTGATTATAGACCAGTGGGACCCTTCCAACATGCAACGGGAAAACCACAAGAGGAAGAGGAGGGAGTGGGGGTTTCTGATCGGCAAGCTGTCTTGATTTAGATGAGTGGGATCTTCTGCAAGACGAAAAACGCAAGACGAGGAGGAGGAGGAAGAGCAGCAGCAGCAGGAGGAGGAGGAGGAGGAGGAAGAGGAGGAGGAGGAGGAGGAGGAGGGGGATGATTGCGGGGGTTTGATCAGCAAGCTGCCGTGATTTTCAGACGAGCGGGAAACGCTCTCATCAGCACCTGGTGGCTGGAAAGATGCAATTCTTTCAAGTCTTCCGTTGCTATTGGGGATTCAAAAAGACCAGCCCGATGTGTCAACGACCCAATCCCAATTGTTTCAAGCTACAAGTCGTCTTCTCTGCGAAGGACAAAGAAGAAAGGGAGGAGAAGCCGTCGGCTGCTTTCCATCATTAGCCTTTCCCACTAGACGTAGGACCGACAGGACTTTTTGCAACAGAGAAAGAGGTTATATTCACTTTCTTTCTAAAGAGGAGAACAAGGAGGGGGTTAGGAATTAGGGACGGTGGAAGCAGCCCACCGGACTCCGGGACGGGGACAGGGAAATAAGGAAGGCGTGCAGGATGACCGCGGAGGTCACATGCAACAAATGTAAATTATGTGTTTTTGAACGTAAATTATGTTTGCCATCTCAAAAGACAATGTATCACGCCTCTGCATGAATTAAGTGGGGTCAGAGCACATTCCCTGTTACAGTTCAGGTGCGTGCCACGTGCGTGCACTCCCAGCAAACCCCATCTCATTAGATCTTGTCAAATGCGTCTTTTCTCGAAGACCTGTCTCAATGATGTGGAGCAGCAGGGCAGCTGTCGTGCTCAGCGCCTCAGCGCCTGGCGTTGCACATACTCCGGAGTGGATGGTAGCTAGCCTCTACCATGGAAAAAAAAGGGGGAAGAAAAGGGCTCTGCCATCAAAACAAAAAGACTCTACCACTACCGCATAATACCTCGTCTGGAGAGGCCAACCCAAATGGATTCTGGGTCATCTACATTTCAGTTCTCAACCCGGCTAAGGACCAACCCCATTCTACCATTGCGTGATTCCCCCCTGCCCCCCACCACACGCGCGCTCGCTCTCTTTCGCCCCCCACCTACCCCCCCACACGCGCGCTCGCGCGCGCGCGCGCGCGCGCGTGTGTGTGTGTGTGTGTGTGTGTGTGTGTGTGTGTGTGTGTGTGTGTGTGTGTGTGTGTGTGTGTGTGTGTGCACATAATAACTCTTTTCTCCCTCCATGCCTCCCTCTCCGCATCATGCCAGCGCGTTTGTTGGAGATGAGACCACGTTGTTGGACGGGGCGCGTTTTATATTCATTATTCATGGCTTGTATTGTACTGTGATAAAGTGTCGGAAGGTCGTGGCCTCCTCTAGAGCCACAAACTACAAGCTGCCCCACCTTCAAGAGCTCTAAAGCCCCAGTGCCATTTTTGAAATTAGCTTTCCCCTCCTCACTGGGAGCCCCCAGTCGGGGTTCAGTCTTTTGGTTCTGACAAAGCGTGTTAAAGAAATGAAGTAGGCACTATGATACCCCTAGATTCCGCGTCCCCGCATGACGGCTTCATGGTATACGGTTAGGATAGGCTTCACTCTTTAAAATTAAGAGTAAAGAGGTTTCACTCTTTATATTAAATGAAGCACTGGCCGGTGGCTGGTGGGCAGTTTGGATATGCTTCACTTTTTATGTCAAATCAAGCACTGGCCGTTAAGCCTAGGATACTTCTTTAGGGGTTCGGGCCCCGGACCGATTGGTTGCCTTGGAGAAGGTTTGCTTCTGAACCAGGTGCAAACAGCGTGCACATCTTCGATCGCCTGCATGTCACGCTTGATGAGTGGAGGGCGAATGCACTCTTCCAAAATTGTTGTTTCACCTGCTTCTGCCGTTCGTCGGGATGCGCCGTTTCTGTTAAATACCTTCAAAGCCATCGTAATCGTCCGCACGTTTCTGCCTCAGGAAGCGTATGCGTCTTCTTTACTGTACCTCTTCCACTTAATCTTGCCGCGCAGACCCAGTAGGACGGCCGATAGCAGAACGAAGGACAACAGGCAATATATGAAGACATGGAGTTCGTACAAGTACTTGATCCCCATCAAGTGGCTCACCTGTCGACAAACAACAACATATAATTACAGGATGGTTCACGAAATCAAGAGCAAATGTAATTCAGGAACATGTGAATTTCTTAGTCGGGATCCGCGTGTGTCCAAGGCAAAGGGCAAGATAAAAGAAGACAACATCGAGGAACAGGATGAGATGATTGGGATTACTCTCGCCATTGTCATCAGCTCTGGTGAAGGAGATATTTGCCCCAGCCACTACAGGTCGATGAGGAGGGGAGGCTCTTGCCGCTACCGGGCATCATGTTGAGAGAGCTTTGTATGCTTTTTGAGCTTCGAAACGTTTGTTACCCACCTGGTTGCCCCATATGTCTTGGATGGCGGTTCCAGAGGCATACAAAGCAAAGCTCTGTGCGCAAAATTGGATGGCGGCTGTTGTTGAAAGCAAGACCAGAGCTACGTTGAAGAGGAATGAGTTCATGAGGGTTGCTCCTGGTTTCATGGGATGGACCGTGAATATCAATACGGTCAAGCCCACCTTTGTGCATCCTTTGATTGTCGCCGCTGCATGACGACACACATGTTTCATTGTGCTTTCTGGAGGGTTCACACACGAATGCATGAGGGCACGAGGGTTTCATCATGGTTTGTGAGGGTTCACACACGAATGTGCCGGAGTCAATATGTGTTCGTTGTCTAGTGCTGAAGTATGTCGAGCACATTCGGGTGTACTTGCATCCCATTGGACGAATTGGACAAAATTTCGGGCATGAGGTGGTGCACGGGGCATTCCGATGTTGACACGGAAGAGATTGGGCTCAGGGGTCCGTAGACCCACAAAAATTTGAATGAGGCGGCACTATGATGCCCACCCTCAGTCTTCTTTAGTAAAAGGCGAAAGAAGAGTCTGTCAACAGAGTTGACATCGCCGCTACCGATTGATCATAAGCCGAGGGCTTAAGAGGGTCCTGTCGCCGCAATCGGCTCGTCCCCAAGTATGGGCCCGGATCCGACTGGTGCCCTCGACGCTGCTTTTACGCACTATTTCCTTCTCTTTCGAATCCTGAGTTTCAGTAAATTATTAGGTATTGGTTTTACGATGTATTAAGGCGCCCTTGCAAGGGCTCTCTAAGTTTGACGTGCTTGATCCACGAACAGTGATCCCCCACGATCTTGGTGACAAAGGTCCAACACGTGGAAATGCTGATCTAATAACAACCGTGTGATGATCTTATTTTTACTTACCTATAAGGTAGAAGCAATAAAGAGCGAATGCAACGGTCCCAAATAGCGGGAACGCGCTATCCAACTTGATGAAGAACTGGTTGAGGAACGGCGATAGCGGAGGGTAAACCAATACGTATGTGATGATGTGCGCAATCCAGGTGGCCGTCAATGCAAGACCCACGACCCCAAACAGCAGCTTGACGTAGAAAGTTATGACTGTGACAACCCATGCATAGTCTGGATCTTCTCCCTGTGCGAGGGTATCGCACTGTTTGCCACATGGGAAAGAACCCGATATACATAAAATTGCACTGTGTCTCAATCTCAGAGGAGTCTGGAATCATGGGCTGCATCAAACATCTGCAGCGCAGAGGTATTCCTGTCACACCTGTCTGACAGTACTAACTGTGCCAGCTGTAACAATTTTCAAGAGTTCATTGAGCAAATCTGCAGAGATGTGGACACCTGAGGAAATGAGAGTTCCAGCTTCTGTTGCTCCGACTCAAGAGATGTCAGCTGTTGGTTCAGTCGGCGGTAAGCTGATTTCCATCGCCTCCCTCTTCCACTCTGTCTCTCCTCATTCTTTAACAACTCCGCTGCTTCCTGTGTTAGAGATCCCCCTTTTTACTCTACGTGCTATTCCAGTAGAAGGGTATCCTACTGGGACCCCCGTCACTACTGACATTCTGAGGAATGCCTCCCGGCCACTTGACTTCCCTCATTATTCTGATCTTGTTTTCAAGGTTAGACTGCCTCAGATATCGACCAGCATAACGAAGTTTAGATCTGCTGCTTGCAACCACAAGAAGCCCAACAGTACTGTGCAGCACATCTTGGGACTGGCTGGGCCACTGAGATGCCTGGCTGGGCCACTGAGATGACTAACACCACCCCTGTGTGTGTGTGTGTGTGTGTGTGTGTGTGTGTGTGTGTGTGTGTGTGTGTGTGTGTGTGTGTGTGTGTGTGTGTGTGTGCGGGCGTGTGTGTGTGTGTGTGTGTGTGTGTGTGGGGGCGTGTGTGTGTGTGTGCGTGCGCGTGTGTGTGTGTGTGTGTGTGTGTGTGTAAGTGTGTGTGTGTGTGTGTGTGTGTGTGTGTGTGTGAACGCATGCATGCATGCATGTGCGTGTGCGTGTGTGTGTGTGTGTGTGGGGGGGGGGGGTGTCTGCCCACACGTTACGGGAATTGCCCGTTTGTGCGTGCATGTGTGAACAACTGTGTTCTAGAAAAAGTGTGAATGTCCGCAGGTGTGTGTGAGATGCGTGTTGTTCCCACGACAGCTTCTGCACTTCAGAGGGAGTATATGTGGGCCTTCGGGGTGGGGGATGGTGAGGGACAGAGGAGAAATGGGGGGGGGGGGAGACAGAGGAAACCGGTGGGAGAGGGGAGGGAAGGAGAGGACTGGGAGGCAGAGGGGGAGAAGGGAGGGGGAGGGAAGTAGGGAGGGAGGGGAAGATGGGGAAGGGACGGGGGAAACCGGGGGGGGGGGAGGGGAGGGGAGGAAAAGAGGGGACTGGGAGGCAAGGGGGGGAGAAGGGAGGGAGGGGGGAAGGAGGGAGGCAGGGGGGCAGAAGGGAGGGAGGGAGGGAGGGAGGGAGGGAGGGAGGGAGGGAGGGAGGGAGGGAGGGAGGGATTGAGGGAGAGGGAGAGAGAGAGAGAGAGAGAGAGAGAGAGAGAGAGAGAGAGAGAGAGAGAGAGAGAGAGAGAGAGAGAGAGAGAGAGAGAGAGAGAGAGAGAGAGAGAGAGAGAGAGAGAGAAGGGGGGGGGGAGGGAGGGAGGGATGAACAGACAGACAGACAGTCAGACAGGGGGGGAGGGCAAGGGTTGTGTCGGATTGGAGGGGGGGGGGACAAGGAGGAAGGGGAGGGGGTGCCTTGATGTAGTGTTAGCATTTCTACGGACCGGAATTTCTACGGGGTTACAAATCGTAGCAAAAATCCGTACGTAATTTTGTCTCGATACGAATTTGCTATGGAGTGCAGTACAGAAATTCTGGTGAGGTACATGTTTTGTGTGCCGCAGGGTTGAACTTGTACAGGAAATACTGCATTTCACTCAAGATTTGGTAGATTTAACCAGTTAAAATGAAAATTCCAGTGTTTGCACACTCCAACTGACACTAGAGAACCTACCTGACACGTTTCGG
Source organism: Botryococcus braunii (assembly GCA_002005505.1). Classification (NCBI taxonomy): domain Eukaryota; kingdom Viridiplantae; phylum Chlorophyta; class Trebouxiophyceae; genus Botryococcus; species Botryococcus braunii. The sequence goes on from KV908438.1 coordinate 449,039, forward strand.
CCCTATCCCATAATCCGTAACCCTATCCAAAATCTGTAGCCATTTCACGGACTTCTGTAGAAAAAGCCAACACTACCTTGATGTCCTTGGCCCTGCGGCCGAGGGTGGTGGCCTGTCGGATGTACTCGGAGCGGGGTATTGTGGAGCGGGCCGGCCTATGAACTCCCGGATCAGATCCACCGGCAGCGCCACCAGCCCCACCCCACTGAAAACCATGAACAGCACCCAGCCTGCAACATGGAAGATAGGGGATTGAAATTAAGGGAGGGGAGGGGATAATTGATAGCACCCAGTCTGCAACATAAACGATGGGGATCTGACTAGAAGGGTTCCGCCCGCCGGGGGGGGGGGGGGAGGGATAAACAGCACCCAACTTGCAACTTGACGACAGGGAACTGAAGATGGGGCCGGAAAATAGACAGCACCCAGCCTGCAACATGAAGGATGGGGAAGTGAAACAAAAGTTGGAGGGCCGGAGGGGGGGGGGGATTCATGAAAAACACTCGGCCCGCAATATGATAAAAAAGAAAAATTAGACGAACAGCAGGATGCTTTGTATCTCCAAGCACCCTCCAGTCTGCTAAGAGCCCGTATGCAGTATTGGCTCGTCACTTGGCCGGCCAAACCTCCTAGCCTCCCCCCCCCCCCCACTCCCGCTCGGGTTGAGAGAAATGGGTTGAGTAGGAGTAAACAAAAAAGAGGGGCGGTGTGGAGGTTGCAGGAGGGAACTGCACATCTCCAATCTCACAATTTATTGCCTTGACCCATTGCAATTGGATATGGTCGGCCGACGGTACGGGTCGCTTCTACTCTTCTTTTGCTTATTCCACTTTCCCGTCCCCGTTCCTTCTGATCTGTCTTCTTGCTCACCCTTCACCCTTAGCCCGCCCTTCTTTGTCCCCCCCCCCACCACCTTTTCCTTGCCCTACGACGGCGGCTGATAGTGTGCCAAGGATGGAGCTCTGTTCCTCCGCAGTCATGGGAGAGGCAAAAAAGTCGCCCCCCATTATGGGGCAAAAGCGGTACTGGGGTGCGTACCGGCAGTGCCTGACATGGCAATGATGTACACTGGCAAGGACACCCGGCTCCTCCAGTTGAAATGCGAGGCACCCCCGTTGATCGCATCACACTGCTCCCCCCGGTCCCCAACAAACTGAGACTGATGTGCTTCACTTTTACCTTGACCTTAAAACCCTAAATCCCGCAGCTTCATCATTGTCAGAAGAGAAGTGACAGGTTGAGCCCATGACAGTTGGCTTGGCAGACACGTGATGTTGACACGTGACAGTCAGGGCATCGGGGGCCTGAGACAGATACATTTCACTGTTAGAATAGAGAAGTGAAGCCTATTCTAACCGCACTTTTCTCATGAAATGGCTTGGCAGCCTTTGCGACGGTAATGGTTACATAACCTGTAGAATTTGCGTGACAATGGATCGCTCGACCTCGTAAGCACTCGCACAAATCATCCAGAGCCACCTTCTTGCTTTTCTTCTCAACTTTCGATTCCCCCTTTCTAGCTATCAACATTGTACAAATTTGCCTTCGTCACCCCCCGGTCGGTTCTTTGCCTTTGTGAACCTGTCACGCAGTACCTTACCAATGCACCGCGATGGCGCGGTTCCTCAGGCAAGTGTCAGACTTGCGGGGCACCCCCCACCCACCATCGCCCCCCCCTTCTCTCTCTCTCTCTCTCTCTCTCTCTCTCTCTCTCTCTCTCTCTCTCTCTCTCTCTCTCTCTCTCTCTCTCTCTCTCTCTCTCTCTCTCTCTCTGAGTAACACATATAACACAAACAGACGCACCCACACACTCCCCACTTCCCCCTCCCCGTCTAGCATGAGCTGTACGAGGTTTGAAGATTGCAGATCAGAAGGGCAGCCCCGCTGACGCAGCCGGGCTGATTACATTGGCAGAGGGCTGCCCAGCTCGCCGGCAGCAGAGGGAATGGAAGTGGAGGGGAGGGGAGGGTTGTAGCTGTGGAGAGGGTGGTGCAGCAGAGCGCAGACGGGGATTGAAGGGAGGGGGAGAGAACAGTGCAAGAGACGGGAGGGCGAGGGGAGGGGAGGGGAGGGGAGGGGAGGAGAAGGGAGGGGAGGGGACAGGAGGGGAGATACGGAGGGAGGGGGAGGGGAGGGGGAGCAGGGTACGAGTAGGGCATGGAACGTAAAGGACAGGGGGACAGGGCAGGGGAGGACGTGGAGGGACGTGGAGGGAGAGGAGGGAAGGAGGGGAGGGTTGTGGGTACCAGGCGGCCTGAAAACACAGGGGAGGTGGGCCCACTTCCCGGCACTAGGCAATGGTCCAGGCGGTGTCGTTCCGGAGAAGGCTCAAATCTGCCAATCCGGATCCCAGCCCCAGCACCGGGTACTCCACATAGCCCACCAACGCTGCCCAACCCCACCAACGCTTATCAGTGCCCTTTTCCTTTCCGCGTCTCCCCCCTCTCTCTCTCTCACCCCCCCTCTCTCTCCCCCCCTCTCTCTCCCTCCCTCTCTCTCTCTCTCTCTCTCTCTCTCTCTCTCTCTCTCTCTCTCTCTCTCTCTCTCTCTCTCTCTCTCTCTCTCTCTCTCTCTCTCTCTCTCTCTCTCCCTCCCTCCCCCATGCCCCAACTCTCTCTCGTGCGCACGTCTCCTTCCTATCTTTCTGTCTCTGTGAGCTTCTGTGTATATGCCTGTGCCTGCGCGCGCACGCGTGTGTGTATGTGGGAGGTGGGGCGCCGGGGGGGGGGGGGGAGGGAGGTGCACACACACACACACACACACACACACACACACACACACACACACACACACACACACACACACACACACACACACACACACACACACGCACGCACGCACGCGCGCGTAACCCTCCCCTCCCTCCTTTCCTTGTACTGCTTATAACTCTCCCCTCACTCGTACTCCTCGGATGACTACAACCTTAAGGAGCATGGGAAGGGAACATGAGCTTGTGGAGCATTCCCACATCTAGGGGCTCTGGTGTTCCTCCTATATAGCCTCCTTCATTAGTGACCATCATGTGCTGAAGGATTTTTGAGGTACGCTTCAAGTGCACTATCGGAATGCACGCATTCATTCATGTGGGAGGAATCTTACTGTAAGCAATGCCGAGAATGAGGGCAAATGTGATGGCTGTGGCTGCAGTCCACATCAGCGCTCCCACCACCTTCTGCCCAAGGATCTGCCCCCCGGCAGAACCACCACGTGAAGGACAGGCAGCCAAGGTGGGCACTTGACCAGGATCTGTACTTCTTTCCGCTTGCGGACCAACCACTAGCGGCACCCCAACGCCTCTCTCTCTCTCTCTCTCTCTCTCTCTCTCTCTCTCTCTCTCTCTCTCTCTCTCTCTCTCTCTCTCTCTCTCTCTCTCTCTCTCCCTCTCTCTCTCCCCCCTCTCTCTGTCTACCACTCTCTCTTCCCCATCTCTGTGTGTGTGTGTGTGTGTGTGTGTGTGTGTGTGTGTGTGTGTGTGTGTGTGTGTGTGTGTGTGTGTGTGTGCGCCTGGGAGAGGGGGGGGGGGGGGAGGAGGGTGCATGAGGGATTGTAAACTTAAGACTAAAGCCAGGCATAACGTGAACTGATTAGCGTACGAGGACGTTCTAAGAGGTTACGCCATTTGAGTCCATGTGTTGAAGGAGGGGCATACGATTCGCTGTCTGCTTCATAGTAGAACATCGCAAAGGTACGATGAGGAAGCACAGTGCGCTGATGGCGATGTAGCATGCATACCACAGCTGTGGCTGAATTGCGAACTTGCAGTAACTCACTGGAACATCCGGCTGCATGCCTTTCTGTTTGCAACGTCCAACGGGAAGAGCAACACAGTCCATATTGCCAAAGATATACCAAACACGACGATGATTTTAGGAAGCCACGCCTGATTACGATCTTCGGGTGCTGATAGGCAACCAAAATGTACAAACCAGCTACCACAGAGATACACAAATAATGCTGTGATTACTATTAAGAAAGCGTCAAAGCTGCCATAGCCATGCCAACCCAGCCTATTTAAAGTTAGACAGTATAAATTTTGTTTCCATAAAATTTCAGCCATACTTGTATTGGAACTGGTAAACCTGGTCGTATCCACCCATCGACTGTAACCTTGTAAATGTAATAGAATGTTCGAGATGGCTTCATCTTGTCCTACACTGCTATTCACACGTCAAGAATAATATTTAACAGCAACATAATGAAAGTCTCCATTCTAGGTCCATAGCATGTTGAACAAACAACGCCTCCGGTAAAGGGCCAGCACAACCATCACAGAGGCTGGAGTCGGCACGCCTCCAACCGTTCCTGGTCCCGTATTTGCAATACAATATCACAACTTCAAAACTTCTGAGAAGAAAGGACGAACGTTTTCCAAGCAAGTTTGAGGTTAAACAATGCAATCCGCGACTCCGGTGGGTGCTCTATCGTACGGTGCGGAATGTACTGCCTCCGCAGTGCGAGTCGTAGTCGTACTAACGGCTCATGATCTTATCGGTTTGAACTGGTCGGGTGGTTTGTTAGCAAGGCTGTTAATTTGCAACATGGAACAGGCATGTATAATCAGTTCTACTGTCCCAGTCAAAGCCTTGCTACAAAAATGCATGCGCCACCTGTTCATTGGGGTGTTGGCCGCGCAACACGACATATCTTGGCTTGGCAGAAGAGACTCTATAAAACCATAGAATCTTTGAATCATTCGATTTGAATATGGGAAATCAAACGCCTCTGCTCTGGTGAACAAGTTTGTTTACCACAATTGGACTCGAGTATGCTGGCGACGCTGAAAACACTGCTACCGACTAGCTGTAGAGCGGTCGTTCGTCCTACTTTCCTGATCCACCGAAGTGGCAAAAAGCATACTCCAGACAAGCTTCTATCCACGGATCATTCTGTACGGAACCTTGTTTGTTTCTTTAGAGGTGTTTAATTCAAGCACCTCCTGGTTCCTTGCAGCTCTTCACTCCCGATTAGCACATATCGAACCTCTCAACAGTTTATGTATTATTTATGTCTCTGATTGTGTCGTTTGGTCTATGATCATGCCACTGGTGTATAAATCCACACTGCTATATAATCATGCCCCATCCAAAGCTGGAGCCTGACAAACCATGGGTGTCAAAGAGGGGAAGATGTGAGGAGCATCCGACATGGTGGAGAAATTCAAGAGAATTTCATCTAACGAAGTGGACTTGGGGGTGCTCTGCAGAGGATGTACCGAGACCTGGCAAAGCGTGCCATCGTCGTGCCCTGAAGAGGGATCTGACAGGTTGGTTCGTCCAGTTGCAAGAACCTTATAAGGCAGACGAGGAAGACAACGATGATAGTCCTGCTGTGCGCTCCGCTCCCCTCCCATCATTCCTTCTTGCACACTTGGGGCCAGGTTAAAGTGGCACCTCAAAGTCTTTAAGGTGGATGTTGCCAAGGCACCTGTCACACCCCCCTCTTCCTGGGAGGGGGTTTGTGGGAGAGGGAAGATATTTTCCTTAAAAAGTACGTAGGCTTTCTTTAAGGACGATGTTCGCATATGCTGGCCCATGCAAACCCCATGTCATGAACTTCACAATCTTACGAAGTGTTGTGCATTGGAGCATTTGACATGAACTGTGTTCTCAATGAATGAGGGCCTTGACATGAACTGTGTTATCAATGCAGGGAATGGAAGAAACTCATGATATCTGGCTGCCTTTGTTGATTACATCATCCTATCCCACACATATGCCTATCCCATACATACGCCATACAATGGTTGCGATTAGTAATCACGGATTTCCCATGTCCATCAAGGTCCCTGAGCCCTGTTCAGCAGGCGCCGTATCCTCTATTGGCCTAGGTCAGTGCAACAGGCAAAGCTGTACATAAGATTCGTTTCTTATCTTATATAAGGTAAAAGCGAACTATATCAGGCACAGCTGTACATCAGATTAGGTTTCATATCTAAGGTGAAAGTGGAATATATCAGGCAAAGCTGTACATCAGATTAGGTTTCATATTCAAGGTAAAAGTGGACTACATCAGGCAAAGCTGTACATCACATTAGTTTTCATATTCTCCACCATGGGTTCATGACCCCAGGATCTCCTTGGTGCCTTTCGCCATGGGTGAGGGGTTGAAACTTCTTGATCTTTTTCGATGCTGAGGGGGTGAAAGTTGTGACCTTTTGCCATGGTGTGGGGGTGAAACTTCTGAGAAGAGGTGTGGTGGAGGGAACAGAAGGGGAACAAAGGATGGAGAGGCACTCGGCAGAATGTCCACAGCCATGCTAAAGCTCCGTTGCGCGACGAGCGCTATGCGCAAGGGAGCGGAAGGCGGAACCAGAGAGACTGCTCGGGGGACCCGACGGCTGGTGGACACTCCCGAAGGAACCCAAGGTTCTCAGGGGAGATGCGCCGGTTATTCAACCGAATCTTTCGGTCACAGGCGTACAATGCTGAGCGTCTTGCATGGGATCAAGAGTCCCCCAGGGGATATAAAGGGTACCCTGGGAGGGACCCTGGGTACCCACAAGGAGACCAGGGGACTCCTCGAGGGGACTGGGTGGATCACAGTGCCAGAGCGCCCAAGAAGCCTCAGCCTTCAAAGCACTCGTCTCCTCAGGAAGCAAAGCAGCGGGAGAGCTTGAACAGGCAGTCCGCCTCAGAAGGAAACAGGAAGTCAAGAGTCACATATTCTAGCTCACGAAGACCCAAGAGATCAAGCCCAGAATGGGATGGGGAGTGGACGCGCAGTGATGAGCTGTGGAACAGCAGGCTCAGGGACCGGGTGTATGGAAACGACTGGCGAGGAGAGAAGGAGACAACAAGTGGGAAGTCGCGAAGACCCAAGAGGCCAAGCCCAGACTGGGATGGGGAGTTGCCGCGCAGTGATGTGCGGTGGAACAGCAGGCGGGGGAGCCGGGTTTATGTAAACCACTGGTGGGGAGAGGAGACGACAAGTGGGGAGTCGCAGCCAGATTCGGAAGAGGAGGAGGAGGAGGTTGAGGAGATGGACTGCGAGTGGGGAGCGCAGATGGACGAGTTCCCTGGTACCTCACAGAGGGAGTCAAGCCCTTGGTGGGCTCCCTTTCGGAAAAGGTACACTCTAGCTTAGTCCACCTTCTTTGCCGTGGGCTTGCATGCCAGTTGCTATGTCCATGCGATTGCATTGCGACCCCCCCCCGCGCGCGCGCGCTCGTGTGTGTGTGACTCTGTGTGTGCGTGTGTGTGTGTGTGTGTGTGTGTGTGTGCGTGCGTGTGCGCGTGCGTGCCTGTGTGTGTGTGTGTGTGTGTGTGTGTGTGTTTGTTTGTGTGTGTGTGTGTGTGTGTGTGTGTGTGTGTGTGTGTGTGTGTGTTCTGACTAAAGCGAAATAGCCAGGTTACACACCTAGTATGCCTCTGGTTCTGTTTAAGCTATGCCAGAAGGAATGCAGGCAGGCCTTGACTCGCAGCACGCACGCGCGCGCGCGCCACACACACACACACACACACACACACACACACAGACCCACACACACACTCACACACACACACACACATACACACTCTCTCTCTGTCTCTCTCTCTCTCTCTCTCTCTCTCTCTCTCTCTCTCTCTCTCTCTCTCTCTCTCTCTCTCTCTCTCTCTCTCTCCCACTCTCACTCACTCACCCTCACCCACTCACTCTCACTCACTCATTCACTCTGCAGTACACCGAGGAGAGGCCGTGGCCAATTACTGGTAGGGGGAGTGCAGGTGGAGGAGGAGGGAAACCTTGTATGCAGATCTAGTGATGGACTACATCAGCATGTCCGGCCGCCGCTCTTCATTTCGTGTCAAGATGGACGACGATTTCTTTGCCGAGCAAGAAGCGCAAAAGCGCAGGCGCGGTATCAAGCAAGTTGGACCCGTGCAGAGGCTCGCGTGGACAGTCACGGTACAATCCTCGGACTGCTGCTCTTTTGTGTGCATGCGTGCGTGTGCGTGCATGCATGCGTTCGTGCGTGCATGCGTACGTGCGTGCGTGCGTGTGTGTTGGTGTGGTGGTGTTGTGTGTGGTGTGTGTGTTTTGTTTTTTTTTTTGTTTGTGTGGTTAGTGCTAGCGTACCCCTCCGCTGGTCGTGCTTGAGGAAGCACTACAAGGAGTTTTCCAGATTCATTGCCGCCCAATTGATGTGCAGTGAGAAGCAACCATGTGAAGGAGAGTCAACATTGTGTCGGGAGCACGCGTGCGAGGCAGCGTCACTCATGCGCACAAATTCGGGTGTCAGGATCATCCAGTGCATGCAGTGTCAGGGTCATGAAGGTGGCTGGGGGATCATGAAGGTGGGTGGAGGGTCATGAAGGAGTATGGAGTGTCATGAAGGTGGGGCAGGGGGTCATGAAGGTGGTGGAGGGTCATGAAGGAAACTAGGGGGTCAATAAGGACGGTGGGGATTCTGAAGGTGGCCAGGGGTCATTAAGGGAGGGTGGGAGGTCATGAAGGTGGGTGGAGGGTCATTGACGTGGGTGGGGGCCCACTGGGGATCATGAAGGTGGGTGGGAGGGCATCAAGGTGGGTGGCCCCATGGGGATCATTTAAGGTGGTGGAGGGTGATTAAGGTGGGTGGTGGGTCACTGTTGCATGCAGGAGCTGGTGTTTGGAAGGAGCAACTACGACAATCTGGCTGGGAAGGGGGGAGGCCTAAACGCTGGCCGCGGTCCAAGAAGCCTTCCGGAGCACTGCGCTGAGGTGGCACCCCGACCGCCACGCTGGGCGATGGTAAAGAAGCCGCAAGCCGATCAAGGCCGCCACCGCCCTACGAAACCCTGTTACGCGCCTGAGCGTTAGGAAAAGTGTAGAGTGTTGAGTGTGCAGTAGAGCTGTGAGTT
>KV908438.1:459343-473765 GCA_002005505.1 Botryococcus braunii
GTAGAGTGTGTGTAGGTGCAGAGTGTGTGGTAGAGGTGTAGGTGTGGCAGAGTGTGTGTAGAGTGCAGAGTGTGTTTAGTCTGTGTGTAGAGTGTAAAGTGTAGAGTGTGCGGAGTGTGTGTAGTCTGTGTGTTGAGTGTAAAGTATAGAGTGTGTGTAGAGTGTGCAGAGTGTGCGTAGAGTGCAGAGTGTGTGGAGTCTGTGTGTAAAGTGTAGAGTGTAAGTGTAGAGTGTGTGACAGTGTGCAGGGTGTTTGTAGAGTGCAGAGTGTGAAGAGTGTAGGGTGTAAAGTGTAGAGTGTGTGAGAGTGTGCAGGGTGTGTATAGAGTGCAGAGTGTATAGTGTAAATTGGAGAGTGTGCACGACCCGGCAGCACGCGGAGGAAATAGTACGTCAGCACTACAAATACGCCACGGTCCCCCGGGTATATACACGAACCGTCTGCCTGAAGCCTTGGTCTCATCTCTGTGCAGTGGAGACCTCGAAGCACTTCTGTCAAGCATTGTCTTCGTGAGACAGAGACGTCGTTTTTATAAAGCGGCTAATTTGCCTCAAACCGTTTGGTGGGAGGGGGCTATTTTATGCCCCTCTGGCCTATGTTGGAATTAGGGTTTCGGTTTAGGGTATGGATTGGGGGAGCAGACAGATTATCCAATTAGCCGACAGATTATCTAATTTCTTTAAAATATATATAACAAATTGTCTGTTCAAGAAGTGGTTCTTCACGGGGAGGCAAGACCCCCTGGCGTCGTCCCCAATGATGGACAAGGCACCACCGGATGGTGCTCTCATGAGATCAACATACATATACATGTAGGCCTTAGTGGAGGAATGGGCGAAGATGCAGGCCAGCGGCTGTTTGGGCTGCAGGTTCCAACCAGTGCAAGTGGTTTATTATTATGAGAGGCGGATTAAGCACAAGGGCTTCTTGGACTGTCAGCCGGGGCAGAAGTTGGAGTTCCACAATGGCTGGTGGGAGGATGGGAAGCTTATTGTGGAAGACAGGTGAGGTGGTGGACTAGTGCACAAATATGCCATGGCAGTGATGGTGTGTGGGGAAGGCAAAGTGAGAATGGTGGAGTGGGCGTGTGAGAATGAGTGTGAGTGAGAATGATGGGGACAGCCGATGTGAGGAGTGACAATGGAGGAAGAGGTGAATGGGTGGAGGGTGTGGGTGTGCAGGTTCAGCGACTTGCGTCCGTACCCTGCGTGTTCGAGCTTGCAAGACTGAGAGGAGGAAGAGAGCGATTCAGAAGAGCTGCAGGGCTCGTCGGGTAGCGGTGAATGAGAAAAGACAGGTGCGCTGTAGTATGTCTGGGGATTGTTTCGATTCCAATGTGCAGCAGAGGGGGGGGGGGGTCTGTATGCTTTGTAGCTGAAACAGTTACAGAAAGTGAGCAAAGGGAATGGCTTTCCTTAACCACCTGACCCTCCTCCGATCCCATGATGAGGTTGTTTCGATTGCAGTATGCAACAGAAGGGGGGGTCATGGTGAGAGAGAGAAACACACACACACACACACACACACACACACACACACACACACACACACACACACACACACACACACACACACACACAACACACACACACACACACACACACACACACAACACACCACACACACAACCACACACACACACACACACACACACACACACACACACACAACACACACACACACACACACACACACACACACACACACACACACACACACACACACACAACACAACACACACACACACAACACACACACACAACACACACACACACACACACACACACACACACACACACACACACACACACACCACAACACACACACACACACAACACACACACACACACACACACACACACACACACACACCACACACACACACACACAACACACACACACACCACACACACACACACACACACACACACACACACCACACACACACACACACACACACACACACACACACACACACACACACACACACACACACACACACAACACACACACACACACACACACACACACAACACACACACACACACCACACACCACACACACACACACACACACACACACACACACACACACACACACACAACACACACACACACACACACACACACACACACACACACACAGAGAGAGAGAGAGAGGAGAGAGAGAGAGAGAGAGAGATCCGTAGGCGGGTGTTGTAGTACGTTTTTGGTTCTTTTCGGTTTGATTGTGCAGCAGAAGGTGGGCTCCGTTTTATACCGTGGCTAAGATAGTGGCAGAAAGGTAGTTGAGGAGGTGGCCTTCCCGTAGCCTCTGATGCACACTCCACCCTCTTTGAATTTAGTGCATAGGAGACACGCTATGAAACAAAGGGAGACGTGTATGCAAGTTTAATAATAAGAGAAACTAGGGGTGACACAGTAAACGTGACGCCGATTCCTCTTACAATACGCAGCTCCTCCTCACGCAGGCGATTCCGAGTCTCTAATAAACAATATGGCCAACGCCAATACAATATAATATGCAACATATATATCCAGACCCCAAAGATAAGTGTGTCTCTCGAAGTGTGAGTCCAACTTGTGGTGAACCCGGCTACATCGCCCTTCTATGTGATGCTCTCGCGAGCACCACGAGAAGGATGACGAGAGGGCATCCTTTTTGACATTTCATGAACATCCTATATTGTGAAGCTTCTCGTAGTACGACGTGCGTGAAGACACCTGCGCACACATGCAAGCGTGCATGTAATTCGAAAGACCTGCACATAATTCGAAAGGCGAGCCACGCGTCACCTCACTACACGCTATACACAGACACGCAGAGGCACGACACGTATACAGACACGACACGCAGGCACGCATGCAGACAGACACGCATGCGCACACGCAGACATGCACGCGTACAGACTCATGCATGGAGACAGACCAACAGACAGAGAGAGAGAAACACAGAGAGAGAGGGGGGTGGGGGTGGGAGGGGCTGTAGTATACGTTGGGCTCATTTCGATTGCATTGTGTAGCAGAAGGGGGGGGGTGTACGATACTGTGGCTAACATAGTGGCAGAAATGTATTAAAGGGGCTTCCCACAGCCTCCATGCACACTCCATTCTCGTTGGATTTAGTGCAGAGGAGACACGCTGTACACAGACATGCACAGGCACGACACGTACATAGACACGACGCGCAGGCACGCATGCAGACAGACACGCATGTGCAGACGCACACATGCACGCGTACAGACACATATGCATGGAGACAGACAAACAGATAGAAAGAGAAATACACAGACGGAAAGAGAGAGAGAGAGAGAGAGAGAGAGAGAGAGAGAGAGAGAGAGAGAGAGAGAGAGAGAGAGAGAGAGAGAGACAGAGAGAGGGAGGGAGGGAGGGAGGGAGGGAGGGAGGGAGGGAGGGAGGGGGAGAGAGAGAGAGGAGAGAGAGAGAGAGAGAGAGAGAGAGAGAGAGAGAGAGAGAGAGAGAGAGAGAGAGAGAGAGAGAGGAGAGAGAGAGGAGAGAGAGAAGGAAAAGGGTGAAATGCGCGCAAGCGTGGGTGTAACGGAATGCGAGGATTTCCGAGCATTTCGGGACATTTGCGGGAGACGCCCTTTGGCGCCATACTGCACGCCCGTGGGAGCCACGTGGTTAGCCGCTCGAACGAGAGTAGCACCTTCCGTCGGTGATGGTTGCTTACGCCATGCATAGTTGGCACTCCGTCATTGCGTGTGTTTGATGACAATAATTGTCACCGTTAGCACGCCAGCGAGTGGACGATCTAGGGCTCTCACGAAGGATAGAGGGACAGAAGTCGTACATGGGCCGAGTCCGAATGATAGGCGTCCCTTGGCTAGGAACCCGCGTGCCGAGTAGATTAACACGAGAGGACAGAACTGGAGAAACCACAAGGGTAAGCTGTGTGGTGGGGTGGTTCTTGTAAACGCTTGCTTGCCCCAAGTGACGGACCTCGTGTCGCGCCTCGTTCCTTGCTCCCCTCCTGCCTTACTTCCTTATAAATTCCGCTGAGTTATTACATTTGGTATCGGCGAAAGCCGTTATCAATCCTTTGGGGTTTTCGATCAAGTTGTTGGAAGTTGGCAGATGCCGATGCAAGGATCTAACTTTGGGATGCCCCTCGTAGATGCGCTCGGTGACATCAGATAGGTTTAAAAACCTTTCTGAGGACGACCGAAGCCTTTTGGAAGGTTCTTTGCGGGAAGGCTTCGAGGTTACGGATTTGTTAGAGGAGGACGTCGATTCCATGAACCCGATCGCCCCTACAACCGAGGGATCGGAAGGCAAAAGGAAGAAACGCCCCTTGTCAAAGGAAGATATTGAACAATACGTTGACGCTTTGGTTCAAGAAAAGTTGGAGGCTCGGCAGGCCGAGGCTCAAGCACCGATCCAAAAACCGGTGCAAGTGCGTGCTGCCCCTCCTTCTCTCTTTAACGGAAAACGTGGAAGTTTTATGTTTTTTGCACGGAAATTGGCATCATATGCTAAACTCACAAACGTGCCTGATGCTAAGTGGGTTGCTTTGGCAGTTCAACACTTGGCAGAAAGCCCTCTTAAAGTGTGGGATGCTTTTGTGCGTAAGTGGGAAAAAGAGGGAGGAGAGGAAGATGCCATAGAGTGGGAAGACTTTAAAGCTTTTATGTCCAAAAGATATGATGCCACTGACACAGTAGCAATAGCAAGACAAAAGCTTGACAAAGTCTACCAGGGAAATGAAAGTGTGGAGAGGTACATTGAAAGATTTGTTGCTTTGCTTTCGGATATTGAGGTGGAATATGAAATGGTAGAGCAGGATAAGTTGCACTTATTCATGAAGGGTCTTAATGTGCAGTTAAGATTGGCCAGTACCATCAACCCCGGGACAGGGAAACCCTTCACAGACCTGGATGACTTGTGCTCCTTTGTGGTCAAGTATGAAGGTGGTTTCAAGAGTGCCCATGGGGATGCACAGGGAGGTCCCCCAAGAGGAGGACACTATCAAACTTCCACACCAATCTTGGTGCAGCTCATATCCCAGAGGAAGTTCAAGGGTCACCACCCTTCTGGGGAGCTGTTGGAGGACCCCCTGGTGCACCAAGGAAGGGAGGAAAGTTGGACTCTCGGAAGGTCATCCCCGCTAATAGGGAGTGTTACTTTTGCAAACAGTTGGGCCATGAAGCATGGCAATGTCAGTTGAAAAGGGAGTGGTTGGCTGCTAAAGCTAAAGCGGGAGGGTTCCAACCACCAGTTTTTCAACCGGGTTACTTTCCCTCTGCACCACAGGCCCCACCAGTGGTGGCACCAGTGCAAGGAGGGCTTCCACCACCTCAAGGAGGGCAAGGTAATTGGCAAGGGAAAGGAAAGGGAAGAGGGAAGTGGAAGGGGAAAGGGAAGGGGAAACCCAAAACTTGACTCGCAAGGTGTAGTGAGGTGCCGCGTCAGCGCGACGCGTCTCACGTAGGATGTGCGCGTAGTTCATGTTTCTTCGTGCCCTTTGGGATACGAGTAGATCTCGTTGTCCTTGTGTGTAGGAAAATGACTGTAATATCCTAGTGGGTCTCCTCTCGTCATCCATATCGTTATGCTCGCGAGAGCATCTCGTAGAGGGACGACGTAGCCGGATCCGCGCATAGGTGGACTAGGAACTCGGGTGGTTATCATTGTCTTTGGGTTTGCTGCTACGAGTGAGACATCTAGCATTCTCTACATTGTTCATTATATATTGTTCTTTGGAGACTCGGACGACCTGCGTGAGGAGGGCTGCGAACTTGTAACGGATTGGAACTTCGATTCCTACCTTCGGTGTCACCCTTGCCTGAAACCCTTGCTTAGCTTGTTATAAATCTTAGTTACACGTCTCACTTCGTTAAATTGGTATCGGCGAGGCGGTTAGAGCCTCGAACCGAAGGGAGACGTAGGGAAGGTTGTAATTGCATTGTTCCATTGATATGATGGCGGTTAAACGGAAAGGAAAAAAGTACTCCGGTCTCCCTCTTAAAGAGAAAGAAATTTTGGAAGGTTTGGAAAAGGAAGGTTGTAGTATCTTGCTTGTCTCAAGTTCGTGTGAGAATGACCTCACACAGGTGCGACCCGTCTGATTGCACCCCGCCAGCCAAGCTGGCCAGATTACGTAATGAGGTCATCGTACCCCGCTCTCCGATCACGCGCTATCGGCTCGATGCCGATCGGCTCCCTAACGGACCCTTCGCACTCGGAACGTTACACCCTCCCCCACCTAGGCTCAAGCCGTCTCGGATTGAGGGGGATGCATCTCCCACACAGGAAGCACTACAGTCAAGAGTGTATCACGTCCTGACCAGCCACCTTCGCAGGAAGCCCTACAGACAAGAGTCCCATACCTCTTGCCCAGCCACCCGCCACCCTAGTCCCGGCAGACTAGTGGTAACGACAATCCACACCCATGCTCATTTGGACTGCCCGCGGAGCACTCCCGGAAGTACAACCTCCGTCACCAGAAATCCATCTGGCTAATCAAGCTATTGGGGGCTTCACTGACCATCACCATAGCGCTTAGAGTACATGGTTACTCTAGAGTCACAACCCACCATCAGCAGAGACTCTCAGACACCGAGTCCAGGACCCGGGGTGCACCATGCCCTTGAGACTATCTGAGGTGCTACTAAGTCCGCAGTGAACGGAATAGGGCCCTTCCACATGGCATAGCCAGGGACAGGGAGGAGCTATTGAGTAGGACGACATGTTGAACAACGCAACCACTTCGCCGCTAACGAGGGATGTCCCGTCGACTGGACATGTGGATCGAATGCCACGACCCCCGAAGTGACAACAGCCCGACTCAAGGCCATTTGTGTGTCTCCTGGGTCCTAGCCCGTCTTGACCCGTGCCCAATACTCCTTCAACGCCCCAGGGGCATTCCGCAAGTTCGCCTCTGATTCCCACGTGTCATGTTCAGGGGAGTATCCCACCCACCGAACCAGGAACTCATACGAGCGGCGAGCCTTCCGGTGGTGAAGAATTTTCTCCACCTCGTACTCGTCCTCCCCCTCCAGCACCTCAGCAGGTGGTGGTGGTTGGACACTGCCATCCCGGCGGTATCGTTCCAGCCGTGACACATGGAACACGTCATGTATCCTCCAGCGTGCCGGGAGGATCAACTCATAGGAGTTGCCTCCAACAGACTTGGCAATTTGGAACGGCCCGACCCACCGAGGCAACAGCTTCGGTGTGCCCTCTTTGAACCTTAGGTTCTTAGCCGACAACAGGACCCAATCTCCTGGAGCGAACGTGACATCCTTACGCTTCGTGTTAGCGTAACGTGCCTGGCGTTCCGTCGCAATGCGATGTGTGCGCCGAGCTTCTGCCACTAAACGCTGAATGCGTTGGACAAAGCTCGAGGCAGCCGGGACCCTGAACTCTGGCAGCACCGATACTGGTAGGTACGGGTGATGACCATAGTTCAACATGAACGGCGTGAAGCCTGTGCTGGAGTGCTCTGCATTGTTGATAGCAAACTCAGCACACGACAGCTTCTCGTCCCAGTCAGTCTGTGACTTAGACACATACATGCGGAGCATGTCCTCAAGAACACGGTTCACACGCTCTGTCTGCCCATCCGTCTGAGGATGATACGCCGTGGACATGGCCTGCTTGGTCCCAAGCATCCGACACAAGGCTCGAGTGAAGTGGCTGGTGAACAGGGGATCCCTGTCAGACACCACTTTCCTAGGCACTCCGTGGAGCTTCCAAATGTGATCCACAAACAGCTTCGCTGTCTGCTCAGCAGTCGCCGTGGTCTGCGTAGCCACCAAATGAACCATCTTCGTCAGCTTGTCCACCACCACCAGGATGGCATCATGCCCTTCCGCGGTGCGAGGCAACTGGGTGATGAAGTCCATGGTCACCGTGTCCCACGGTTTATGCGGAAGCTCAAGGGGATGCAACAGCCCCGAAGGCTTTGCATGCCTTGCCTTGTTCTTCTGGCAGAGGTGACAGTGAGTCACGTACTGCGTCACATCCTGTGTCATCGTCGGCCACCAATAATGGCGGGCAACCAGCTTCAGGGTTTTGTTCACACCTTGGTGTCCAGCATACGGGCTATCATGCATTTCTTCCATAAGGTGGGATCTAAGCCCAAATGCATGCGGCACAACAATCTTTCCTTCGTGTAACAGGAAGCCGTCGTGTGCGACCAGAGGCGCCACATTGCTAGGTTCCTTGAACCAAAGGTCTTCCTGATAACCACGCACAAACTTGTCCTTCCACGTCATGCCCTCTCCCCCACCTGAAGGAGGCCTAGACTCGTGTCCCATACCACGAGCCTCTGCAGCCAAGGGAGTACCCTGTGCCCGGGTAACGGCGCAAATGACATCCCGAAGGGAGCGATTCGGAAGACAAGGGGGACCCTCCGAAACGTATGAACGAGTGGAACGAACCACAACCGCGTTCACCAATGAGTTGGGAGGTGGATATCCCACCGGCGTGCGGCTCAGCGCATCGGCAACCACATTTGAGGCACCCGCCATATGTTCCCATGTGAAATGGAACCGGGAGAGAAACTCTGCCCAACGTGTCTGGCGGCGGCTCAACTGTGCCACAGTATCAAGGTAGGTAATAGCCTTGTGGTCAGTGACCACGCGGAACTCCGGCCCACCTTCAAGATAACAGCGCCACACCGTTAAGGCGTGAACCACTGCTAGCAGCTCTTGCTCCCCAGTAGGATAATTGATTTCTGCCGGTGTGAGGCGACGACTCTCAAAGGCAATGGGGCGGCCCTCTTGATATAAGACGGCCCCTAGACCTGCCAAGGAGGCATCCGTGTGCACCTCAAACGGCTTAGTGAAATCCGGGAAAGCTAAGCACGGAGCTTGAGTCAAAGCCTGCTTAATAGCATCAAAGGCTTGCTGACACGAGCTCTTCCAGTCCCAAAGGACACCCTTGCGAGGCATGCCATGCAGGGGCATGGCCAGCCTTGCAAAGTCCTTAATGAACTTACGGAAGTATGTTGCCAATCCAAGAAAGGATCGCAACTCCGGTAAGCACGTGGGCTTAGGCCAATTGTAGACTGCAGCAGTCTTGCGTGGATCAACCTTCACGCCCTCAGAAGAGACAATATGGCCCAAGTAAGCCACTTCAGACTTAGCGAAGGAGCACTTCTTCATGTTTGCATAGAGCTGATGCTCTCGAAGAAGCTCCAACACTTGCCGCAAATGCTGGCAATGCTCCTCTGGGGTCTTACGGTAGATGAGGATGTCATCTAAGTACACCAGGACAAACTTATGCAGATACGGCCGGAATATTGTATTCATTGCCGTCTGAAAAGTTGCCGGCGCGTTCGTCAATCCGAACGGCAAGACACGCCAGTGAAACAATCCGTCGGGTGTACGAAAGGCAGTCTTAGGTACATCCTCGTCGGATATCCGGATCTGATGGTACCCTGATGTCAAGTCCAGACTTGTAAACAAGGTCGCACCTTGAAGCTGATCCAGTGCATCATCAATGCGTGGCATTGGGTACTTGTTCTTGACGGTGAGTTTGTTCAGTGCGCGATAATCTATGACCATCCGCAAACCCCCGTCCTTCTTCTGGACAAACAGGATCGGTGCACCGTAAGGAGAAGTCGAAGGTTCTATGAACTTCTTCTCTAGGAGCAGCTTCACCTGCCTCTCAGCTTCCATCACCTCCGAACGAGACAGTCGGTAGAAGGGTCGTGATGGAGGCTTCGCGTGTGGATCAATCAGAGGGATTGTGTGAGAAACCCCAGGACGGTCAGGGGGAAGCCCTGGCACGTCTTCAGGGAAGACATCTGCAAACTCTTGTAGCAAAGAGTGCACACTCACAGGTACTTCCACAAGCGATGCTTCAGAAGACAGCAATTGCGTTACAGATGATAAGAACGTTTTACACCCCGCGCGCGCAAGACGCTTGGCCTGTACCATCGTTATGACTAACTTCTTTACATCTGTACAATCAGAGTCAGTCATGGCGATGTTGTCCTTACATCGTAACCGAAAGGGCTTACCCTTCCTAGTGTACCCAGTGACACATTTGTCATCGAAGTTCACACTAGCACGAGCTCTGGTCAACCATTGCTGCCCTAACAACACATCCCACTCACAGGAGTGAACATGCATCACTGTACAAGTTACAGCAGCAAAACGGTAACCCTGGATCGTCACAGAGATTGTAACATGCCCAAGATGATCAACTTCCAGGCCATTGGCCATTTGCAACACTGCCTTCTCCGTGGGTGACTCTATTTGTAGACCAAGTCGATCCGCGAGCGCTGCACTGATGATGTTGCAGCTAGCTCCAGAGTCAGCCAATACCTGGCAGTGCACGCCTTGCACCTGGCCACCAAAAATCATAGTCAGCTTTTGCACCTCAGCATCTGGGTGGAAAGCATTAGCTATAATCTGCATTGGACTTACATCAGCCCCCGCTTGGTCTGAAGGCCCATACCTTCAGGAAGCAGGTGCCTTGCCCTTGCCCTTGTCGTGGGCATCAGGCTTCTTGCAGAACTTGGCCGTGTGGCCCAGTTCCCCGCACTTGTAGCAGCGGCCTTCGCGCTTCATCCTCGCTGCATACGCGTTGGGCTGCGTGCCCGAAGGCCCAGCACCAGATCCATTCGAGCCCGGAGGCTTCCCAAAGGCAGCGCGCTTAGGAGGTGGAATAGCATCCCCGTCTGCCAGGCGCTTGCCCTTGATCAAGGCCTTCAGCTCCTGAGTCTCCTTCTCGCTCGCTGCACCCGGCAACATACGCAAGAAGGATTCAGCTTCCTTGGCAGCTTGAACAACAATGTCAAGGTTACCAAGCTCGTTACGAACGAGTGAATCTCTTGTTAAAACCTCCAAAATGTTTGGTTTTAACCCCGCCCTAAAGTAGGCACACGCTTCAGGGCCCGAGATAGGATATTTGACAGCTTCAACCATGATAGCACGAAACATAGCATGGTAAGCTGCCACGGACTTAGTCTGCCTCAATCGCGCCAACCGTGGACGCACAGTATTTTCTACTTCCACTTCAACAAAATGAGCGAGAAGAGAAGTCTTGAAAATGGCAAAGTCCTTCACATCCTTTCCCTGAACAGAAAGGGACCTTTTAAGGAGCGCCCATTCCTTAGCGGCTCGGCCAGTAAGGCAAAGGGACGCGTGGGACACTAATTCATCATCACGAAGGCCCAAAATACACGAATAATCGTCAAATTGACCGAGCCAAGTGATTATGTCAGTCCCCTCCTTTTCCCCATTAAACAACGGAGCCGGTGGGCGCCGAAAGGGCCCACGTGAAGGTTCAGTTGTTCTCTTCGCATTGAATTCTGAATTCAACACGTCAACGGAAGGACCAGAAGTGGGGTGCCCACCTGCAACGCGTTGAGTCAGCACCGCAACTTCGGCCTCCAACATATCCACGCGATCCTCCGTACGACCCACGGAAGAATCCGTATCGAGCTCGGCAGCGATGAAGTACAACTGCCAAACTCTCGTTTCGTATTCCAGTTTCGCCGTCGCGAGCCTCTGCATTTCGGCAAAATGCGCCACCGAGTCGAAACCCGGCTTAAAGCCGCCCTCTCCAGTTACCTGGAGGTGCAGCTGCGTCGACAGCTTCGCTAAGTGAACCTCGACCGGCTCAAGCTTCTCGAAATAGTCACCGATTTCACGAACCAGTTGCTGCGTAGCGATCTCGGCACTAGGAAGTGCTTGGATCTCCACGAGCTTCTGTTTCGTGAAAGCGCGACAATTTTCGTAGCTCAAGCCGTTCGAAAGGTCCGGGACTCGGGGATTTTTCCTGGCCCAAGTGGGCCACGAGTCGTCCCAAACCGTCCCAATAGCACACCTCCTCGTAGGAGGCACGGTTACAAATGTATTTCGCAACCCCTGCGGCACTTCGACAAGTGTCCGGAGTGCCATCGCAAACCCCAGGTTTACGACCACGGACCCCAGGTCCGTAAAACACACAAGATACACGAGAAATCGAAAACCCCAGGTTTTAGAATTATCGCCGATACCAAATGTAGTATCTTGCTTGTCTCAAGTTCGTGTGAGAATGACCTCACACAGGTGCGACCCGTCTGATTGCACCCCGCCAGCCAAGCTGGCCAGATTACGTAATGAGGTCATCGTACCCCGCTCTCCGATCACGCGCTATCGGCTCGATGCCGATCGGCTCCCTAACGGACCCTTCGCACTCGGAACGTTACAAAGGTATTGAAGTCGATGATCTTTTGGAAGAGTCCGAAACGGAATTGCAATTGGCCCCATCGCCCAAACCGACCACACCCAAAACGAAACCCAAACCCACTCCTTTGAAGACACCCTTGAAGAAAAATAAGACTAAATCCCTAATTCTACGGTTATTGAAGCGGATTGAGGCCTTGGAGGGAGAACGAGCATCCAAGCGGACGTCATCCACCACTAACGTCGTGCGTGTGCCTACACCAGCCATGTTTACAGGAAAAAGAGGAAGCTTCCAATTCTTTGCTAGTAAGGTGGAATCATATGTGAACATTTCAAATGTGTCAAGGGACAAGTGGGTGGCAGTCGCGCTGCAATGTATGGAGGAGCGACCTACAAAGGTTTGGGGGACATACCTCAAAAGGAAGGAAAGGGAAGGAGGTCAAACAGAGCCAACATGGGAAGACTTTAAAAATTTTATGGGAAATCGATACGACTCTACAGATTTGGTTATGGCTGCCCGGCAAAAATTAGACCATGTTTATCAAGGGCAAGAAAGCGTTGAAAGATACATAGAAAGGTTTATTTCCTTGTTGAGTGATGTAGAAACCGAATATGACATCTGCGAAAATGATAAAATATATATGTTCCTCAAAGGCCTGAATGCTCCTATTAGAGTTGCTTGCACAGTTAACCCTCAAACTGGTGTCAGGTTCACAAGCCTCGACTCATTGTGCACTTATGTGGTGCAATATGAAAGCAACTTAAAATCAGGGGGGATGCTGAGGGGACAGGAAGGAAGGAAGGTTCTCAACGTTGTGAAGAGGACTCCAACAAGCACGCCGGCATACTTTCCGGGATTCACCCAGGGGCCTGTGCTTGGAGCCGTCGGACACACCGTTGGTGGGAAGTTAGATTCTCGGACAAGCGTCCCCTCCGAGCGCCAGTGTTATTTCTGCAAAAACTTTGGTCACGAGCAATGGCAATGTCAGGCCAAGCGGGACTACTTGCAAAGGAAGAGCAGGCGCGACAGTCAATTGCCCCCACCTCCTCCTTTCCCCTCTAATCAAGCTCGAGGTGGGCAGTGGAAGGGCCGTGGTGGCCGGGGAGCACATTGGAAGGGAAAAGGGCCGGGGCATAATCCTCAAAAGTAAATTCTGAAGCCATGGATGCCACTTGCTTGCATGTTTTGCACTCTCTTGTGGCCTCCAATTTGGGAAAGGAAGGGGTGAACCTTGTGGTGCCAAATGTTAGGAAGGCTGAATCTGAGATTTCCAAGCTTTTATGGGAACAAAGGTGCAACCCGTCCCTCACTTGTTGTTTCATTGTGGGAAGGAAAACTTGGAAAAGTAAGAGTCTCTATGCTCACCGTATGCAAGGAAGGATTGTGGAAGTGTGTTCAGGAAGGAAGGGACAGGCGGTGGACATGAATGGTCAAACTAGTGTATACCCATTCTCTTTTGTATGTTGTGTGGTTCCCCCAAGACCCACACTCACCATGGGAAGTGTTACTACTGACTCTCCGCTAGCTATGACCTTTCCGGCGAATGTTAAGGGGAAAATCCTTTCAGTGTTGTTTGATAGTGGGGCATCTCATTCGTTTATTAAAAGTGATACTTTGCAAGGGCTAGGGGTGCGATACAAACCCGCATGCATATCCGTGACTCTTGCTGATGGAAGTGTGTCCGATACGAAAGGAACGGTAGATGTGTCGTTTACATTCAAGCCTGGTATAACCTCCCGTCACAACTTCATTGTAAGCCCTGCCATGATTGATGGGGTAGACATGATTTTGGGGCAGGACTGGATGGAAGAAAGAGGAGTCTCAATTGATTTTTGTGTGAAGGCTGCTCAATTTAAACATCATGGGAAGTGGGTCACCCTAAAACACGCAAATTCATCGTTGCCACTGGGGCCAAAACTTGTTTGGGGTTTACAAGCACAAGAGAGGAAGGAAGGAAGGAAGGATAGGAATGGAAAAGGATGGAAGGGTCAAGATGTTTGGAAGGTTTGTTTGTATACTGTGCTTGTGAATGAGCAGGCTGAACTGGTGGACATCACCGGGGAGGACGCCTCAAGTGAGGCCGACCTGGCGGACACCGACAAATCTATGGACGACACCCCCGTCGTCACAAAACCCCCCAGTAGTACCGGTATGACTTTCACTCATCAAATAAATGACATGTTGGAAGGCAAGCCACAGGCCCTGAAAGACTTGTTACTTGCAAATGAGGACTTGTTTGCAAAACAACTCCCGGGTTACCCCGGAGCGGGAAGTG
>KV908439.1:0-2500 GCA_002005505.1 Botryococcus braunii
GGATACCGGTGGAACCTGAACTATGAAGCATTCCTGGGTGCGAGTCCCAATGGAAGTCCTACATTGTTGCGATGCTTTTTTCCCTCCCCAATCCAGCTTTACTTAAATTTCTCCATTTTTTTCCGTTTTTGGGGGGTTTTACCCTCCTTTACCCCGTATATTGGGCTGGTTGGGCATTCTGGGATTCTTTGTTGCAACTGGGCCCATTGTGCTTGGCGGGCTTGGACTTGAGAATCCAGGAACCCCAGGGGGGGGAAGGCCCTCACACGTGACAAAGGTGCCAAACACTCTTGAAGGTCCGGTCATCCTTTGAGGCGCATGGGGACGAGAGGGGCAGGGAAGAGCCCGGCCATGCATGCTACCACACCCTGAGAATCCAAACATGTGTGTGTGTGTGTGTGTGTGTGTGTGTGTGTGTGTGTGTGTGTGTGTGTGTGTGTGTGTGTGTGTGTGTGTGTTGTTTGTTGGCGCATCCTGAAGTTAACTTCGTGGCGTCCAGACACAGCCCTTTTACACATGAACACGCGCTGAAGGCCAGACTTTCTCCATCACTTCAATGCGCGTCTATATGCCTATGTGAATTTGACCCTCCACATAGCGCATCCACCGAACTTGAGAAGAGGACACCCGGTGGTACCTGTTTGATGAATCACAGCTGGGTGCGAATCCCGGGCTGAAGTTGATGCAGGAAATGCAGTCTTTTCCCTTTTTTCCCCCATCCCGTTCTTTGTCGGTCTGGGTGGGAGCTGCGGCATTAATTGTTGCAACGGACATGAGAACCCAAGAACCTGGAGGGGAGGGCCCTTACACGTAACTAGGGTGTCAAACTTTACTGACGCACCAGTCTGCACCAGTCGGAAGGGACGGTAATCCTCCAGGACGGTAATCCTCCAGGACGCATGGGGATAAGTGATGCAGGGAAGAGGCCGGCCATGCATGTGACCACACCCTCAGAATATTCACGTTACCACACCCTGAGATTAATCCCCACGTGCGTGCGCACGAGCATGCGCGCGCGCGCGCGCGCGCGTGTGTGTGTGTGTGTGTGTGTGTGTGTGTGTGTGTGTGTGTGTGTGTCCGCGCGCGCGCGCGCATGAATGCAGTGCTCAAGTGCAATGCTGAAGTGCTAGATTGCCCTCAAAACAGGTCAGGGCATGAAACGTCATGAAGGTCAAAAAACATCAAACTTCAGGTCTTATTTCCGGTCATGGCCATGGTATAGAATTTTGAAGATTTCTGAAATCTAGTCGTACTGTGCTTAGGTCCCCAGTCAGACTAGATCTGTCACTACTAAATCTGACCGGGGACCTAAGCACAGAGATGCCTCAGCATGGCCCCGGAATATCCGTACTGGACTTCAAAAGGGACCCCTAGCACTTGATCAGTGACCCCTGTAGCACACAAAGTTCTGTGCTTCAAACCGTCAAGCTCGTTACGCCAGCAGCAGCAGCAGAATTAAGTGAGCAAGCAAATGTGAAAAAATGGCAAGACGGGATTCAGGTTGGGAGCCGGTCAGAGTGACGAACCACTTTGGAACCACGCTCTGGAATCTGAGGCGCGGAAGCCCAACAGGCATCGTACGAGCCGTGACATGTGACTTCGGGCGGTACTGAATTCTGCAGCAATATATGTGAGAGATGTATGTACAGCTCTCACGTGCACAAGCATAAGCACTCAGTGGGGGCAGGGCCCTCACTTGCAGCAAGGATGCGAACCACTCACCCTACAGACACAAGGGATGAGGAAGCCTTGGGGCTCTGCAGGCCCAACATTTGTTCCATACCTTGAGTGTTGCCTTAAGGTCTTTCAAACAGCCCTAACACACATGACCACGCGTTGAAGGCCGGAATTTTAATCCATCACTCCAAAGTGCATTTATATACTATGTGAAATTAACCCTCACCATAGCGTCTACCCGCAAGTTGGGTAATGGTTAGCAGTGGTACCTGAATGATGAATCACACCTGGGTGCGAGTCCCAGGCCAAAGTGGTACATTGACACATTCATGTTTTTCCCCCATCCCATTCTTTGTTGGGCTGGGTGGGAGCTGCGGCATTATTTGTTACAATTCGGCCCAATGGGCTTTTTTGGGCTCGGACATGAGAACCCAGGAACCTGAAGGGAGGGCCCTTACACGTGACAAGGGTTTGATCAAACACTCATGTGGCAACACTCTTGAAGGCTGGTCATCCTCCAAGATGCCTGGGAACGACAGCAGAAGGGAAGAGCCCGGCCATGCATGTTTACACACTCTGAGAATCCGCCCGCGCGCGCGGGTGTGTGTGTGTGTGTGTGTGTGTGTGTGTGTGTGTGTGTGTGTGTGTGTGTGTGTGTGTGTGTGTGTGTGTGTGTGTGTGTGTGTGTGTGTGTTCATGCATGAATGCAGTGCTGGAGCTACATCTGAGAGTCGTCACAAGGATTTTTCTAAGTAACCTGACCCCCCCCCCCGACCCTGACCTTATCAGGGGCTAGAAATTTTGCCTCGTCTGAGCACCTGAG
>KV908439.1:5000-30000 GCA_002005505.1 Botryococcus braunii
GCTAAATGTACCAAGGTACTTGTACGATTACTCGCCAGCTTATGTACCCGAGCCGGAACGGGGTGCCTAGGATCCATCCGCTCCGCACTACATCTCCCCCCACCTAAGAACCGAGTGCCCTCGCTCGTACTCCATTCTTAGGTTGTTCAACCACTGGCCCGCCTGGCCACCCGGGGAAGAGACAACGCACCCTTACATTCCGCAATTACCTCGAACTCCGATCACCTCTATCCCCACTTCGCACTGTGCCTGATCACGTGGCCACACCCATGGGGCCTCAAACACGTGCACCAAGCACCTACGATCGTTGGGACCCGTTTCAAATGCCGTACAACAAAAGGTATGCCACCCACCTGCGGTACAATGAACACGGCGCACGTCCTTGCAGCCGCCCGCATCCGGCCCGCATCCACGTCAAGCACAGCGGCGCAGAACCGCGGCTGTACACCTGTACCGCAATACCCGTTTGCTGTACCGGCATGCGCGGGCCCGTCCTTCCCATCGAGCGCCACCCGGGATGCCTCGGCGGCTGCGGCGGCGCCCTGGCCTTGTACGGCTGATGTCTCCTGTACATGTACCGCTGAGAATTCCCGCTGTTGCGCAGCCGACACGTCCCCCGCATTCTCTTGCGATGTGTCGAGAGGCAAATCCACCACGACGCGACGACCGGGGATCAATTCCCAGAAAATGTCGGGCGGTTTCAGGTCGGGCGACAACGACATGGTCCGCCATTTTCGTCGTTGTCTCTCCTCCTCCACCACCTTCATTCCCCCCGGAGAGAGCGCCGTCCGGTCACAGGGCGTTACGGCGTTACGGTATGAGGCCCAGAGGGCAGTGGTGAAGAGAGGAAGATATGATAAACGCACACCCCACAGCAGAAGCTGCGGATAAATGAGAAGCAAACATAATCCCGGGGGGGGGGGTGGAGTGAAGGGAGAAAGCGGGTTGGTGATGTGGGGTGATTGAGAAGAAATGGAAGGGAGGGGGAGGGAACATCCAGGAGCAGCAGCTAGGGCTGGAGAGAAGCACTTGTGATGGAGGGCCAAGGGGGAGCGGTGGGGGTGGAGGAAGAGAGAGAAGCGGATTACTTACCAAGGTGGGGTGATCGAGACGAAGAGGAGTACTGTGAATAAAGTGTTACTCTCTCTTTCTCTCTCTCTCTCTCTCTCTCTCTCTCTCTCTCTCTCTCTCTCTCTCTCTCTCTCTCTCTCTCTCTCTCTCTCTCTCTCTCTCTCTCTCTCTCTCTTTCGCTCTCTCTCTCCCCTCCCTCTCTCTCTCTCTCTCTCTCTCTCTCTCTCAAAAAAAAAAAAAAAAAAAAAAAAAAAAAAAAAAAAAAAAAAAAAAAAAAAAAAAAAAAAAAAAAAAAAAAAAAAAGACACTGTGAGAGGCGGGGGGGTGGGTAAAGAGGGCGTACGCGAGACACGTCTGCTAGCTGCGCAGCGTTGAGGGCGGAGGCAGAGTGGGGGAACAGCGGCGTCTCCGGAAGGCTCCAGGAGGCTTTTTCGGCGCGGCTGACGGTGATGAGCAGCGGCTGCAGCTCCGACAGCGCCGTGTCCTCATCAGGCGACAGCCTGCCTATCTCCACTCCCCACCCGGCTCCCATGTGCCCCAGCAGCGTCTCTGCCCCCCTCTCAGGCAGTGTCAAAGTCTGTGTCAATGTGCGTGTCAATGCAAGTGTCAATGTAATCAACGTAAACCATTGTAATCAATGCAAGTGTCAATGTAATAAATGTAAATCATTGTGATCAATGCAAGCGTCAATGTAAATTATTGCTAGGGCTAGAGGTGGGGGGATTTTTGTGGGCTTTCGGGGTTTGATTTCCTCTTATTGTAAAGAGAAATTATTGTAATCAATGCAAGTGTCAACGTAATCAATGTGATTGTTGCGATCAATGCAAGTGTCGATGTAAGTGTCTATGCAAGTGCGAGATGCAAGTGTCAATGCAAGCAAATCCTGGCTCCCCACTCGCTCCACAGCTTGAAAGCAGATGTCCCTCTGGGCTCCCCGCCCCCAACCCCTGCCCATGTGCCCCAGCAGCGTCTCTGTCCCCCACTCAGGCAACGTCAGAGTGTGTCAATGTGTGTCAACGCAAGCAAATCCTCGCTACCCACTCCACAGATCGAGTACAGACTTCTTGTGGTCGTTCCCACTCCCACGCCACCCCCGGCACCCCCGCTCCCACGCCACCCCCACTACCCCCGCTCCCACGCCACCCCCGGTACCCCAGCTCCCACGCCACCTACACTACCCCCGCTCCCACGCCAGCCCTGCTCCCATGCCACCCCCGCTACCACACCACCCCCGGTACCCCCGCTCGCACGCCACCCCCGGTACCCCCGCTCCCACGCCACCTCCGCTCCCATGTGCATTCCCCCACCCCGCTGCCGCTCCCTGCCCCTGCTCAGATGTATCAATGTCGGAAATTCTCATACACCGCTCCACATATCAACACGAATGTTTTAGTACCCAGAGCCGCCCCGCCACACCCACGTGCATTCCCCGCCCCTCCCCCGCTCCCACGTGTCGACGTAGAAAAGACCAAAAAAAGGGGGCTCTCAGGGGGCAAAGGCCACCCCACGAATTAACGTGCGCCTCTGTGTGTTTTTTTTTTTGGGGGGGGGGGAGGGGCATATATGAAAGGGAGCCGGGAGCCCTATAATCATATCTTATGATGTTGAACGATGGGTTTTCATGGAGATATACAGATAGTTTTCATGGAGATAGCTTTTACGGAGACAGTTTTCATATAGATAGTTTTCATGGAGATGGAGATATGAGAGCAAGTTGCACAAGCTGTTCCAGAGGGATTCTCAAGGGGCGAAGGCTTTTCAGGTTCTCAGGGTTTTCAGGTTCTCAGGGTTTTCAGGTTCTCAAGGTTTTCAGGTTCTCAGGGTTTTCAGGTTCTCAGGGGGCGAAGGCCGGCTCACCGAGCACGTGGGGCTGTGCGAGCGAGACGCAGAGGTACGTGCCCCCCTCCGGCTTGAGAATGCGCTTGACCTGGGAGAGCAGGGCACCCCCCGCCTGCCTGCTGGCGCCCGACTCCTCCCCCATAAGCGCGTCCAGCCCCCCCTTGTCCACCACCACGTCGAAGCTGCCGTCCTCAAACTGCCCCCCCCCCCCCCCCAAAAAAAAGAAAAAACTCCCCAATATTATGAATCACTCAGTTGATCGTCACTTCTTCTCTCCCCCCCCCCCCCCCCCAAGTTATTATAAATCACTTAGTTTCTTGTAACTTCTTTTCCCCCCCCCCTCCCCTCTTCCCAAATATAATAAATCATGAAGTTAATTGTAACTTCCTCTTTCCCCCCCCCCTCAACTCCCCAATATAATAAATCACTAAGATAATGGCGACTTTTTCTCCCCCAGCCCCGTCTCCAATGTATTAAATCACTGAGTTAATTGTAAGTTCGTCTCCTCCCCCCCGCCCCTTTGTAATGAATCTCCAAGTTAATTGTAACTTCTTCTCCCCTCCCCTTCCCCATTGTAATAATCACTGAGTTAAATGTAACTTCTTCTGCATGAAGGAAGTCATGACTTCTCCCCCCCCCCCCCCCCCAAAAAAAATCCCCCCCCAATGCAATAAACCACCTAGTTGGTTGTAACTTCTCCCCCCCCCCCCCCCCCACCCACCAGCTCCCCAATGTACCTTCTTCTTCTTCCCCCAACTCCCCAATGTAACCTCTTCTTCTCCCCCCCCTGTCCCCAATATAATAAATCATCAAGTCAATTTAGCAAACCTCCTCCCCCCTCCCCCCCCCCCCCCAAAAAAATCCCCTATATAATAAATCACCAAGTTCAGAAACAATAACTCGGGACAGTGGCCTATGGCTGTGAAATATTTTGCTTAATTATATCACAAAAACAATTCAGGGTTCTGATGTTTCAGGA
The DNA here is from genome assembly GCA_002005505.1 of Botryococcus braunii. Taxonomy (NCBI): domain Eukaryota; kingdom Viridiplantae; phylum Chlorophyta; class Trebouxiophyceae; genus Botryococcus; species Botryococcus braunii. Next base: position 8,890 of record KV908439.1, read on the forward strand.
TACCACAGCCCTGCCCACTAGGGTTTCAGAGTTGACGCTGCAACAAGAACCTAAGTATCCTAATGGTATAATGTTGACCCATCCTATGCTATTCAATGTCAATGTAGCGACAAGTCGGAACCCCCATGCTTGTGGGTCGTACTTTCATCTGTGTCATGTCCATCACCAGCCAGCGCATCGATGGCCTTGCCCTGATGTGCTTCACCATCATGTCGCGAATGACTCCAGGGCTGAAGTCAATGTTTGTGATGTCTGTGCACCCGTCATCATACCTGTGCCAACAGCAAGGGCATATGCGTTAAGCGGACGTGCCAGGAGAGGGTAAATCAGCAAGGCTTGAGTTCAACTCGCAACAGGACACACTAATCGAGCGCATCTTGGTTGCCATCCGCACCTCAGACAGATAACAACATGTTAATCTGACTTGATTCAAGGCATGTGACTTACATTTGGGCTGACAATTCCGAGTTTCCGCATCCGACCACCAGGACCCTCTTGCCAGGCTGACAAATTGTGGAGGCCAGCTCCTTCAGTTGTTTCCAGTCTCCATACCACTCAAACGGCAGATTACCTCTGGCCTTGAAGAATCTGTTCCAAAACTCTAGCGTTCTGAAGTCGCTCAAAGACGAAGGCAGCAACTCCTCCATTGACGCCATTCCTCTCTTAATAGTCAAAGAAAAAAGTTGATTAAAATCAAAACTCAAGCAAATGTTGATAGAAAACGCTGAATAGGCAGTAAATATCTTGTGCTGTCCGTCCCTACCGAGCACCTAGTCGCAACGTTCGGGTACAATATCGTCAGGCCATTGTAGCACTACTTCAAACGACGAAATCCCAAATAATGTTAACTAAGGCTCAATAGTGAGAGTGAATCAATATATCGTCAAGGTAGCTTTCACTTATGGGCATCAAAACCTGATCAATGCCGGGCGTACCGTCAAGCAGCAGTCGCCGCCATTGCACGCGTCGCTCAACCTTCGACCTTCTGTCCCGTTAGGCAGCATTCGTTGCCGACTCACACAATTTGCAGACATAAACCAAATCAAACAAACTTTTGTATCCATATTCTCTTGCTTGTTTGTGACTTTTGGCGTTGCACCGTGTTATCCGCCACGCCCCCGCTGTCGTAGTCTGAGAAGACGCCATAAGAAGACGCTAACCGGGGCCAGAGCGTGCAAGAAGAATAATCTTTGGCCCGCAGGGCCCTTTGAGCTGCCATGCGTCTTGAAAAGTGCTGGTTCTGCTCCAGTACCGTGTATCCTGGCCACGGGATCACGTTCGTTCGAAATGACTGCACAGTACGTTGTTCCTACTGCATTCTCGCCCTATCATCGCGGATGCTCTTGCCGTGCGTTCAAGTGGTGGTTCTTCCAAAGGGTTTGACATTGTACTTGCTGGGACGATCGACCCACAGGTTTTGCGGTAGTGTCACCTTGGCAACGGACTTGGACACCTTCTACTAACCACTTGCACGGTCTTTACAATCATGTCTTATTCAAAATGGCAGGCGCCTAGAAGTCATCTGCATGGCCTGGACCCCTGAGCACTGCGGAACTCTTTGTGCTGTATGGCAGCTAAACATGGCCAGCCTTTTGCAGCAGACTTGCTTCAAGTTATGGACGCATACACACAGCAGACTTGCTTGTGGATATGGAAGCATGTTGGGACTCCCTAGGGTGGATTGGGGCACTTAAAGTGAGGCTAGGAACTGTGTTGAGTCTGTTGACGCCAGGGGTGATTTGCAGTGCTGTGTGGGTCCTTGCAGGTTTTCCGGTTCTGCCGATCCAAGTGCCACAAGAACTTTAAAATGAAGCGAAACCCTCGCAAAGTGCGATGGACGAAGGCTTACCGGAAGCTTGCGGGCAAGGAGCTTGCAAAGGTGGTGACCCTCGCTCTCCCACCCCCCCCTTCGCTCCTCTCTCTCTCTCTCTCTCTCTCTCTCTCTCTCTCTCTCTCTCTCTCTCTCTCTCTCTCTCTCTCTCTCTCTCTCTCTCTCTCTCTCTCTCTCTCTCTCTCTCTCTCTCTCTCTCTCTCTCTCTCTCTCTCTCAAAAGCGCGCATGCCTGCAGAGGGAGAGAGAACGTGCATGACAGAGACAGAGTTGTGTGGGGGGTTGTGTGTGTACGTGTGTGGGGGGTTGTGTGTGGGCGTGTGTGGACTTGTCTGCATATGCATGTGCCTGTCCTTACGTTTGCGCGTGCGGATGTACCTATGTGTGAGAGTGCGCGTGTGTGCATGCGTGCTCATGCGTGCGCGCACACACATGAGTGTGTATAGGGGTGGGTGGGTGGTGATGATGATGGTGGTGGTGGTGGTGGTGAAGGTGTTGGTTGCAAGATACATACATACGTCACGTATGATGATGATGACATGCAATAAGACAGTCTTTGACCTTGTTTTGTATGATGATGGAGCATAGTGTAACAAAGAGATCTGAAAGGGTTGGATCGCATGGCGGAAGTTTTTCCAGGGTTAAAACAAGGGTTGGGTCACATGGCGAAATTTTTCCAGGTTTGGATCAAGGGTTGGATCACATGGCGGAAGTTTTTCCAGGGTTAAAACAAGGGTTGGGTCACCTGGCGAAATTTTTCCAGGTTTGGATCAAGGGTTGGATCACATGGCGGAAGTTTTTCCAGGGTCGGATCAAGGGTCGGATCACATGGCGGAGGTTTTCCCAGGGTTGGATCACGTGGCCGAAGTTTTTACAGGATGGCCAGGAACGTTTAACAGGGACCGTTGGGGCTGCAGGACACAACATTCGAGATGGAGAGGAGGAGGAACAGACCCGAGAAGTACAATCGGGAGCTGGTCGGGAAGACTCTGCAAGCCATGGACAAAATCACAAAGGTGCTTCCTAGTTTTACAACCACTCCCTCTTTTGTTGCATGTTGGAGAACCTGCCACCCCACCTTTATACCCGCAAACAGAATGGAAGGAAAGAAACCCTAGCAAGCAACTAAGCAAGCAAGCAGGAAGGAAAGAGTAATGACAAAGAGTAATGGAAAGTGTAATGACAACAATAACAAACAGCCCCCCTCAGGCCCCCCTCTCAGAAAACCGAAAACAAGTACGGGCACATGTGCGTGCACACACGCACACACACACACACACACACACACACACACACACACACACACACACACACACACACACACACACGCACGCACGCGCACGCACGCACGCACGCACGCACGCACACGCACGCACGCATGCACACACACACACACACACACACACACACACACACACACACACACACACACACACACGCGCGCGCGCGCGCCCGCACGCACGAACGCACCCGCACACACACACACTAACTCACACGCACGCACACACACACACACACACACACACACACACACACACACACACACACACACACACACACACACACATGCACACCTGGTTTGTTGGGGGGAGCGGCCATTGTACAGGTCCTGGGGAAACAAGGCAAGACCGGCAGTACAAAGCAAACGATAGTATTCACTTTTAGCGATTGTATTCAGTTTTACCTTTAAACGATAGTCCTCTCGCCCCCATCTTCCTTCTCCTGAATCATAATAATCTCCGTTTTTCGAACCACAGGCCGCAAAGGCCCGGGTGGCGGTACGCAGATTGGGTCGGGCCAGGCAGGACAGGCAGTACAAGGTGAAACACAGTGTCTTGATGCCGGGGTGGGGGGATGGGCGGTACGCAGATTGGGTCGGGCCAGGCAGGACAGGCAGTACAAGGTGAAACACAGTGTCTTGATGCCGGGGTGGGGGACGGGCGGTACGCAGATACGGTCGGTCAGGCAGTACAGGCAGTACAATGTGAAACACAGTGTCCTGATGCCGGGGTGGGGGAATGGGCGGTACGCAGATACGGTCGGCCAGGCAGGACAGGCACTACGAGCAGCGGATGCGCGTGGCCAAGGCGGTGGAGAGGAAGGAGGACAAGAAGCAGGTGGCCAACCAGATCCACCTTCTGCGGAACCCTGCGGCCACCCTGTCGGCGGAAGAGGTCAAGACCCGCCTCCAGAAGTCCCGCGAGAAGCTGCGCGTGCCGGTGGAGAAGCCCGCCCCCATGGAGGAGTGACCCTGGGGACCGGGCATGGAGGAGTGACCCTGGGGACCGGGCATGGAGGAGTGACCCTGCGGACCAAGCATGGAGGAGGGACCCTGGGCACGGAGGATGGAGGAGGGACCCTGGGGACCGAGCATGGAGAAATGACCCTGGGGACCCAGCTTGGAGGAGTGACCCCTGGGACAGATCATGGAGGAGTGACCCTGGGGACCGAGCATGGGCAGTGGCCCCATTGGGCAGCCTGTGGGGGGCTTTTCTCACCCTCTTCAGGACCAACCCCCTGGCACACACATCGGAAGTGTTTGGGAAGGCTCCTGTTCAGGAAGCTGTTCATTATCCTGTTCAGGAAGCTGTTCATTACCCTGTTCAGGAAGCATCCTGTTCAAGCAGCTGGTCAATACCCTACTCAGGGCGCTGTTTAACAACCTGGTCAGGAAGCTGCTCATTGCCCTATTCAGGAAGGAACCTGTTCAAGTAGCTGTTCAACACCCTGTTCAGGAAGCTGTTCAAGGCCCTGATCTCAATGAGCTGAAACGAGGTCAATCGTACTGCTGCTTGCCATGGTCATCAATGATGATGATGATGATGATGATGTGGTGATGACTCATCATATTCGCCATGGTCATCAATGATGATGATGATGATGATGTGAGGTCTCATCATGTTCGTCCTCTGGATTCCTGGCAGGCACCTACCTACTAGAAAATGGCACCTACCTACTGTTGTCAGCAACTTTCAAGGCACACGAGTGTTGATAACAAGACAATCGGCTGAGGCACTGGGGATGGGACGTTTGCCCTTCGGAACACCCGGGTGAATTCCTTTCGAAAATTCCTTTCGGGATACATGAGGGTGTGTGATAGCCTGTGCCTAGAAAAAGGCAGCAGGCTATCTCACTGCTTGAAAATGGCGGAGAAATTCTCCCCCCCTTTGTCGTCTTCCCCCCCCCCCCCCCCAGCCGGGGGGTTGCTTGTTATTTTTTGGGTTTTTTGGGTTTTTTTTTTTTTTTTTTTTTTTTTTTTTTTTTTTTGGGGGGGGGGGGGCATGCGCTTCTTGCCTTGGTGACTTGGACAGGCGCAGATGGCTCGGTACGGCTCCGCAAGCTTCTGTCTTGTCTTTGTCAAAATCGAAGGCGGATGGATGCTCACAAGCTGTACGAGTAGTACACATCCAGTACAAGGGCAGTACATACAGTTTGTTTCGGGGTGTACTCCCTTGTTTTTGTCTCGGGAAATGAGCTGCCCCAAGATCCTTGCAAAGCAGGGATGGAGTCCGCGGAGACGACGTTGTGCAGGCTAAATCGGGTTGCCTGGGAGTTTTTGTACCGCCTGTAATGCAGTACAGGCGGGTCAAAGGTCTGCCCGCCTTTGCACCACTCCCGCAAATAGTAAGCGATGCTTCGCGAAGGCGTCCGATAGGTCTGTTCTCTTTGTTTTAATGCGAGTGAAGTCAAGGGGCGTAGAGATTTTCAGAGCAGTGAGTTTGCTGCGGAAGGTTTTTTGCAAAGAAGTACCAGTCTAGGAGGAGGGTGCGCCACGTGGCTGAGGGAGGTCGACTGACAAAGCACGTCGAGTCAACATGACGGGTAATGAGCAACATTCATTCATTTGTTGAAAAAAGCAAGTACCAGTCAAGAAGGAAGGTGGCTGCGAGCGCAGCCCTGTGGTGAGCAAGAAATGACATCGAGCGTCTTTTGTTTCCACGCGACATGGCGCCTATGCGTCATGGAAATAGGAGACCTCAACTAGAACAGAAGGCGATGTGTTCTTAAAATGTCTTGATGACTCGAGACTTTTATACCCTTCCAGTGTGGTCTCTCTTGGCCCTGACCCAAGAAGAACAGCATGTGCGGCAAACCACGTTGACAATTGCTTCTTTCGCCAAAATGCACAAGAATCAGTTTCATGCAACTGTCGTCCCGCCAAGGTAAAGTCCTCCAACTCTTCTAGGTAAGGACTAATTGGACTCTCATGATGACACCACATCCAAATAGATGAATGGCTTAATGTCGACCGTTATGGCTTAAGACGCTGCTCGGTCTGCCAATCTCTGTATCAGTGACTTGTAATGTTTTCACTGCATCATAAAAACCAGCTTGAATCACAAGCATAATGGCAGTATCCTGATGGATGGGTTGAGGCTTCAACATGGCTGCATGTAAATAAGTTGCCTCCGATACGTTGTCGGCAACCGGGAAAGACACTGAGGGTGAATGGAAATGTAGTTGGGCATTCATGTTCTTCACTCTCATGATTGTGAGTTGCATAAAGTTCAGATCCACTTGTTGGAGTGTGCATAATTTGCATTGACCCTGAATTGGGTTCAGTGAAGGTTCGTGCTACCTTACTACCTTTAGTGCAGGTTCAATGTGATGTATGCTACTTTGCATGAAAGCACTGAAAGATTCCATCAATTGTGGAAAGTGAGGGTTTGATGAGAGATTTACCAGTTGGGCAAGTGAAAGAGTTGACACACACACACACACACACACACACACACACACACACACACACACACACACACACACACACACACACACACACACACACACACACACACACACACACACACACACACACACACACACACACACACACACACACACACACACACACACACACACACGCACGCACGCACGCACGCACGCACGCACGCAAAAGTTTTGAATGGGCTGGTGATATTTCCATCTGGCAGGTCCTGGATGTGCAACACTGTTTTAACGGGCAAACTCCATCCAGGCGTATTTCCATATCCTTGCCTATCAGTTGCTGCTTTACAGCTACAACATATGGCACAGAATCAGGTTCAGATTGCACGACATGACGCCTCCCTTCTGCTCGACTACAGCATCTCTGAAGACATCCTATGAAACATGCACGGCCTGCTTCAGCGTATGGGTACAATGCATGAGAGTTCCAGTATAAAGATACATGTAAGGAGGGAGGGGGGGGGGGCGGGATTCAACTGCCACACGTTCCCCATGGTAATATAAAATAAGATGCCCCCTGCTGGCTTCAACAAATGCCCTTGCGGGGTGAGGGAGCCGGGGTGGAGGAAGGTGGAGTGGAGCGAACCGCAAAAGAACATAGCTGAGCAGTGCAAGAGATGTTGGAAGGTGCTGGATGGAGTGGAAGTGAGCCAACCGCATTAGAAGATATGTAGAGCGGTTGGCGGTGTACATAACATGTTGGAAGAGGAGTTGAACAGAGTTGAAGGAGGTGGAATGGAGCGAATCACAAGAAAAGATAGTGGAGCAGTACTGCAAGCTCATCGGATGGTGGATGCAGTACTGCAAGACAGTGGAGCAGTACTGCAAGATAGTGAAGCAGTACTTCAAGATCATCGGATGGTGGATGCAGTACTGCAAGATAGTGGAGCAGTACTGCAAGATAATCGGATGGTGGATGCAGTCGGATGGAGTTGAAGGAGCGGAAGGAGCAAACCACAGAAGAAGACGGTTGAGCATTGCAAGATGGTGGATGCAGTTGAAGGAGTGGAAGGAGTTGGAAGGGAGCAACCCGTGGGCCTTGGCCGCAGAAGAAGATAGTTGAGCAGTGCAAGATGTTGACAGGAATCGGATGGAGTTGAAGGAGTGGAAGGAGGTGGAATGGCGCAACCGCAGAAGAAGATAGTGGAGCCGTGCAAGATGTTGGGAGGAGTCGGATGGAGGTAAAGGCGTGGAAGGTGTTGGATTTGAAGGAGTGGAAGGAGGTGACTACCTACGTTGGGAGGAGCAAACCGCAGAAGAAACCATGCATGCATAGCGGTGAGGCGATGTTGGGAGAAGTTGAATAGAGTTTAAAGGAGTGGAAGGAGTTGAAATGGAGTTGAATGGAGTCAAAGGAGCTGGAACGGCGCGAAACCGCATAAGATAATATTAGGAGCACTGCAGGGATGTATAAACCTCTATGTGATCAACCCCTTGCATTCTAAAATTAACTCTACCTTGTTGTGTTGAAGGCCTACCCTACTTAAAAACGTAATGTCGGTTCCTTTAAAAGTCCTCCAAATTTGCATTGATTGAAATGATGTTATAACCAGTTGTGTTGATGTTATAACTAATTAATTAGTTATAACATCAATAATATCAGCCCAGTTCCTCTGATAGAGGCTTTACGCACTTCTGGAGATCTCCCTTTACACGGCCTTTTGAATACTGTAGGTAAAAGAGAAATTTTAATACTTTTTTTTTTTTTTTTTTTTGGGGGTTTTGCCACAGTCTTATAAGCTGCCCCAGCTCCCCCTTGGGTCAGCCAACTTCTTAGATCTAATCTACGTACATGTCCTGCTGGACCCGGCACACCCTAAACCCACCAGAGGGGTGACAGTTGCGCTTATGATTATGTACGAAATTCGCCCTTGATGGCCCTTTTCAATACTGTAGGAGGGCCAGCCTTACATAAGCTCCCCCGGCTCCCACTTGAGGTCTCACAAATTCTTGCTTCCATACAAAGTGGAACCCTAATCCTTCAGATATCCAAAGAATTGCATTTTTTTCCAAGGAAAGAACGCCTCTACTCACTCTCACCTAAGTACATGGTATGCTGGAACCCCGCGCATGTGCGCGTATGATTCTGTATGACAGTACATTCGACTCGAGCCTCATTGATTTCAGGCCTCATCAAACGTCTATCGATGCTCCTCTTGATGCATCCTGTACAATCTGTATCAAGTTTATAGACATCATAAAACTTCCTTTTCTATACAAAGACAAGGAATATATGTGATCATGTCACACCCTAGTCACAGCTCGTTGCTTACCAGCCCATCCAACCTCACCGGCACGCCCGGGGAAGGGGATGGGTGGTCCACCGCAGGCGATACCGGTCCACCAGAGGCAGTACTGGTCCACCAGGGGCAATACCGGTCCACCAGAGGCAGTACCGGTCCACCAGAGGCAGTACTGGTCCACCAGGGGCAATACCGGTCCACCAGAGGCAGTACTGGTCCATCAGAGGCGATACCGGTCCACCAGAGGCAGTACCGGTCCACGAGAGGCAGTACTGGTCCACCAGAGGCAGTACCGCTCCATCACACGGCAGTACCAGTCCATCAAAGGAAGTATGGGTCCACAAGAGGAAGTACTGATCCATCAGCGGCAGTACTGGTCCACCAGAGGCAGGAATGGTCCATCAGAGGCATTACTGGTCCATCAGCAGCAGTACTGGTCCACCAGAGGCAATACTGGTCCACCAGAGGCAGTACTCACACGGAAGTACCAGTCCATCAGCGGCAGTACTGGTCCATTAGCGGCAGTACTGGTGCATCACACGGCAGTACCGGTCCATCAGCGGCGGTACGTATATCACACCCTGTCTTGCCGCAAGACTCTTGCGGTAGCAGCTGCTGCAGCTGCTGCTGTGGCGGCGACGGCTGCTGGGCCATTTTCATCGCCCCTCATTGTTGGAAATTTCTCCGCCGGCAAGGCCATACATTTCCAAAATCACTCTAGAAAGCCGCACAAATCTTCCCAACAAAAAAAAAAAAAAGAAGAAGCCTTGTTCCCTGCTGCCGCTGTATGGCTCACAGCTAGGGCCCGCTCCCCTGACGCGCGTTCACATTTGGCATCACAGCGTATCACATATGATATCACAGCGTATCACATATGATATCACAGCGTATCACATTTGGCATCACAGCGTATCACAGATTATATCACAGCGTATCACATATGATAACAAAGCGTGTTCTGACGGAGCTGCTGCTGCTGAGGCTGCTGGGCCCTTGGAAAAAAAGCGGGGGCGCCCATCCCGGGTTACCCGGGACAAACACCATGGGCAAGTGTTGGATGGGAAAAAAGGCCCTGTTCTCTGATGTACGGCCTTGTTCTTTGATGTACGGCCTTGTTCTCTGATGTACGGCCCTTGCTCTTTGATGTATGGCCTTCTTCTTCCATGTACGGCCTTGTTCCTCGATGTACGGCCTTGTTCTTTGATGTACAGCCTTGTTCTCTGATGTAGGGCCTTGTTCTCTGATGTACGGCCTTGTTCCTCGATGTACGGCCTTGTTCTTCAATGTACGGCCTTGTTATTGGATGTACGGGGCATCACAGAGTGTCCTGAGGGAGCTGCTGAGGCTGCTGGGCCTTGCTCTTGGCGCGCACCTGCTCGGCCATGACAAACTCCAGCGCATCCTCCCGCGTCACCAGCTCAACGTGCGACAGCCGGTTGCTGTGAGAGACTCCGTAGATCTTGTCCGCCTCCATCACAATCTGCACCCGGCCCTCCCCCCTTCCCCGTCAGTACCGCTCGGGACCCCTCCCCCCGATCCTCGTTGGTACCGCCTGGGCCCCCTCACGTTAACCCTGTCGGTACCGCCTGGGCCCCCTCACGCCATCCGCGTCGGTACCCCGCCTGGGCCCCTGACGCCATCCCCGTCGGTACCGACTGGGCCGCTCTCGCCATCCCTGTCTGTACCGCCGATTGAAGTGGGAGGATGGGGGGAGGGGACCCAGGCGGTACCGACGGGGATGGGGGGAAGGAAGGAATATTACATGCAGGACCAGCCACTAGGGCTGAAGAGCCCTCTTGGCTGGTCCTGGATGTAAATATTCCTTCCTTCCCCCCATCCCCATCGGTACCGCATGGGTCCCCTCCCTGCCCGCCCAGACGAAACAGCTGGAGACCTTCACTTTTTTTGGCTGTGTGCATGTGTGTGTGTGTGTGTGTGTGTGTGTGTGTGTGTGTGTGTGTGTGTGTGTGTGTGTGTGTGTGTGTGTGTGTGTGTGTGTGTGTGTGTGTGTGAATCCCACCCCCCCACCCCAAAAAAAAAGAAAGAAAAAAAAAACAAGGTGCGAGCAGACCTGCGGGTGGAAAGTGGTGACGATGAATTGGGCGGGGTTGACGGGGTCGCTGGCCTGCCGGGAGATCATACGAGCCACGCTGGCACGATAGTGCTGGTCCAGTGCCGCGTCGATCTCATCGAACAGGTAGAAGGGCGCGGGGTCGCACCGCTGTATGGCAAATATAAGAGCCAGTGCCACCAGCGTCTTCTGGCCTCCTGAGAGCTGCTTCATGGACAGCGTCTCCCTCCCTCCGAAGGACACCTGTTCGAGCCCCGCCGACTCCGCTCTCACCGTGCTTGTCCTTTTTGTTTGTTTTTGTGCGTGCGTGTAGATGTGTGTATGTGTGTGTGTGTGTGTGTGTGTGTGTGTGTGTGTGTGTGTGTGTGTGTGTGTGTGTGTGTGTGTGTGTGTGTGTGTGTAGGGTTATAGGGTTTAGGGGGTGGGTGTGTGTGTGTGGGTGTGTGTGTGTGTGTGTGTGTGTGTGTGGGTGTGGGTGTGTGTGTGTGTGTGTGTGTGTGTGTGGTGTGTGTGTGTGTGTGTGTGTGTGTGTGTGTGTGTGTGTGTGTGTGTGTGTGTGTGTGTGTGTGTGTGATCACCCGCCACCCCTCAACAGCGCTGCACTGTCATGATGCTGCTCTTGCATTTGCCGTCGCAAATTTCAAGCCGGCGTGTGAAAACAACCCACTGTCCACCTTGGCCTTCACCTCTTGCAAGCACACCCCACTTTGACCTTGGACCTGTTGAGAGAACGGTTCACGTGTACTATCATAACATGTACGGGGGTTACACGAGCCTTTTGCTACCACGCCCCACCCTAACCTTCACCTCTTACTACCACACCCCACCCTGACCTTGATCTTGAGCTCTTGCTAACACACCCCACATTGACCTTCACCTCTGACTACCACACCCCACATTGACCTTCACCTCTTACTACCACACCCCACATTGACCTTCACCTCTTACTACCACACCCCACCCTGACCTCGATCTTGAGCTCTTGCTGGCACACCCCACTTTGACCTGGACCTTGTGCTAGGGCAGCCCACCTTGACCTTGACGCCGGTGTACTTCTCCCCGGGCTCAGCGAGGGAGCCGGGGAGACCGCCCTCCAGCCCCCCGGGGGGAGCGGCCTCGTCCCCCTCCGCGGCCTCCGGGGTGGAGGAGCGCAGCTGCATCACCAGCTCCCCGCGCCCGTTCGGCTCCAGCTCCTTGAAGATCTCCCGGAAGTTCTTCGCCACCCCCTGCGGCCCGCCCACCCCTCCCCTCTCTCAGCCTCCTTCCCGCCCTGTCGCGCACACCACTACTGGCACGCATGCCCTCGCACATGCACCAGCGCGCACGCTTGCTCGCGGTCTCTCTCTCTCTCTCTCTCTCTCTCTCTCTCTCTCTCTCTCTCTCTCTCTCTCTCTCTCTCTCTCTCTCTCTCTCTCTCTCTCTCTCTCTCTCTCCCTCTCTCTCTCTCTCTCTCTCTCTCACACACACACACACACACACACACACACACACACACACACACACACGCACACACAGGCACATGCAGAGAGAGACAGAGACAGAGAGAGATTTGGAGGGAAGGGGGGGGGAGAGAGAGAGAGAGAGAGAGAGAGAGAGAGAGAGAGAGAGAGAGAGAGAAGAGAGAGAGAGAGAGAGAGAGAGAGAGAGAGAGAGAGAGAGAGAGAGAGAGAGGGAGAGAGAGAGAGGAGAGGGGGGGGGGGGGGGGGGTGGGGGGGGGGGGGGAAACCAAACAAATGCATGCATGTGGGCAGGACACACACGCAGGGGCGACACTGGAAGGCGGTGCAGGATGGTGCTTGCGTTGTAAGGCCGGGCCGGAGGCAGGAAACGTGTAGGGGAGGGGAAGTGGGGGAGGGGGAAGGATGGGATGGGGAGGTGTGGGAAGGTGGGGAAGGGGGGGGGGAGGGGCAGGGGAGTGGAGCGGGAGTGGGGCACGGGGAGTGGGGAGGGGAGGGAAACCAGGGAATGGGGGTTGGGGGGGAGAGGAGCGGAGCGGAGCGGACGGGGGGGGGGGGGGATGGGAGGAGGGGGGAGACCTTGAAGGTGCGCTCGATGGCTTCTTCGCGGCGCATGTCGAGGGTAGTGATGAGCTGGCGGATGGAGGCGTCCGACCGTACATTCTCCGCCTGCCGCTTGGCCACGTCGTCCCGCTCCTCCACGAACGACATGTACTGGTCCAGCGCCTTCTTGTTCACGTTCCTGCCCCCCCACCCCCGACCCGCTCCCTGATTGGCCAAATCCGATCCTTTCTATCGCCCTTTGACTAACCCTGCAGTTGTTGCTTTCACCCCAAAACCACGTTGCGTTCACCCCAAAACTGCGTTGCTTTAACCCCCGAAACCGCGTTGCTTTAAGCCCCGAAACCGCGTTGCTTTAACCCCCGAAACCACGTTGCTTTCACCCCCGAAACCGCGTTGCTTTAACCCCCGAAACCGCGTTGCTTTCACCCCCGAAACCGCGTTGCTTTAACCCCCAAACCGCGTTGCTTTCACCCCGAAACCGCGTTGCTTTAACCCCCGAAACCGCGTTGCTTTCACCCCCGAAACCGCGTTGCTTTAACCCCCAAAACCGCGTTGCTTTCACCCCCGAACCGCGTTGCTTTCACCCCGAAACCGCATTGCTTTCACCCCCGAAACCGCGTTGTTTCTACTCCTAAGCTCGGTTTTACCCTAAAACCGTGTTGGTTTCCCCCGAAACGCATTGCTTTCACCCCTACATGGGTTGGCTACTACCCAAAAATGCGTTGCCCTCACCCCTGAATGCGCTGCTTCCACCCAAAAACCGCTATGCGTAATGCCCATACGATTTCCGAAGCCTATGTCTAATTCCTGAGAGATTTACTGAGGCATTGTGGTTTCAAAAAAAGTTATATATATATATATATATATATATATATATATATATATATATATATATATATATATATATATATATATATATATATATATATATATATATATATATATATATATATATATATTTTTTTTCCTTGTGATATATATATATATATATATATATATATATGTATCACACGGAAAAAAAAAATTAAAAAAGATGTATGTGCGTGCGTGCATGCATGTGTGTGCGTGCGTGCGTGTGTGTGCGTGTGTGTGTTTGTGTGCGTGTGCATGTGTGTGTGTGTGTGTGTGTGTGTGTGTGTGTGTGTGTGTGTGTGTGTGTGTGTGTGTGAAGTGAAGTGAGTAGGCCTATGGAATTTATAAGGCAGGGATACTGTAATGCATCGCTTCTCACTCAACCAAGCGGCATGCCAGCCTGTTTCAGACCAACATTTTGTTCAACGATGCATAGGCGGCTCCATCACCTTCCTTGGAGGCGGAGCGTTACGAGGCCGTCACCCCACCCCTCGACTATTGGGAAAAGGGATATATACGCCAGCGCATGCACACACGCACGCACACACACACACACACACACACACACACACACACACACACACACACACACACACACACACGCGCGCGCCGATGCGCGCACACATACATGGAGATGGGGGTGATGGAGAGAGAGACAGAGAGAGAGAGAGAGAGAGAGAGGAGAGAGAGAGAGAGAGAGAGAGAGAGAGAGAGAGAGAGAGAGAGAGAGAGAGAGAGAGAGAGAGAGAGGGGGGGGGGGGGGGGAGGGAGAGAGAGGGGGGAGGCAGGAAGGGGGAGCACCCGAACTTCTTGAGCTGGTTCTGCACTTTCTGCAGGGAGCGATGCAGAGAGGGAAGGCCGGAGTCCTGGTAGTTCTCGAAGGCCTGGGCAGGCAAACTACCCAGCTCCCTCACCTGCAATGCCCCACCACCATTCCCGCTTACCTTCCCAACATCTCGATTCACGCTTGATTCGCGCTTGAAAACCAATTCCTTATAATCCGCTCCTTTTTTGGTGGTTGCTCCGCCTGTGACTGTGCGCCGACCTCCCACCCTCCTTCTCGAGCCACCCCCCCCCCCCCACACCCCACACGCGAAAAGAAAAAAAAGGGGGAGAAACCCCCTTGCCCGGGGGGGGGGGGGGGGGAGGAGATAGAAATTGGTGTAGGGAAATGCATCATTCTGTTTTGATAACAGGGATTGCATCCTTCTCTTCTTACAACAGGGAACGCATCCTTTTCTTTGAATAACAGGGAACGCATCCTTCTCTGCTGGTAAAAGAGAATGGATTCTTCTCTTCTGGTACCAGGGACCCAATCCTTCCCTTTTGGTGAAAGGCGATCCATCCCTCAGTCTTGGCAAAATAAAGTACATTTAAATCTAAATGCATCATTCTCTTCTTACTCAGGCGGTGCACCATCCTCTCTTGCAAAGAGGACAGATGGACCTCTTGCACCCAGACGCACAGGACAGATGCACGAATCTCGCTCGAGGAAAAGGGGGGGCGCACCTTTTTTTCTAAGTCGGCCCTCTTCTGCTGCAGCTGGGCCCGTCTCAGCAGCAAACGCTCCAGCGCCTTCGCCTCGTCCTGCCCCACAGAAGCCGTGGCCCTCTTCTAAATTCTTTTGCCACGTTTTGAATTCTGTTGCCACGTCTAAATCTTGCTGTCACATCCAAAAATCTGGTTGCCACGTCACATCTTGTTGCCACAACAAAAATCTTGTTGCCACATCTGAGTTCTGTTGCCATTTCTATATTCTTTTGCCTGCGGGACATCTTCCTCTGCCCGGATGAGCAGACTTGTGCATGTGCACCAGAGCTCGCTCGCTATCCCTCGCGTTCTCTCTCTCTCTCTCTCTCTCTCTCTCTCTCTCTCTCTCTCTCTCTCTCTCTCTCTCTCTCTCTCTCTCTCTCTCTCTCTCTCTCTCTCTCTCTCTCTCTCTCTCTCTCTCTCTCTGTCTCTCTCTCTCTCTCACTCTCTCTCTCTCACACACACACACACACACACACACACACACACACACACACACACACACACATACAAATATACCCCCCCCACCCACCCACCCACCCCCTCCCCCTCCCCCCCCCCACACACACACACATAGGCAGGCAGACAGGGGGGTTGGGGGGGGGGGCAGGCACCTGGGCACGCTGGTCTCCGGAGTCCTGCAGCTCTTTGAGGCGCTCCCCCTCCGCCTTCAGCTGCCTCAGTTTCTGGGTGGCTTCCTCCAGGGCCTCTCCCGCCTCGCTCTCTGCGGAAGTTGCCGCCGCCACCTCCCTCTCCGCTGCAGCCAGCTTCTGCTTAGCTTCCTCCAGCTGAGAACTGTCCCCCCCCCCCCCCAACAAAAGTGATGAATAATTATGCGCACGTTCTGGACCGTGATGACTCGAGTTGCGGAGGTTCCGGAATGTGACGACTCATAAGGCGGAGGTTCCGAAATGTGATGACTCATAATCCTGAAGGTTTTGGAATGTGATGATTCATGATGCGGGGGTCCCGGAATGTGATGACTCATTAGGCGGAAGGTCCCGGTATGTGATGACTCATAAGGCGGGAGGTTCCGGAATGTGACGACTCATAAGGACTGAGGTTCCGGAATGTGATGACTCATAAGGGCTGAGGTTACAGAATGTGATGATTCACAATGCGGAATTTCCGGAATGTGATGACTCTTAAAATACAGAGTTTAAACTTCAAAACTTTCTAAATGCGCAATAATATCCAGGCGGTGGACAGAAGCACAAGCCAGCAGCATGCTGCTTTGGTAGCAGCAGCAAAGCCACACCAGCGGTTTTGACATCGTGGAAAACCCTGGCAGAGAAAAACTCGAAGTGCAGTTATGATAATGAATAAAATAGCACATGAGTTTTGTTTACATTCGTTTTCTGACCCTGGTGCCCCCAAGGGGGAAGGGCTGACATAGGGCAGCTGGGTGTGAGGGATTAGGGTTTAAGCCTACCCTAAAACCCTAAAGTCATAAATTGGCTTTAGGGCTGCTGGGCTTTAGGGTTACAACCCCTAAACCCTTAAGCCTGTAGCGCTGCAGGAGGGAAAGTCTGCCTTGCTCGGGGAATGCACTGGAAAGCCTACGCGGTCGTCCCGGTATTTAATAATAATAATAACAATAACAATAATAATAATAATAACAATAACAATAACAATAACAATAACAATAATAATAATAATAATAATAATAATAATAATAATAATAATAATAATAATAATAATAATAATAATAATAATAATAATAATAATAATAATAATAATAATAAAATAGTAATAATAATAATAATAACAACAAAAATAATAGTAATACCGTATACCGTATACGGTAATAATAATAATAATTATTTTATTTGTTTACTTTTGAAGGGCAGGGGAGAAGGGCCTTGGGTGAGGGCAACAGGCAGTGAGGGAAAACCCGTCATGGTCGGCAGAGGTAGGTAACTATTCTTTTATTTTCAGTGTGTGTGTGTGTGTGTGTGTGTGTGTGTGTGTGTGTGTGTGTGTGTGTGTGTGTGTGTGTGTGTGTGTGTGTGTGTGTGTGTCTGTGTGTGTGTGTGTGCGTGTTTTGTCTTGGAAGGGAAGGGCCTGGAGGAGGCCAACAGGCCATGCGGGGTAAGGGGGGGCGGGGGGAACAAAACCTGTCTTGCTCGGCGGAGGCAGTGGCAAGCCGCGCCTCCAGCTCGCCCTTCCTCTTGAGCAGATTGGAGTTGAGATCGGACTCCACCGCCTCCAGCTCGGCTGCCGTCTCAACTGCCTTCCGCTTGGCAGCCGCCCTCCGCTCCTGCAGAGTGCCCCGGGAGGACCTTTCAGGACTAAGTTTGCCCCGTTCCATAACTCCTAAAGCCAAACCCTAAAATCCTCCGCTCCTGCAGGGGCCCTTTTCAGGACTAAAAGGGCCCCTTCCGTAAACCCTAAACCCAAAACCCTAATCTCCTCCCCTCCCATGTGCACACACACACACACACACACACACACACACACACACACACACACACACAGAGACACACACACACACACACACACACACACACACACAGAGAGAGAGAGAGAGAGATATATATATATATATATATATATATATATATATATATAAGGGGGGGGGAAGATCAATCGATCGATCAATCTCACTAGATCCTAATCAATCTCTAGCGATCGACCGGTCGCGAGAGGGACCGATCGAGACATCAATCGAGCGAGGGGGCCGAGGGGGATCGGGGGCCGGGGCGGGGGGACTCGGGGGAGCGGGCGGCAGACACCTGGAGGTCCCCAAGGAGGGGGTTGAGGCGCGCCAGGTCAGCGCGCTCCTGGGAGGACAGCTGGGCGTGCAGGTCGGAGGCGGCCTCGCTCTTGACGTCGCTGATTTGGCGCTCCACGTCAGCGATGCTGGCGGCGGCCTCTTTCTGGCGGCGGGTGCGCGCCTCCCCGTCCTTGGCCAGCGCCGCGCGCCGCCGCTCCAGCGCGTCCGCCTCCCCCTGCGCCTGCTTCAGCTCCTCCCTGCGCCGCATTTTGAATTTGGTCTTTCGGAGGTTTTTTCTGGTTTGGGGGGGGGGGGGGAGGGGAGGGCGTGCTTATTTTTTGGGGAGGGTTTTTTTTTTTTTTTTTTTTTTTTTGGGGGGGTGATGGTTCGTTCATTTCTTTTTGTTTGTTTCTTTTGTTTTGTATGTTTGTTTTTGTTTTGTATTGATTTTTTCTGTTGTGTGTGTGTGTGTGTGTGTGTGTGTGTGTGTGTGTGTGTGTGTGTGTGTGTGTGTGTGTGTGTGTGTGTGTGTGTGTGTGCACATTTCTGTAAGACAGAGGGAAAGAGGGGGGGGGGGACACACAGAGACAGGCCTCCCCCCCCCAACACACACACAGACACACACACACACACACACACACACACACACACACACACACACACACACACACACACACACTGAGAGAGAGAGAGAGAGGAGGGGGGGGGGAGAAGGGGGATGTATTAACAATGAGAGGAAAGCGGCGGTGCAAACAAGGGGATAGTACTTGAGGTGTTTGAGAGTGGCTTCCTCCTTAGCCAAGTCATTACAAACGCGAGTCAATTGGCTGTCCATCTCTGAGGATCGAGCCTTGCAGCTCGCCAGGGCCTCCTCGTGCACGCCGACCTGGGTTCGAGTCTCCGCGAGTGCCTTCATGGCTTCCATTTTTGACCTGCATGCGACTCAAAATTCATCACTGCATGAGCTCACAATGATCCCCGCGCGACTCGGGGCTATTCCTGCAAGACCCGAACTCTGTGTGTATGACTCGGGTTCCAAATACAATAAGGAAGGAAGAAAGGAAGGAATGAAGGAACATATAACAATAATTACTGCCTATATTTTTCGGTTTCTTTATTATTCTTAATTATTATCTTGCCTTTTCCGTATGGTCAAAATAAGTTTAATGCACAATAATTACCGCCGGTACAGTATATCCTCTTCTTACTGTATGACTCTTGTTATGTATGACTCTCATTATTATATTATCCTCTCTATTATGTGACTTGATAACCTATGACTACGAGACTCAGATTATTGCACGGTACAGATAGGACTAAATGAGTTGGATTTTGACTACATACTTGCAACTATATGGCTCGTGTTATTGCTACATGACGAATTCACAATCCAACTACTCAATTTTAGTCAATGGCCTGCCATCAGCTTCGGTCTGCCTGAAGACTTAAGCACCACACAGGATTGCCCATAAGTGTCCGATGACTTCCATTGTGTACAATGACTTGAATTAATACAAAACGGGCTCATCAACTAATATTTCCAGTCCCTGTGGTCCCTCCCTTTGACACTGTGAAAGACGCAAGCTAGAAGTTTTGGGAAAGCAGTCTTTGACGAGTAATGCACAACCAACCGCAAAAGCCTCCAGGGTTTTTTCCTTCATTCCTGCTTTCACTTCTTCTTCTTCTTCTTCTTCTTCTTCTTCTTCCTCCTGCTCTTACACCATCGCTCTTCCGTCATCGGGTGTTGCCAGTCACTCACCTGTTTACGTCAAGGAAGCCGCCAGTCAGGGTTCCCTTCTTCCCTACTTGATCTCCGTCGATGGTCACGCAGTTTAAGTCGGTGGCCCTGCCAGCTTCGGTAGCCACATCCAGGTTCTTACACACCAGTGTCTTCCCAAACACCTGTGCACATGGACCGGGGTTCAAAACCCCCAAAAATTGCTGTTGGTTTGCAATTCTTTTTCTTCTTTTCTGTCCCTCCCTTCCCCCTCCACCCCCCCAAGGTACCCCTCGACTTTGCCTCAAGGTTATTGAAGAGTCCCCGGGTACCTCGAAGAGCTGGAACTATTTCGTGGGTACCACCCCAATTACCATACAGCGGTGATCAAACCTATGATTGTTCAACACCCTTTCTCTTTCCCCCACTTGCAGTACAACCCCACCTGCAGTGAAGTGTATTTCCTACCCCTCATCGCCAAATGTTGCAGAACAATGCCATCCCCCTCCCCCCCAACATACACACACCTCCCTTTGCTTGGTCCCCTCCCTCTCTCCGCCTCCTTTCCTCCCTCTCCCTCCCCCACTCTCCTCGCCCCCCAACCCTCCCCCTCCCTCCCCCTTCCCTTCCGCCGCCCCTCTGTCCAAACTCCCCTTCCCCCCACATACATACCCACAACCTCACACCTATGCAATACCGCGAGCACCCGCACCCATCCCCACACTCCACGCCCACAAAAACATGGAAACGCTTAGGTGCGTGCACACACGCACACACACACACACACACACACACACACACACACACACACACACACACACACACACACACACACACACAAGGACGCACACACACACACACACACACACACACACACACACACACAAAAGGACGCACACACGCTCGCACTTTAATCACAGATACGCGCATTTTGAGAGAGTTTGGGGCGCACATGGCGCATCGCCTTGTCAAACTTGGCGGAGTCGAATTTCAGGTGGGAAATCAGCGGGACAGCGTCGGTACCGAAGGTGGTTGGGTACCGCACATTCTCGGGATGGATGCGGTTGAGCGGAATGAAGGTGACCCGCCCCGCCTTCTCCTTATTCAACAGGTTGACTAATCGCGTTGCCACGTCATCGGAGTCGACCACCATCTGAAAGAGGGCGTTCCCTGCTGACACCTGGGGGGTGCGCAGGTGCAAGCACCGTTAGTCAGGACATCATAACATCACGGGTTGACTAAGTGAATCGCCATTTTAACAGAAAAGTGAAATATATCAGTCTCAGGCCTCCGATGCTCGGATAGTCACGTGTCAATCCCCAAAGGCCACGGGTGCAAAAAAAAAGAGATAGCGGTTTTATCAGACTCCCTCAGCATCTGGAAGAGGGCGTTCCCTGGTGATACCC
>KV908439.1:35000-110000 GCA_002005505.1 Botryococcus braunii
AATTAGGTAACGCTTCTGCTTGTGCTCAGTCAGCTTCCCCTCCAGCTTCCCCAACTGTCTGTCGTCCCTCCTCGCTCTCCTCACACAATTTAACACCTGTCACAAGTCCTCAACTTGCTCACACTTTAAAGCACCTGTCACGCACCTCCTCACTCTCCTTCACACAATTCAACACCTGTCACAAGTCCTCAACTTGCTCACACTTTAAAGCACCTGTCACGCACCTCCTCACTCTCCTTCACACAATTTAACACCTGTCACAAGTCCTCAACTTGCTCACACTTTAAAGCACCTGTCACGCACCTCCTCACTCTCCTCACACTTTAAAACACCTGTCACACACCTCCTCGCTCTCCTCACACTATTTAACACCTGTCACACCTCCTCAGTCTCCTCACACTTGAAAACACTTGTCACACACCTCCTTGCTCTCCTCACTTTAATATCTGTCACACCTCCTCGCTCTCCTCACTTTAACATCTGTCACACCTCCTCGCTCTCCTCACACTATTTAACACCTGTCACATTTCCTTGCTCTCCTCACACTTTAGACCTGTCACACCTCCTCAACTTGCTCACACTTGAAGACACACCAGTGACATTTCCTCGCTTTCCTCGCGCTTCCCCCCTTGTCACACCTCCTCGCCCTCACACTTGCAGAGGTCCACTGAAAGCAGGTACTTCCCAGCGAGGCCCCCCCCCCCCCCCGGGGCGCGTCCTCGCAGGCAGGCAGTCCCAGGGCCCCTTCGGTGCGAGAGGCGGAGAAGCACAAGAAGCGAGAGGAGGCGGGAGAAAAGAAATGAAGCGAGAGGAGGCGAGAGGAAAGAAATGAAGCGAGAGGAGGCGAGAGGAAAGAAATGAAGCAAGGTGACGGGCAAGAGCCTCCTGGGCAGGCAGCCGGTCCCCAGGAACCGGGGTGTGAGAGGCGCAGAAGGGCGGGGAGGGCGGTGGGAAGGTGGGGAAGGGCGGGGAAGGGGGGGGAAGCGCGGGGAACAGGGGGAAAGGGCGGGGAACGGGCAGGGAAGGGGGGGAAAGGGCGGGAAAAGGGGGGGAGAGGGCGGGGAAGGGGAAGGGGGGAGGGGAGGGCGGGAAAGGGGGGCGTACCATCTCGTTGATGCGGTTGCGGCGGTTGTCGGTGTCGTGGAGAATCTTGAGGGACTCACGGCGCCGGTCCTCGTAGATTTTGGTCCCCCCGATCTCCTTCAGCATCTCCAGCCGCTGCTGGTCCGACATCGTCGCCATCGCCGTGATCTGCCCGTCCCCGCCCCCATCTCATTTTCAGTGAAAGCGATCGGGCCCGACGCTGAAACGGAAAATTTTCTTCTCGGCTCGTCTCATGAATTTCCCGACACGCCAAGGAAAGTCTTTAACTTTAAAGAATAAAATAACAAAAGAATAGAAGATCAAGCAAACAAACAAAAGAATAGAAGGCAAACAAACAGAGGGAGGGAGGGAGGGAGGAGGGGGGGGGGAGGAAGAAGAGGAGAGAACAGAAGCGTCATGAGAACTGACAGAAAATCCATTCAGAAGGTATAAGTGGAAACTCCCGCAAGGTTAAATTTGTGCGAATTTCAGCGCAAATTCCTTCCTTTCCGAGTAGGGACAGTCCAAATCAAGGCAGATTTTGGGCTGAAATGTGATCTCAAGGGAAATCTCCCCCCTAGATTATTCAGAAGGTCGTCCTGCATCTGATTGAATGTCCTCGCCCAAATAAATTTTGCAGGTCCTCCATTAAAAGGTCCTTGCCGTAGATTAGTTAAAATTTGCCGAGTCTGCAGTACAAGAGTATAGGCACATAAGCAGTCAAGGGAACACATGGTCGAGACTGCTGTACAAGAGTATAGGCACAAAGGCAGTCAAGGGAACACATGGTTGAGACTGCAGTACAAGAGTATAGGCACATAAGCAGTTAAGGGAACACATGGTCGAGACTGCAGTACAAGAGGGGGCATGTCTTGCCCTGCTGGACCACATTGTACGGCGTGGTACAGCACACATCAACGTGCAGTACAAGAGACATGACAGAGAAGCAGTCAAGGGAACACATTGCCAAAGTTGCAGTACAGGAGGGGCACGCCTTGCCCTGCTGGACCACATTGTAGGGGTTGGCGCGGGAAAATCCCGCAGTCTCCAACAGCTGCATCACCTCGGTCTTGCTGCACCCCCCCGCCCGCCCGATAGACACGTGAACTTGCATAAAAGTGTGACTCAGCAGGAAGCGGCAATGTCAAGCCCTGGTCAATGTCAGACCTTGGCAGCATCAAACCCTAGTCAATGTCAAACCCTGGCAGCACCAAACCCTGGTCAATGTCAAACCCTGGCAGCACCAAACCCTGGTCAATATCAAACCCTGGCAGCATGCTGGTCAATGTCAAACCCTGGCAGCACCAAACCCTGGCAGCACCAAACCCTGTCCAATGTCAAACGCTGGCAGCATCAAACCCTGGTCAATGTCAGACCCTGGCAGCATCAAACCCTGGTCAATGTCAAACCCTGGCAGCATCAAACCCTGGTCAATGTCAAACCCTGGCAGCATGCTGGTCAATGTCAAACCCTGGCAGCACCAAACCCTGGTCAATGTCAAACCCTGGCAGCATCAACAACAGCCAAGATTCCCCCCAGCCCCCCAAGGTAAACTTGTAAAAACATAAATGTAAAGCAAAGCGAGAGGGGGTGGGAGAGGCAGGGGAGGAGGGGGGGGGAGAGAGAGGGAGGAAGGGAGAGAGAGGGGGAGGGAGGGAGAGAGGGGGGGGGGAAAGAGAGAGAGAGCGAGAGGGAGAAAGAGAGAGTCCACAGAAAGGGTCCCACATATTATGTCCCCATGTAAAAAAGTCCTAACTCCAATCATAATAACAACTGGATTACATAACGTACACTCCGCGTGAAATATGGCCGTACACTTGAGAACCGTACTTCCAAAAGAGTAAGGAAGGAGAGGGAGGGGCACACGTGATGTGCTTCTTGTCCAGCTGGTACTCGTCCTTCTTGAGCCCAATAGTTCGTCGCAAGCGCACCTCCTCTCTGTCCACCTGCCTCCCGCGCCGCCCCCCTTCAACTGCCAATATGGAAACCTCCACCCCCCCCCCTCACAAACACACGCACGCCGCACGCACGGGCGCGCACGCGCGCGCAGGCGCACGCGCGCACACACACACACACACACACACACACACACACACACACACACACACACACACACACACACACACACACACGTGCGCACGCGCACGTATGCATGCACACACACACACACACACACACAACAACCAATATCCACCACTTGTTCAGATATTGTTCGTATTGCAATATCGAAGCATTGCTTAGGCCATCTGGGTTCCCTGTCCGGCACGGCCTCTCGCCGTCACTCCCCTTTGCTGACAATGAGGGAAACAATGACGGTTGTCTTTCCTTTGTGCATTTTGTGTGCTGCCCGTCTCTTACGTGGAAGTCAATTTTCTGTTTTTTTTGTTTTTTTTTTTTTTTTTTTTTTTTTTTTTTTCAAAAGTTCTTAAAGTTTTCAATTTTCATTAAGTCAATCTCCTTCAGTCTCCACCTGCCTCACCTCTTTTTCGTTGATTTCTTTTCTTTCTGTGTCACTTTCAAGTTTCTCTCCTTTTCGGTCCCTCAAAATTTCCCGTGTCATTCCTCTGCCTCACCCACCCTGTCTCTACTCTCTGCTCTCCCATTCTTGTGGGTAGCACTCCCGAAACCAATAGGGTTTGGCCCCGCCTCCCGCATCCAGACAGGGTTTGGCCCCGCCTCCCGCATCCAGACAGGGTTTGGCCCCGTCTACCACATCCAGACAGGGTTTGGCCCCGTCTACGGCATCCAGACAGGGTTTGGCCCCGCCTACCACATCCAGACAGGGTTTGGCCCCGCCTACCGCATCCAGATAGGGTTTGGCCCCGCCTTTCGCGTCCAGATAGGGTTTGGTCCCGCCTTCCGCATCCAGACAGGGTTTGGCCCCGCCTACCGTGTTGCTCATAAGGTTGCATGTTTGAGAAGTGATGTGCTGCTGATTGGGAAGAGGCTACCATAAACCCTAAACCTAAACCCTAATGCCGTGCCAATTGGGGAGAGGCTACTGCAAACCCTAAACTCTAAACCCTAATTCAGTGCCAGTTCAGTTCATTTGGGGAGAGGCTATTACCGGCAGTCGGTTGTCAGAGTTGTCAAATACAACCTCCACGAAAGCAGACATGACAGCGTGCCCCGCGCCTTCCTGCGCTCAAACGGTCCTGTTGAAGTCAGCGACCATCTGGCAAAACACCTCCCCCCCCCCACCCCCACGCACACACACATGTATACATGCACATCTCTCTCTCTCTCTCTCTCTCTCTCTCTCTCTCTCCTCTCTCTCTCTCTCTCTCTCTCTCTCTCTCTCTCTCTCTCTCTCTCTCTCTCTCTCAACTCTCTCTCTCTCCCCCTCTTTTTGCTGTGCATCGTATGCAGGCCCGCACCGCGCGGGTGCGTGCGCGCATCCCTCCCATGCACAAGAACAAGAGGAAGTTCTTTAAAACAAGATAAAGGAGGAGAAAGAGGAGGAGCCGGCAGGAAGGCCTTTTTGAAGGGGGGGGGGGGAACACACACACAAAAAGACCCAAAAAAACTATTACCTAATATAAAAACAGTGAAACAAATGAAGAAAGGGAACCCAACAAGAGACCCCAACAGAACCTAGGAGCGTTTGAAGCTGCCCCCTGCTTTCTCTCCCAGCTTGCCTAGTTTGGAACTGCTGTGTGGGTTTCACTTAGAATGTTGATATGGCACTCAGCAGTCAAGCCATATGCCGGTGAAACAAGAACTAGCATGTGGAATGCTCCAGTGGCTGTCCCAACTTGCATCCTGAACTGTCTTGTCAGCTTCAAAAGTGCCTTTGCCATGTGAACGTACTGCCTTAGGGACAAGGAAGGTGGGGCGAAAGCCCAAAACTCCCACCCAATACTCCCGGAAAAGGAGCCTGTGGCTCAGCAAAAGGAAGGTGTTTTTTTTCCTTTCTTTTTTTTTTTTTTTTTTTTTTTTTTTTTTTTTTTTTTTTTTTGGGGGGGGGGGGGGGGGGGAAAGAGCCCTAAACTCCAGCCCCAATGCTCCCCGGCAGTTTGACCCCGTTTGTGGCAATAATCTGCCTTAGGAAAAGGAGGATGGGGTTGGGAGTCCTGAACTCCCACCCCAATACTCCAGGCACTGCAAGAACTGTCTGAACTGTACATCAACTGACTGGTCAGACTTGAGCCGGAGATAACGTGCCAGACAACCTTTTTGGGGGAAGAAAAAAGAGAGGGGGGGGGGGTGAGGTAGTTCTATCCATATCCTGTCCGTTTTATCCTGTCCGCCACCTGCACTCATGGGAGAGTCCCGGTATTGGCTGTCTCAGTCTACGGGTGAGGTTGCTACTAGTTGGTACCTTTTAGCGTGTGTATCTCCTGCTGATATGGATGGAACTACCCTCCCCCCTTTTCTTTTGTCTTCCTGCCAAAAGGTTATTACTTGGGGCACAGACACATGAGGTTATTCCTTGGGCAGACACTACATCGATTGTGAAGCAACAAAGCATCGCTTCGGTACCGGTGCTTCAGGAAGATAAGGAGCCATTCCCTTAGGCTGTAAATGAAAGAGCATGCAGACGATTGCAATTGGAATTGTGTGACAGTTGGAAGAATTTGGTCTTCTTGGAGGAGGTGAAGATCCTCCTCAGGGGAGAGGGACAGGCAGCAACTTACATGGAGCAGCTTCTGTCTGTCCTCCGGTCGCAGGGATGTGAATATGTCATTCAGCACAAAGCGAATAGCTGGGCAAACAGTAGATGTGTCAACCCCGGTTTACAGTAGTAAGCAAGTTTTAGAATCATACACAAAGGCACACACATCACAGAATCATATAGTCCAGGATGCAGGTCAAGAGTACGAAACCCCGTCAGCTTTCCCGAATCCAAGAGTTTGAGGTCCCCACCATGGAAAAAGTTCGACTTCCCAGATCCGTTTGCACCCACTGCAGAGCACACAGGGATCAGATGACTAGCTCGCAACAGATTTGTAGGAAACTTTAACACAATAACAGCGGGGCAAACAGATGCATCCAAGCACGCTCCTTCCATAACAACACAAATCCGTCGCACATTTCCGCTTACCTACGACATTAATTCGCGGGCTGAACTCGTCTAACGCCTGCTGTTCCTTGTATGATTTGAATCCCTCGATGATGATCTGCGATCATGTCCCAGCTTTAGTTGTGGCCAAGAAGCTTTGAAAAAAGCCATTGCAAAACATCGTCCCACCTGTTTGATATACATTTCGGCATTCCGATACACGCAAACCACTAAGATGATTGGTTAAAAAGATATTCCGACACTTTTTCTTCAAACAGATGAGGTATGCAAGCCGAAGAAACTCGAAACACGTTCGAACGGACAAAGGCCCGGGGCACAGAAATTGCAGCTTAGATTTTAAATCTTCAGACCAACATGCTGAACTAATCAAATGGCTACAGAAGTACAAGTGTGTTACGCCCTTAATATTCGTGAAGAGAAAAGAAGGTCCGGAGTTGAGCGCTTGTTAACAAACTCCTGAGAGTTTCACAATCGCGCTGATTCGAACCGCCTGTCGGAACACCATTTGGGTATCCCGGATACCGTATGCTGGACCCGGGGGGCTCACGGGGCGCCCCTGTGAGTCACCGCCCGTGGCCCACGGGAGTCACCGTGTAACATGCGTATTAGTATCAGGCTGCCTATCAAATACGGATGATTGCAGATAGATCAACAAAGCACCACATCGTTACCTTTCAATCCGGGTAAATAATTCAAGACAGTGCTAGGAAGCGGTTCTTGAAACATGCAGACCATTGCAAACAAGGGAGGTATAGGTTCCACACTGCAGATCCGTCGGCCGTCTGTCACGGAGCAATCTCTCACTTCCCATATTGCTCGAGTACACAGCGTAAATCATTCCTGTCGTACGTGCAAAAGACGATTTTCACTTCAAGCCCGACTCTCTGACTGGCCTCCGGCTAGATGTGGAAGTCCGAAAAGCAGTGGGGGGCGTGGAGGCGCTTCTTTAGGGTGCCGATTGGGCTTTGAAGACCGGCAGCAGAACGTATGCTGTCGGGCTGCCAGCACTGAAGAGATGAGCCAGGCCATGCCCTCCAACGGCGCTAGACCAGGCAACGACACACCCTTGCTGTCTCGCTATATTTGAGCCTGTAGCAGAATTATCCAAATTGGATGCAATAGGGCCACTGGCTGTTTCCACCTAAGACATCGCAGGAGGTCTTGAAGTGCAAGATTTCAAACTTCATTGCTTCTTTGGTTATAAACTATCTGGGTTCCTATTAGACAAGCTAAGGCTGACAGGGCTTTAAGATGCAAGACAGGTCTTCTGGCAGCCCTCAGGAGCCAACCTACGTTAAACATGGTTTCATAACTTAAACATCCTTTCAGGAAACACGAGTTCTTGCAACCCGGCTGGCTGCAGATGTCCGTCATCGATATGAATGAATTCCTGAAATTGCAAAACGGGTCAAGCAAATGCCCATGCAGGCGGAGTTTAGATCTGCACGGTTTTCTTTCCTCCTTGGAAAGTGGTTTTGAGCACGAGACACACACACACACACACACACACACACACACACACACACACACACACACACACACACACACACACAATGGAAGGGGAAGGGGAGAAAGGTGCTTCCTTGGCTTACAAGATGTGTTGGCACTGTGCAGTACGCTCCGCCACTGTGCGGCGTCAAACAAAGGAGACCACCGTCGACGTCAGCATCAACCTGGATGGGACCGGCATCTGCACATCATCGTCTCAGATCCCATTTCTGGACCACATGATGGATGTACGAGCCCTTGACTTCCGAAGTCTTGGCCTGGGAAGCCGGGGAAGGGGGGGGGGTGAAAAGGAGGTGGGGAAGCATTGGGGAGACACACCTCTCAAATGCTTACCCTCCAAAACCCCCTCCAGCGCACATGCGCGCGCGCACGCACGCACACACACACACACACACACACACGCACGCATGTGCACGTTTGCGCTGCGGTCGTGCACACTCACATGCACACAGAAAGACATACACGCACACAGAGAGAAAGGGATAGTGGGGGTTTAGGGAGGAGGGTAGAGGGGGGGGGAGAGATGCGGTACAGCAACCGTGCTTTACAGGGTGGTACAGCAACCGTCCTTTAAGAGGCTGTTTGAAAGAGGGTCTAGGTACAGACATTGAGCACGGAGCCGCATACGTGCTGTTGAAAGAGGATGTGTTGGAGGGAGATGGTGGGGGGGGGGGGGTACAGGGGGAAACTATAGCAATTAGACTGGGAGCGGCATCTCAAGTCAGTTGTGAGTTGTGGGAAGTTCAAGGTGATTGTGGGTGGGGGGAGTCCAGCAACTAGCCTCGCACGGGCTGTTCAATGTGGTGGTGCAAGCGGAGGGCGACATCCACATTGATGATCACCACACAAATGAGGACATTGCCCTGGCCCTGGGGACCGCCCTGGCGCAGGCCCTGGGGGACCGCAAGGGGATCTACCGCTTTGGCGACTTCACGGCTCCCCTGGACGAAGCCCTCGTGCACGTGGTGCTGGTATGCCTGCTTTCATAAAAAGCTTTCAAATTGTGATATAGGTACTTGATGTTGCTGGCGTTTAGGGGGTTTTTTGTCATGTATGTACTGGATGTCTTTCCTCGGGGAAAGTTCAAAGGGAAAGCATTCCTTACACATTAACATTGCATGACAAGCGCCCCCCCCCCCCCCCGGGGGGCAGTGTGTTCTTACAATACAGTACGACAATATTATATGGGATACCACTTTTATACATCCTAACAACACATTATGCCCCCCATCCTAACAACACATTATGACCCCCATCCTAACAACACGTTATGACCCCCATCCTAACAACACATTATGACCCCCATCCTAACAACACATTATGACCCCCTGGGTGTCTTATGACAATACATTATAACGAGACATCACAACAATAAGTAACACCCCCCGTGTGCTTTATGACAATACATGCGAACGATACATCATATCAGTACACAGTAACAGCACCTTAAACCACCCCCCTCCCTACGGGGTTTGTTATGACAACGCCCCTCCCCTGGTGTGTTACGACACCCCTCCTCAGGTGTGTTACACCACCTCCCCTCAGGTGTGTTAAGCCACCTCCCCTCAGGTGTGTTATGACACCCCCCCAGCTGTGTTATGACACCCCCAAGGTGTGTTATGACACCCCCCAAGTGTGTTATGAGAACCCCAAGGTGTGTTATGACACCCCCCAAGTGTGTTATGAGAACCCCAAGGTGTGTTGTGACACCCCCCCCCCCCCCCAAGTGTGTTAAGACACCCCCCAAGTGTTTTATGACACCCCCCAAGTGCGTTATGCCACCCCCCCGGTGTGTTATGACAACCTCCCCCCCCCCCCGCGTGTGTGATGATCCTCTGATTGCAAGTTGCGAAGGAGGGCAACGGTGTCCGGCATATAAGAGAGGGAAGGCGAGATGCAAGCATCGACTCGCTCGCACGGGTATCCCCATGCCAACGGGAATGTGCCGTACCGCAGGCCCGCACCTGCGGGCCGCACTCCCCCCCCCCCCAAAACCAACCACACACACACACACACACACACACACACACACACACACACACACACACACACACACACACACACGCACACGCACACGCACACGCACACACACGCACAAGCACACGCACACGCACACGCACACGCACACGCACACGCACACGATGGATGGTGCACGAGGCGGTACACGATCCCAGCCGAAGCGGTGACTGGCTGTTGTATGGAGTGCAGGACCTGTCGGGGAGGCCGCACCTGAGCTGCGATCTGGAGTTTGGGAGTGAGCGGATTGGGACGTACGACGTGCAGCTGGTGGAGCACTTCTTCCAGTCGCTGGCCAACACATCGGGCATGACGCTCCACATCCGCCAGCTGGCGGGCCGCAACTCCCACCACATCGTGGAGGCCACCTTCAAGGCCTTCGCCCGCGCCCTCCGCCAGGCCACCGAGCCGGATCCGCGACGTGAGGGCCAGATCGCCTCCTCCAAGGGAGTTCTCACCCGCAACTGAGCCTGCCTGCCCCGTTGGCTGTGGCGAGGTGACCTGAGCTGAATTTGAAGTGGGACGTCAAGGCCAGTTCGCCGCCTTCTAGTGACTCTCACCCGCAACTGAGCCTGCCGGCCCCGTTGGCTGTGGCTGGGCTGGGCTGTGCTGAGCTGGGCTGAATTTGAAGTGGGGCGGGAAGGGTATATCGCCTCCTGCAAGGAAGTTCTGACCTGCTGCTGAGCCTAGCTGAGCTGAGGTGAAGTGAGCTGAGGTTGAAGTGGCACAGGAAGGCCAGATGGCCTCCCCGAAGGGAGTTCGGACCCGCAGCTGTGAGCCTGGCTGCCCTTGGCCGATCAGCCCTTGGTCCTGAGCCTGCCTGCCCTTGGCCGATCAGCCCTTGGGGCTGAGCGTGGCTGCCCTTGGCCGATCAGCCCTTGGGGCTGAGCCTGGCTGCCCTTGGCTCATGAGCCCAGCTGATTTTGAAATGGACAGGAAGGCCAGATTGCCGCCTTCTAGAGAGTTCTGACCCGCGAGAGTGAGAGCGAGAGCGAGCGCGTGGGGGGGGGGGGGGAGGGCGCACGCAAGCAAGCCGTGCCCAGAGTACGTGCGAAGTGGGGGGGGGGGGGGTGGGATTGGGTTGGGGGAGGGGGGAGGAGGAGAAGTAGAGGGGCATGTGTTGTCAGACGGTGGAATGTTAATCTGGACCAGTGTTGGGCCCCCTTGGCTGACCGGGACTGTGTAGCAATAAAACCAATTGGGATTTGGGGGGGGGGGGGGGATTGAGGCAGATATCCATGGATAGGAGAAGGCTTTCTGTTGTATACGGAATGCATGATATGATATGAAATGACACGACGAGCGAGGGTGGCCACCACCCTGAATCTGGTCCCTATTTTAAACTAATTGCCACTAGTAAGTCTGAACTACGTAGTTCAGATTTACTAGTGGCAAATGGTTGATAGGGACCAGATTCAGGGTGGTGGCCACCCTCGCTCGTCGTGTCATATCATAACGTATCATGCATTCCGTAATGCACCGGGATGGGGGGGGGGGTGATTTCCCTAGGAGGTCTACGTAGGGCTTGGATGAAAGGTAATCCACCTATATATATATATATATATATATATATATATATATATATATATATATATATATATATATATATATATATATATATATATATATATATATATATATAGTACATGTATGATATATCGCTGGATTACACTTCATCTAATTTGCTGCATTACTTTATAACCCCTGGATGTTCTTCGGCTCGCTCACTATCATTAGAGTGAGGTCAGCATTTCGTTATATTTATTTAACATTTTGTTATGATTATACTTTACATTGTAACCCCTGGAGGGCATTCGGGGCACTCATAAGGGTGGTCATTATAATGCTTCTTGAGGCAGGTTACGTAATTTTGCTGTAGAGGTGATATGACCATTAGTACTGCAGGTGCTCCATGGAATAGTTATGCACTGGCCAGTGCAAGCTACTGGAAATTAGTCATCAACTGATAATCTATTTTGCGGGTTTAATCGGTACAGAGAGATCTAGTGCTCTAGAGATCGGCTCTAGAGCTCTAGAGAAGGCTGGAGCCCACCTGTTTTGGTTCATACATGCAGCCACTACGACAGCATGCATGCGCCCTTTTTTTTTAAAAAATCTATTCGTGGGTGATGTGAGCATTTCTCACGTAAAGTTTTATGGAAAATCTTTTCTTTTCTTTTCTTTGTCTTTTCTTCTCCTCTCCTCTCTCTCTCTCTCTCTCTCTCTCTCTCTCTCTCTCTCTCTCTCTCTCTCTCTCTCTCTCTCTCTCTCTCTCTCTCTCTCTCTGTGTGTGTGTGTGTCTGTGTGTGTGTGTGTGTGTGTGTGTGTGTGTCTCTCTCTCTCTCTCTCCCTCCCTCCCTCCCTCCTCCCTCCCTCCCTCCCTCCTCCCCCTCCCTCCCTCCCTCCTCCCTCCCTCCCTCCCTCCCTCCCTCCCTCCTCCCTCCCTCCCTCCCTCCCTCCCTCCCTCCCCCTCCCTCCCTCCCTCCTCCCTCCCTCCCTCCCTCCCTCCCTCCCTCCTCCCTCCCTCCCTCCCTCCCTCCCTCCCTCCCTCCCTCCCTCCCTCCCTCCCTCCCTCCCTCCTCCCTCCCTCCCTCCCTCCCTCCCTCCCTCCCTCCCTCCCTCCCTCCCTCCCTCCCCCCCCCCCCCCCCCCCTCTCTCTCTCTCTCTCTCTCTCTCTCTCTCTCTCTCTCTCTCTCTCTCTCTCTCTCTCTCTCTCTCTCTCTCTCTCTCTCTCTCTCTCTCTCTCTCTCTCTCTCTCTCTCCCCTCCCCTCCCTCCCTCCTGTTTTTCTGTGTTCTTTTAAATAAAATAAAACCTCTTCGAAGATTTAAATAAAACTATTTGGAATCCATTCCCCATCTCGTTCCTCTCGCGATACAGGGTTGGGCTTTCCTCTAGGAAAGCCCAACCCTGTATCGCGAGAGGAACGAGATGGGGAATGAATTCCAAATAGTTTTATTTAAATCTTCGAAGAGGTTTTATTTTATTTAAAAGAACACAGAAAAAACAGGAGGGGGGGGAAGGGGGGGAGAGAGAGAGAGATGTTCTCTCTCTGTAACAATAATTGTAGCTTTTCTGTAGAGAACATTCTCTACATAGAAGCTATAATGCTAAGGTTCAAGTGGGACTAAAAGCCGTCTAGGCTCATATGCATATGAAAGAACAGGGAAGAATATGTATCTAAAGCGGCAGCATGCTTGCCTTCGAAGTATGCGCATGCTTGCCTTCAAGGTATATACCAAGATATGCGCATGCTTGCCTTCAAGATATATACCAAGATATGCGCACGCTTGCCTTCAAGATATATTTTTGAAAGTAACTCACATATTACAATACGCTGATCAGCATAATGAGTCCTTATTATGAGGCATGAGTCCTCATTATCATGACATGCAAGAACGTTCTTGCTTGTCATGATCACGAGGACTCAGCCCATTGACATTTGTGATGAACATGCACGGCAATACCCATATGGCAATACCCCGGGGGGAGTCGAGCTTGAGTCACGCGTTTATTGCTTAGTTCTGTAGTGCTTGCCATGGCAGAAAGGGAGTGGAAGAGGGGGGGGGTAGGGAGGGAGGGAGGAAGGGATGGGGGGGGGAGGGAGGGAGAGAGAGAGAGAGAGAGAGAGAGAGAGAGAGAGAGAGAGAGAGAGAGAGAGAGAGAGAGAGAGAGAGAGAGAGAGAGAGAGAGAGAGAGAGAGAGAGAGAGAGAGAGAGAGAGAGAGAGAGAGAGAGAAGGGGGAGGGAGGGAGGGAGGGAGGGGCCAATACCCGGGTATGGGAGAGAAAGCCAAGATTAATCTCGTGTGTGTGATCAATCATCATAATGTTTGAATCAAAAATTTGTGGATCTAGCATTCTGCAGGAAATTACATAACCACTGGCCAGGAGCCTTACTGCTATAGCTACGTAGCTATAGTGTATACTCCAACCCCACCTGCGTCTTGTGTAGGCGGAAACCCCATGCATGCAGCAGGAGTGATGCCTCCCTACTCAACGAACTATGGACCTGAGGACGATACACGAAATGATTACAGACACCTCTCAGACGACTTTGGTTGCCAAACTCACCGAAAACTCTGTTGTCTTCTTTCAAACGAAGTGCGTTGAACTGGAAAGTCAGAACCAGTTTTTCATTTTGTAAGCAATTGAGTATCGTGAGAATAGACATATCTGCAGAACTGTTGGGTGGTGGCCACCTGTCTCCGTCTTGTACTTCCAAAGGAAAAAGGAAGATGGGGGCGGGAGCCCTAAACTCCCACCCCGACACTTCCGGCAGTGTGACCCATGGGTGTGACCTATTTCCCTCCCCCCAGTATGACTAATAAGGAATACCTGGGACACCACGAAAGAGTAGGTTAGATTGGGTCCAGACCTACGGTTACCTACCCCTACCCCCCACCCCTCAAGAATTATATCAAACCCTCTGTCTGAAGAGCTAACAAACCCCACAGCATAAACAACCCCCACAGCCCAACGCAGGGTGAAAGTGTGAAGTTTAATGTTCGTGTAGTGATCCAAAAATTACATTGTCCTTGTTTTTGTAAACAAGGGAAGGTTGTACCATATGTGTACGGCACTAAACCTTAGCTGTACCTCATAATGTCTGCAATGTGAATGATGCCCTGACTGCTCCTGTGACAGCCTATCTTAAGCCAAATAAACTGCCATGACACTCGCCAAATAGAGGACATCTGAAACAATTTATAAACCAAACACTTGGACCGCGAGCAATATGCTTAACTTAGGTTCTGACACAAGTGTATCTTGCTCACCATTTCCAAATTGTCATAAGTGCTGAGGGCATCATGTGCTCCTCTAAAAATAACTGTAAGTGCAATCAAGTAAAACAAACCATTCCAAAGCTGATACAACAAGTCCTTGGTGCTTGTCTCAATTCTGCTGAGGTACATTACTCAAAGTTGCATAAAACTATTATTCAATAATGCTCATTGTTCAACATTGCTGCTCAGATAATGCTCCATTGCTCCAAATCAGTAGCACGAATTACTTTGCTGATGCAACAAATCAGAGGAAACTATCTTCACATCATTGCTGTACTTCTTCCCACTCAAACTCATAGTCTGAATCCATAATTTCCTTCTTAATCTCAAGGCTCTGCAGGTCTACTACCATCTTGGCTGCTTTCTTCTCTCTCCTCTCAGCACGAGTCCTGCTTCTCTTTTTCTTCTTAGGTTGTTGTTGCTGCAAGTTCTGCGGCTGTTCTTGAGGCTGAATAACTGCAGACTGCTCAATTTGTTTCTCTTTCTCGTCACTACTCTCATGATCCAGCAGTGCTCTTCCCTGGACCATCCCCTTTATGTAATACTGTCTCCACATATCACACTCTCCGTCTGATCTGATAAAACACAACTTCTCTCGATTATATATACACATGCATACACACACACGTCCTAGTATATCAACCCGTTAGGACTGGGAGCCCAGGCCGGATGGATATGCCTGAGACTTCACGTGATCACCGTGACCGACGTTACTCACGTGAACGATCACTAAACACACATCATGATTTAACTCACGACATATATGTAGTGATCCAAAAAGGGTCTGGCCCACCTCCAAGTCCCCATAACCAGTTGTCTGAAGGGGGTTGACCAATTGTTTTTCAAATGTCTGGTGCATCTTAGCAACTTTGGAAACAAACTTCTGTAAGTCAGATGCTGTTTTGTGCAAAGTATCTGTAATCATTGAAGAAATCCCTCATAATCTCCCTATCAGTCATGCCAGGAAACTTGGATATAATGTCATGTAAATGCAAGGTTCTCTTGACCAAGTCACACTGAGTGACTGTGTTGGCCAAGGACTTCTTGGTGGTGTCTGGTTCAGTCATAATGAACATATAAAGGAAACGTGCGACCTCCGACGAATCCGACGGACAAACCGAGGTCGACTACGGACGACTAAACCAAACCGTACGAGAATAATGACACAAAGGGGAGTTGCTGTGGTATCCCAAGGATTCTCTCACTCTCTCACCCTCCCAGCTCCACCCAGATCACGAACCCCGGAAGCTCCGAATATTCTGAAGATCCTTCTGGATGCTGGCGCAAGTGCCAAAAAGATAAAATCATAAAGGTGGCGCAAGTGCCAATATCTGAAAGGCGCAAGTGCCATAAGACAAAATCATTAGTGCGGCGCAAGTGCCAATATGTGAAAAGGCGCAAGTGCCATAAGACGAAATCCAAAAGACAAAATGAGGGGGAAGCCCCTGAAAATAAGGTACAGCAAGATAAGGTACAGGCCAGAGGCCATGCCTTAGCATTACTGCAAGAAAAGGGGGAAGCCCCAAAGTATAAAAGCATTGTAAAAGACATGGGGAAAGCCCCAAAACATGACCTGTAGAGTGCTGCCAGATATCTGAAGGCTCTCTGATATTCTATGGTCAGTGCTGCAAATCAATGAAACTCCATGCACCTGCAGAGGAAATTACTTCTACTACCCCCACATTTAATGCTCAAGTTCCAGGCGGTTGACGATTTCATACTGCCGAAGCGCTGCGTGATGATTGTTGGGAGCGAATTCAGTGACATACTGAAATTCGTAATCTCTTGTATTGTGCACTCTCCCCCCCCCGTCACGAAGCGGTTCGTGGAATTTCACTAAGTGTGAAGTGTGTCGTTTGAACAGCCTGGCTTCTTTGAACCTAGTTTTGCCAGTGCGTAAAACAGCAATCGTTTTTGAGTCATTGAGAGACACAACTTCAAAGGGACCCTTAAGTCCAGTTTGTAAAGGGCCAGAAATGGGTGTGAGTTCTAAAACTAAATCCCCCACCTGAAGATCTGTGCATTTGCGTTTACCACGTGTCTTGAGAGAGCGCCCAACAATGTTTTTGTGCATGGCATAGTCCAAAGCACGGGCCACTTGATCATACTGCTCTATCAGACGGTCTTGCAAGTTGCACACATGATGTTCAGGGGAAAGGGCTTCTGCCACATTTACAAGCACGTCTCTCACAGCTAAAGGCAATTTTGGAGCAAATCCATACAACATTTCAGCTGGGGAAAAGTTGCGGAGTGACGTGTGCTTGCGAGACATGTACGCTTGTAACACAATGGGCAGGGACAAAGACCAATCAGTGGGATGATCATTGTAGTGCTTCTGTAACATGTTTTTGACCGTTTGCACAAGCCGTTCTACTACGCCATTAGCAGAAGGATGGTTTGGAGATATTTGTATGTGATAGATACCAAGGCGAGATAGCATGTGTGCAAAGTCAGCAGCGAATTCGTTCCCATTATCAGAGGTTAGCACTGCAGGCACGCCATACCTACAAATCCAAGCATGATAGAAGGCACGGGATACTGAAAAAGGGGTTTTATCATCTATGGACATGAGTTCAGCTACTTTAGTAAAATAGTCAACCATGACCACAACCCAGATTTTCGACTTATCCTGTTTACCATTTTTGTCCTTTGCTAACATGCGTGGGATTGGTCCAAATAAATCAATATGAACATGATTCATAGGTCCAAACAGTGCAGGTTTTTGCATGAGAGGTGGTGTTGGAGTTGCGGCTTTCGCCTTCTGACAGGGTTCGCATGTACGTACGAAAAGTTCAACATCAGCCTTGATTCCAGGCCAATGGAAATGCAAATGCAATACTACCAAAGTTTGAGCAATGCCAGGGTGCGCAAGAACATCATGTATCATTGCTATAACATCCCAACGAAACTCAACGGGCGGACACACTAACCATCGCGGGGGCTTACCTCTGATCTTCTTAAAGACCATGAGCCAATCTGGAATTGATGGGTGTGTAGTAAAGTAGGATCCTCTTCTTCTAAATTCTGCTGCGAGCTTTGGAGGAAGGCTAACCAACATGTCCAAATTATGTTCTGACTGTATGTACTCCATAAACAAAGGATCCCTGTACGGATCATGTCTGTGGTGGCAAAGTGGCGTTCCAATCTTCCTGAGCTCCTCAATCTTTAGTTTTCCCCCCTTGCCTAGGTAGGGATCACATGCAGGACAGAACCAACATCCTCCCGGAACAGTCGAACGAGGAGGGAAAAGACATCTAAGATGAAAGCATCTATTGCAACCATCACAAAGCACAATGTTGTCATCCCCTTGAGGAAATCCACAAATGACACAAGGTATTGAATCCAAATCACTCTGTTTCTGGGGGTTAGTCTGCCAGGTGGGAGTCACAGCACATACATGCAATACCTCAGAATGCACACAACGCGAGAGACAGTCAGCGACAAGATTATCAGCACCCTTCTTGTATCTGATATCTATGTCAAATTCCTGCAATCTTATTGCCCAACGCTCTAACTTGCTATTTGAGTGCCTCTTTGAGTCAAGGTATTGAAGAGGCGAGTGATCAGTGTACGCAATAAAACGCCTGCCATGTAAGAAGGGACGGAATTTCTCACAGGCCCACACAAGTGCAAGACACTCACCCTCAGTAGGTGAATAATTTCTTTCAGCGTCTTTCAAGGTTTTTGAGGCAAAAGCAATAGGGTGATCAAAATGAATGCCATTCTCATTTTTGACAGGATCCGGCTGACTCAACACGGCACCTATTGCCGTCTTTGACCAGTCAGTCGTAAGTATAAAAGGCAAATTGAAATTCGGAGCACGCAACACTGGCTCAGATGCCAGACGATGTTTCACTTGT
Organism: Botryococcus braunii; assembly: GCA_002005505.1. Classification (NCBI taxonomy): domain Eukaryota; kingdom Viridiplantae; phylum Chlorophyta; class Trebouxiophyceae; genus Botryococcus; species Botryococcus braunii. Next base: position 53,276 of record KV908439.1, read on the forward strand.
TCAAAAGCGACCTGACAGTCAGGGGTCCAATGAAATACAGAAGTCTTTTTAAGCAAGCGGGACATAGGTTCAGTAATTCTTGCAAAGTTCTCCACATACTCACGATAATATCCAGCAGCACCTAGCACGGACCTAGTGGTAGAGACATCCCTAGGTGTAGGCAAATTTAGTATTGCTGCAACATTATCAGGGTCAGGACGCAAGCAACCTTGTCCTACTACATGCCCTAAAGTCTTCAAATACTCAGCACCAAATATGCACTTAGGTCTCTTAAGTTTGATTTTGTGTTGAACAAGTTTCTCAAAAGTGTCCCTTATGTGTCTAACATGATCTTCCCAAGTGTTCGAAAATACATGCACGTCATCCAAGTAAGCATGAGAGAAGAGGGCAGCACCAAGCACATTGTCCATGAGACGTTGAAATGTACTTGAAGCATTTCTCAAACCAAAGGGCATCCTCAGCCATTCATATTTTCCTTCATGTGTCACAAATGCAGTATATTTGGTATGTTCCGGATGCATTTGAACTTGCCAAAATGCTGAAGCAATGTCCATGGCGGAGAAATATTTTGCAGGAGCCATCTTTCTAAGCATGCTTTCAATTAAAGGCAAAGGATAGGGATCTGAGACAGTACACGCATTAAGTGGACGGAAGTCAATGCACAGTCTAAGGGTGTTATCGTGCTTTTTCACAATTACAGGTGCGGAAACCCAAGGAGAAGTGGAGTGCTTGATAATGCCAAGGTCACCAGACAAAAATTCTTTCTCTCTCTCAGAATACGTAGACATGTTACGGAATTTGGAAGGTGGGTACGAATCTGGCTTGAGATGGATTTGATGACATATACTGGGATCAGAAATGCATCCTAAATCATCTTTGCCAGAGCTGAACAATTCAGCAAACTCTTCCAACAGGTTTTCAATGTCTTTTTGCTTATCAGGATCCAGGCTACTAGTTTGTGGGGTGACTTTAATATCACACAAGCGAGGACAAGCATCAGACAACCTGTCATACGGTTCCACTTCATGCATAGAAGCAAGTGTGGAAGAGAGAGGGGTCTCAGCAGGGATACCACTGGAGGAAGTGTATCCTCCCAACTTGAGAGAAAATGGAAGGACCGCTGTATCCACTCTGCATTCTCTCATTAGTTGAATAACTTCATCGAAATCATAAATTTCATCCGGCACGCGATGCTCGTACGTGCGGTCGTCAAATACACATTCAAAATAAAGTTCCATGATAGCTGATTACAAATATTGGCAGTGAAAAAGACCTGTCCTCCCCGTCACACTAGGATGCGACCACTAGGGTCATCCGTTTAGTTTTGAACGACAGGGGAAGCAGTTGGTACTCACGGCTGGGATTGTGCGAGGGATCCAGTATATTGTCACGTGGCAAGCCTATTGCAAATTGTGATCTGGCAGGCTTTAACTGGACATCATACTGTAGCATAAATGCCCAACCTATCAAATAGTCAATAGCTAGGTTATCAATGATCAAGAACGTAGAAACATAAAAGGCTTTATCCATGCACATAATGACATCTTCAACCACTCGCATTGTCATGGTATGGCTTCTACCATCTGCCATATTGATGCGAAATGGGCGGATACCTTTGATTTGTTCACTAGAAAATAAATGCTGATTGGCTGCATAAGCTTTGGCGCTCATCAAATTTACATTGCAGCCCGTGTCAAAATGACCAGTACGTACCGCCATGGGCGAAAATTGCGTGGGCTTGGAATCTTTGGAAATTGCAGGTTTCATGAATGCAAACTTGAACTCAGGCATGGAAGCTGTCGGAATGAAGATAGTGGGTACCTGATTGATTGCAGCTTGTGCAAAATCCGAAGTTAGTGGCTGAGGAAAAGCCTCAGCAATCTGCATCGCTGGAGTCAAAAGGTGAACAATAGGAATATCGTTACTGTTGAAAGCCTTAGCTGGAATGCAGTCAAGTGGTTCAATGTAAATTGGGTGTTGAAACATCCCTGCAGTTGGTGGACTAAGCCCTGCAGTAGGTTGCCCCATCCCTGCACTGGTCTGATTGGGGGTGCCTGCACCAGCGTGGAAGAACTCCCCCCCCCCCCCCCTTGCGCAGGCAGCTCCTGGCCGTTGCAGGAGCAGGTGAAAGCAATATTTTCTTCAGCTGCAACAAGGTTTAAGGCGGACCCAATCTTCACCAGTGTGTGTTGGGCATCTACGGATTTTGGAGAAAATAAGTCATCACAAGCATCAACAAACTTAGGAAATTTGGGGTTTTTGCTCAGTTTTACAAGTCCTGCAAGAGTGGTTGTGATAACAGAGTTGGCAATACTGTGGCATCCTTTATACCGGGTTCCGTGCCCAACGGTACCCCCACAAAATTTTTCGGTTAGTTAGCGAGATTCAGTCGGGCTGCGGGGTTATAAATGTAGGTTCGAATCGATTGGTCGGATCGCCACCCGGGTTTGTGAGGCCCCGGGACCTAGCACTTGGGAGGGACCTACTGGACCGCTCCCGGTCTTGCGACCGGTCTTTCGGACGATAACCGGAGGCTGGCTCCGATCGCGGTTAGGCTAGCACGGCTCTGACTGGTGGGGCTGGACTCGTGCTGGACCTTGTGGTTAAAGAGTTATTAGATTACTATCGGTTTTCTTAAAAGGTTTCTGTTCTCCAGGATGTGTGTTTTCTTCCTATTGTGTTTTCTTGAAGTTCATCCGGGTCTTCCGGATCAGGGTTTAGGCGGCTTACGGCTACGTCGCGGCTATTGCTCAGATGTTTCTCTGCTGTTGTGAGGACCTAGAATATGATTATTTCAAAGTCTCTGTGGGGTTGGATGGTGGTGTGCGTTTGATCTCGTGGTGAGGTTTGTGAGGCCGTGTATGGTGTAAGTTTGTCGTCTTACTAACAAGGGTATTGTTCTACTCACGTTTATCTTTCAACTTGACAAGTTAATTATGACAATGTTATTTCACATTCAGTAGGAATTTGGGTGTTACCAAACAAATTAACGGTTACCACCGGGACGATCAATGGCCAAACTCGGCAAGTCAGTGGTGTCACAATAAGTACTATATTACAGCAAGTGATGTGTTTCAGAAACAATCCAAATAACAGGTCAAACAATCAACATCCCTATTTCGCCGGGGGCCGCGGACAGACACGGAGTTGGGGCGCTATGCTTTACACGCAACTTTCCGAATTATACTGTTACTTGTGGGCCGGGGGCTGAGCCCCTAATATACACTCCCCTCTAGTAATACGTACAGCATCCCAAGCCGTATTAACACATGCCCTCACATGATCAAGGGCGGCTAAAACACTGCCAACACATCGATCAGCGGACGGCTAAAAGTCAAAGTTCCTCGTGCCGAACTGCATGGCACCTACCGAGTACCAAAGTCTCCGCGAACATTCAATTCCAACCGTTGCTTCGAATGAAATCACCGGAATACACAATTTTGCCCTCAGGACCTAAATCAGGGACAAATACCCCAGTCCAGGTACAAAAGGGTAAAGACAAGCGCCATTTTTCCACGACTTTATGAAACGTCAAATAAGAGCCATAATAAAAGCTGTACAAGTCCGATTGAGGGTCGTTTACTAATCACCTTTGTGGCTACGCCAAATACACACATTGTCAGTTTAAATCAATCGGATGGCCACCAATGTACACGGTCACACTCCAGTTCACGACATATGTGGCATCCTTTCCCCCCCCCTTGAAAAAGAGAAAGTCTGGAACGACTTTCGAGAGTGTTTGTCGAGAGGACTAAAGAGCATAAAGTACAATGCCTATGACATAAGGTACAAATAGTACGGGTATTCAATTCTGTCTTGTACTCACGCATGTAGGAATTCTTTCCTCCTCTAAGGGATGGTCTTACTAATATCTTCGTGATATCATAATGTATTGAACTTAATATATTTTACTGAATAAGGTACAACATGTACTGCATCAAGTGTACTGCCTATGGTCATCAAGGGATGCCCATTTTACACCACCAGAGTTCGAATGCATCAGATTGCTTCCACCTTGAAGGTGTACATGTCTGATAAAAGCAAGTTTCTCGGGACCAGAGCCGGTGTGACATCCTTCTCCATCTTTGGGCTTCCAAACCCTCCAAATTCAATTGGTCCAGCCAGATTATTGCTCGGATGCGCCGAGGTATTGCATGTTCCTTGTTAAGATATCCATGATAGTAGAACGACTCCAATTGTGTCGGCTGCATGCGGCACGCTTGGTCTTTGCTCATTGTTCCTTGAACAGCTCCTTGTACTTCGTCCTTGCCGCAAGGTACTTTGTAGGTATCGATGTCCATTGCTGCGCGTTGGGAAGGTGATTCATAATGCACCACCGCCTTTGCGGCATCACCGTTGTTCATCGGGGACCCTTGGCCCATGAGTATAGATGCGCGGGGCTGAATTGCTCTTCGCTTACATATGCCATCCAATTCCAAACTCCAACATTCCCTCAAGATACTGCTTTGGCTCAAGTCCTTTGAAGCAAGCTTCTTCTCATTCACGGTCTTTCTTCGTAGGAAGGATGCGACCTTCAGCACTCTACCGGTAGTGGTATAACTTACTTTAAACATTTTCAATGCGTGCAATACTATTCCTTTTCTAATTATTTCCTTTAGTCCTTTTATTGGTGGCTGGGATGGTACTTCCCAACGGTGGGTATTGATTCCCTCCAGGTCTTTCCTTTAGAATTTTGGGAAACAAGCGTGCTGCCGTCGTAGTACTCCTTAACAATGTCAAGTCGGCCCTCGTACCATGGTACTGTCCTTGGGCCAAATCCTCTGGTGGCCTTTCGTACAAGTGGCCAGTTGCGGGTCCTTCATTCAATAGGGAATTCTTTGGCGGCAAAATAGTAGTTCTGGGCCCGGCGTGCTATTCGCTAGCATCCTTGCGGCTTGTCCCAGGTCGGTGTCGTTTGTCAGCGGCTAAGTACTCAAGTACTTCTTCATCGTCCACAAGGTCGCGAGAGGGGACGGCATCCGCAATCTGGTCACATAAAGGGCATAGCCAGGGTCCCCTGGGTACCCGGGCCAGTGCAGGCTCCAAACAGTCGATGTGGTATCCGTGGTTGCCGAGGTCACATAGTAGCATGGTCTCCTCATCATCTCTTCCCGTGCATACTTGGCACGGTACATCTTCCATAAGCGGCGGGCTGTCAGTACGCATACGCGGTGTAGTCTTAGGTTCTTGGCTGGCCATAGCGGCAGAACGGCCAGATATAGTCTCCGTAGGCGGCTGCAGGTCATAAATCTGTGTTGATTCAATTCTCATCTCCGGAAGGCAGTCCCTGGAAGGGGGTGCATCATCCTCCGGGGTCGTCATGCGGCGTAGGGTTGGTGAAGTTACTATCTCTCCGCGCTGGGTGGTATCGTGCGCGGGTGGCGGGTAAGGTTGGTCCAGGTCCATTGTGTCTCCAGCAGGCGGCATATTTTCCTTGTCAAAGGTCATGGTGTAGCAGTGCATGTGGTTCTCCTCATTATTTTCTTCTTCTAACGGCGGCGGCGGCGGCTCTTCACTGTAGTCTTCTCCGGGGGGCGGCATTAGGCGTAGACGGGAAAGGCAATCCACATTCCCATGCAAGGTCCCCGAGCGGTGCTGGATGTCAAAGTCATATTCTTGTAGTTCGATGGCGTATCGTGCTAGTTTGCCGGACAAATTGCGTGAAGTGAGTAACCACTTCAAAGCTTTGTGGTCTGTTACTATAGTAAATTGAACTCCATAGAGGTAGGGGCGGAATAGCTTCACGGCCCACACTATGGCAAGCAGCTCCCCATCCGTTGGAGAGTAGCTGAGCTCTGCTCCTTGTAAAGTTTTGCTGGCGTATGCGATCACATGGTCACCATCCTCGAACTCCTGGCCCAGAATGGCGGCGGCGGCTCCGGGCTGCCAATCAGTGTATAGGGTGAATTTCTTGCTGAAGTCGGGGTATCGTAAAAGCGGCGCATCCACTAGCATAGCCTTGATGGCTTCAAAAGCGGCTTGGCAGTCAGTGGTCCAGTTGAAAACAATCCCCTTTCTCGTAAGCCGCGTCAATGGGGCAGATATGGCGGCCATGTTGTGCAGAAATCTCCTGTAGTAGTTTGCAAGTCCCAAAAAGGACCTGACTTCGGTCACGTTCGTTGGCGGTGCTGCGTTGAGAACTGCCTCAACCTTGGAAGGGTTGGGCTTTATGCCTTGGGGCGTGATAATGTATCCTAAGTACAACACTTCACTGCAACATAACTCACACTTGGCCGGGTTGGCTCTAAAGCCCACCGCACGGAAGCGTTCAAGCACTAACTTCAAATGAGTGAGGTGGTCCTTAAATGTGCGGCTGTATACCAAACAATCATCTAAATAAATGACACAACACTTGCCTATTAAGTCTTGCAATAGAGTGTTAACAAATCTCTGAAGCGTAGCCGGGGCGTTACGCAAGCCGAACGGCATTGATACAAACTCGAATAAACCTTCTTTGGTGGTAAAAGCGGTCTTTGCACGGTCCTCTGGGGCTACTGGTATCAACCAAAAGGCTGATTTGCAGTCAATCTTACTTAAATACTCCACCCCCTGACCTAAGGAATCTAGGGTCTCGTCTATCCTAGGCATGGGGTAGTTGTCACGTCTGGTAACTGCATTTAATGGACGGTAGTCAATACAAAACCGGACAGAGCCATCCGGCTTGCCTACTAACACAGGCGAACTAGACCAAGGAGAGCTGGAAGGCACTATCACTCCAGCCTCTAGCATTTTTGTTGAGTTCTGAACATTATTATTGAATGCCTTGTGCTTTAAGTGATCTTCATGTGTGCACTATTAGGATATGGGTCCATTGAGAACATAAGGTACCTTGAGACACGGCAGATTCTGGACGTTTTCGAACATAAGGTACAATCCTATCTAGATCACACGTTTGTCGGATGAACTCTTAAGGCTGCCCCACCGGAGTGAATACCAACTGGTTGTGAAAGATGCTGGGCATCACCAGATGCTAGTCTTGTCCGACAGTTGTGTGTGGCACTCAGCAGACAGTCGTACGGACTGTAGCTGGAGTAACTTCGTCTATTGACGGCCTGTCTGCTTTGTACAGGGAAAGCCGATTGCCCATAACCTTTCACAGGTTATGGGCCCACGCCCTTCCAGCTGAGCCAAGTAAAAGCAGGAGTGAAGGTCGTCTACGGATGGGTCAGACGTAAGCGTCAACAAAGGAGCTCGAGCATGGCGCAGCGGCGCAAGGGAACTCGAGTGTACCAGGACCATTATCTTACTCACAGTTTACCTTTCTGGGAAATTCATAATTGAAGTTTTAGCTGTGCTTTATCATTCATAGACGTTGTCTAGAAGCACTGAGTGAGTCGGGCCGGACTCCGGCGCAAACTTCTGAGGGGAACATATCTGCTACTACTGTGCAAGACTGGCTGGTAAATTTCCATGACATGGAGGGAATTGTAGGGTATTGCTGCATTCCAGAAGTTTATGAGTAAGTTTGGCTGGTGAAGTGACAATAGTATGACAAAAAGGGGCAAAGAAAAGGAAAGTAGCAGTGAAACAGCAATGTCTCAACCTGGAGAAGTCAGTGGGGCCACTCCAGGGCAGTCTATGACCGGGACACAATCAGCCACTGCAGAACCAAAGGTGGAGATTGACAAGGCAGCCTACATCCCCAATACCTCTAATCCAAAGATGACTGTCATGCTTGATGATGGAGGGCGCAATTTTGAATTTTGGTATGAAAATTTGGAGGCGTGCGCAAACACCAAGGGGGTCAGAGCGGCTTTGGAGAGGCCAATGCCAGGGTCGGTGGAGAACTCAGCCATCAAGCAGTGGCTGATCCAGTCAGTTCCAGTCATCTGGCATTCTCAGATCTCATGCCACAAAGCAGCGTTCGACTTCATCGCGTGGGTGAAGAACAGTCACACTGGAGGGAGCAACCAAGACATCAACCTTGAGTGGTACAAGGAAATGGAGCAGGGCATCAAGACAGGGGAGACACTCAAGGTCTACCTCTACAGAATGATGGATCTGGCTACAAGTCTCAGAAACAACGCGTTCATCCTCTTGGACCACAATGTTGGGGAGCTGATGGTGAAGGGCCTCCCTCCTGTGCTGAGGCTCGAGTCCCTGGAGGTTATGGCAACCGACAAGCCGCCATTGGAGCTGATTCAAAGAATCCTGCGCGCCGCAGCCAGCCGTGGGTACAAGGACCCACCTGCAGAGGGAACACCTCAGGCCATGGCAGCTGCAGCAGTGGCTGGTCCCTCTGGGGGGGTAGCTGGAGCGTCATCAAGCGCTGGAGCTGCACCAGGAGTGGGAGCAGTACCGGGAGTTGGAGCAGCACTACCAGCAAACGAACAGCCTCCCGCTGGCCCCTCTGCAACTACTTTTGGTGGCAGGGGGCGTGGACCTGGCAGGGCAAGAAGGCCCAGAGAGGAGCTTACATGCCACTTCTGCAAGGCAAAGGGCCACTTCATGACTGACTGCGGACCGCTCAGGCAGCTGCAGGCTCTGCATCAAAACATGCAAGCGGCAAGCGTTGGGCCTGCAGCTTACTGGGGCCAGGGAGGCCCACAGTCGTCTCCTCAAGCCTGGTGGGACCATGGATCTGGCCGGGGTGGCCCGCCTTCATCCGCTTCCAGCCCTGGACCTCCTTCAGCATATAACTATCCAACAAGTCAACACACGTTTCCGGGGTGGCATTTACCACCTCCACCCCCTCCTTCTGGTGAGGCGATGTTTGTCTCTCTCAATGTGCTTGCCCCAACTTCGCATGGAGCTAGCAGCACATCTTGGTTAATAGATAGTGGTGCCTCTGTGCATATAGTCAATGATCTCTCATTGCTCCATAATCCAGTTATGCATAGACAGCCTCTTCCTCTGCACTTGGCAACCTCAGACGCCAAGGGAGGAATCATTGCATCTGGGTCTGTATGCCTTGTGAATGCAAGGCACGAAGTATTCTGGCTGCACAATGTGCAGTGTGTTCCTTCTGCGCATACCAACCTCATTTCAGTCACTGGTGCAATTCAGGATGGAGCATCTTTCCTGACTGACACTGCAGGTGGTTACACAGCCATGAAGGGACCTGAAGGGTGGTGTGGAGATATCACCCGCGCACGAGGTCTGTTTTTTTTGGAGTTTGTTAGTCCTGTCAGAGGGCAGCAAGTTGGCTGCAGACATATTGATCACATGGCTGAGGCATCTCATCTTAGGAAAGGACACGTGTGTAGCGAGAGATCTCTGTGGCATGCTAGGTTAGGTCATCCTGGTGCCAGCAGCATGCAGAGGTTCTCCAAGGAAGATCTGGTTACAGGAATCAATATCTCCCTTGCTCCCTGCTCTGAGTGCCCCAAGCACTGTGAATCGTGTATACAAGGGAAACACTCCAGACCTCCTTTCCCTGTATCTTCCAGGCCTGCACATCACCCACTCGATAGAGTCCATGTGGATACTGTGGGTCCCATATCACCTCCTGCCATCACAGGTGAACGATATTGGGTCACTGTAGTGGATGAAAGTTCACACCAAGTTGCCTCCCTGCCTGTGAAGTCAAAGGATTGCATCCCAAAGGCTGTGATAGACCTGCTCCGTTTTTGGCAGACCCAACGAGGCACGGTTGTGAAGTGTGTGAGGACTGACAGGGGTTCAGAGTTCCTGAACCAGCAATTCAAAGAGTTTTGTGCTCAGCAGGGCACTAAGATGGAGTCCTCAGCGCCCTACACGCCTCAGCAGAATGGGGTGGCGGAGAGGATGAATAGGACCCTGAAGGAGCGAACAAGGACTCTGTTGGTCCATGCTGCAGCAGACCCCTCCCTTTGGAAGGAGGCGCTTGAGACAGCTACCCTCCTCTACAATGTGGGTCCTACTTCAGGCAGGTCGCTGACCCCCATGGAATTATTCTTTGGTGTCAAACCTGATGTGTCTGTGCTGCGCACGTTTGGCTGTGTAGCCCATGTGCACATTCCCAGTGGCCAAAGGTCTGTTTTTGGGCCCAAGACCATCCCTGGGATGTTTACTGGTTATTGTCCCCAGTCTAAAGCGTATCGTGTGTACGTGGGGAATGGAGTGTGGAAGGAGAGTAGGGACGTCAGCTTTATCGAGCACTTGAGGGGGGCTGAGAGAGTGGGTCTATCAAAGGTCCAGCCTGGGTCTGTCTATGATTCTAGGATATCACCCCCCCTTGGCAGTGAGAATCTGGCAACGCCTCAAGCAATTCCCTCTGCTGCTCCACCCACGTTCTGGGATGAGGAGGATGACCATGGAGTGGAGACGCTTTCCACTGGGGCTCCTGGGACCTCTGAACTTTGTGCTGGGGATCAGTCTGGAGACGGGACTACAGCAGCACATGACCAAGGAAACCCCACCAGCCTGGATTCTACTGTTGGGACCCCAGAACCATCTCAGCACTCGTGGTCGGTGCTTGAGCATATGCAGAATCTGGCCAGGGGGGGTGTAGAAACTCAATCCCAGGTAGAAAAAATGCAGAAGGTACAAGAGGGGTTGCGAATGCAGGGGAAGTCACAAATTCCCCTTCCTCCAGGGACCACCCTTACAAGGGAGCAGCGTTATGTACAGCGCGTGGCTAGGAGAGAGCATTCTGACATCCCATTGCATGCCCCTGACCCAGGTCAGGCAATTGTGAGTGAGCCAAACATGGTTGGTCTCCCTGATATGCAGGGGCAGGTTGAGACAGTCGAGGCTATGTTCGGTGCAGATGTAAGAGATGAGAGCAGTGGGTTAGACATGCCAGCAGTAGGGGAAGCTGGTGCCCAATCCCAGTCACTGGCTAGTCATGCTTATGGTGTGCAGGCTGACATTGTAGGCGCAGCTCAGGCAAGTCTGGGTAGTGTGCCCAAGTGTGAGTCCAGGAGAGAGAGAGAGCTGCTGCTCCCCTCTGCATTGCGGAAGGTGCGAGAATGTAAGGGTGCTGCACATGAGTCCAGTAGTCAAGGAGAGAGAGAGAGACTTGAGAAGGAATCAGATAATCCCGGCAGTACTGCCCAGTCCCAGCATAAGGTACATAATGTACCTTATTCTGGCAACCAGGGAGAGAGAGAGAGAGAAGGGAACAGCATCAGTAAGGCTGACAGCCCTGCTGCACCACAGCATAAGGTACAGAGTGTACCTTCTGTCACGTTGGGAAAAGTTCACGTGCCCTCAAACTTGAGGGAAGCCCAGCGCTCACCTCAGTGGGAGTTTTGGCAGCAGGCAATGCAAGAGGAGATGGAGTCTTTAGACACCCATGAGGTTATGCAGTATGTGGAAAGACCCCATGGGCAGAAAGTTATCCCTGTTCATTGGATTTTTTCTACAAAAAACGATGCACATGGGAATGTCACTCGGTTTAAAGCAAGATTGGTTGCCCAGGGTTGCAGACAGATTCCTGGTATAGATGTTGGTGAGGTTTTTGCACCTACCAGCAGCTATGGTGCTAGGAGAGCTGTGCTGGCAGTGGCTGCCACACAAAATCTTGAGATCCACCAAGTGGATATCAAGACAGCTTTTCTCAATGGGGAGTTGGAGGAAGAGGTCTATGTGACCCAACCACCAGGATTTGAGAATGGCAACACGAGAGTTGTGTGCAAGCTCAGGAAGGCACTCTACGGTCTTAAGCAAGCCCCACGGGCTTGGCACAAGACCTTGAGCGACAAGTTGAGCGTGATGGGGTATAGTGTGTGCAAGAGCGACGCTGGGGTATACATCAGGAGGGCCCCTGATGGTAATCTGTCGTTTATTCTTGTTTATGTCGATGATCTTCTCATAGTTGCCAGAGTGGTTGCAGAGATTGAGTGGGGGAAAGAGTTATTGAAGAAGGACTTCACCATCCATGATTTGGGAGAGGTGAATGATTTCCTGGGGTGTCAGGTCCTACGCAATAGAGTTCAGGGCACTATTTCCATGAGTTGCACTCCCAAGATTGATGCTCTTGTGGAGAAGTTTGGCGTTGCTGATGATGGACGTGGGGTTGATACCCCCATGTCCAAGGACTTCGTGGCTAGCAGCAGACCCGAGTCCTCAGATGGTATGTCATATGGGGCTGGTACCCCTCTGCCACCTGGTCATCGATACTGCGAGTTAATTGGATCGTTACTGTACATAGCCAATACGACCCGGCCTGACATTTCTCAGGCTGTTGGAGTGTTGTCAAGGTATAGAATGACACCCACTACCTCACACTGGAATGAGGCCATTCGAGTGCTGAAGTACTTGAGAGATACCAGAGAGTTAGCTCTTACTCTGGGTGGAAAGGGCCCTGAGCTAGAAGGCTATGTTGATGCCGACTATGCTGGGGACCTGGATCACAGGTATTCCACCACTGGCTATGTTCTATCAGTCTATGGTAGTGCCGTGGTTTGGGGAAGCAAGAAGCAGAGCTCAGTTGCTACCTCAACTGTGCAAGCTGAGTTTATGGCAGCTGGCCATATTGTGAAGGAAGCCAACTGGCTAAGGGGCTTCTTGGAAGAGATAGGGGCTGCACCTTGGAGGGTCAAAATTTTCTGTGACAACCAAGGATGCATTTCTAATTTACGGAACCCCCTGTATTCCAAATTCACAAAGCACGTTGCAGTAAGCTTCCACTACGCTAGGGAAGCTATGGCACTTGGGCAGGTAGATATCCTCTATGTGGAATCTGCACGCAATGTGGCTGACATTATGACCAAGCCACTTGCCAAGCCCGTGTTTGTTGGTCATCGTGATTCACTAGGTTTGAGAAGATACACTTAAAGCATGCAGGCAAGGGGAAGTGTTGAGTTCTGAACATTATTATTGAATGCCTTGTGCTTTAAGTGATCTTCATGTGTGCACTATTAGGATATGGGTCCATTGAGAACATAAGGTACCTTGAGACACGGCAGATTCTGGACGTTTTCGAACATAAGGTACAATCCTATCTAGATCACACGTTTGTCGGATGAACTCTTAAGGCTGCCCCACCGGAGTGAATACCAACTGGTTGTGAAAGATGCTGGGCATCACCAGATGCTAGTCTTGTCCGACAGTTGTGTGTGGCACTCAGCAGACAGTCGTACGGACTGTAGCTGGAGTAACTTCGTCTATTGACGGCCTGTCTGCTTTGTACAGGGAAAGCCGATTGCCCATAACCTTTCACAATTTTGTGAACTTCTTCCTCGATCACCTGATCCTCCGAACGGGACAAGCGATAAGGGCGTGTTTTAATGGGGACCGCATCCCCAGTGTCTATGCGGTGGTGCATCAAGGTGGTTCTTTCTTGTACTATACCTGGGGTAAATACATCCTTGTACTCATGTACTAATCTCTCAATCTCTTGTTCTCTCATAGGACCCAATTTTCGCATCCCGGTGGTGATTTTTAACATGGGATCGGGGTCCTGTTTCATCTTTTCAGTATTTATTATCTCTCTCAACTTCTGCATACCAGGATCTTCCTTCCTAAGGGAGGTGGGGACACGAACAATTATGACTGGCCATCTGGTAGGGCCATAACGACGTCGCGGACCTGCAGGGTCCTCTCCCGGGGCTGTGAAAAGCTGCACACCAGGAGGGTATTGTTTGATGATCTCAAATTGCTCCATTACTGTAGGAAACCAAGGGGCAGAAGGCCACCATGGTAGCACAAGTACTGCACTAGTGGTAAAGGGACTACTGGTGAAACACGCGAGACAGTGATTCACAACTCTGTCAATTATCGAAAAAGGTGGGTTGCAATATATACTCAAATGGGTCCAGCTCTGCTGTAAACAATCGTCCTCAGTGGACCAATACAAAGGTAACTGAGAGTTGTGACCTTGGAGATCACAACATGCGTCGAGGTCAAAAGGACCCCACTGTGTTTCAATTTCTCTAAAAATATTAGTTTCTAACATCCAATCTTGAGTCATGTAGGGATGGGCTGCTAACTCAAGCTCTCGACCCTCGTTGCTTACTGTCGCCATATAAATCTCAATCTCACTTTCGGAAGAGAAAGCCTCATGCTCCTCCGAATACTCTTCCTCCTCATCGGAGGGTTCAGTACTAGAAATTTCTCCCTCACTCCCGGAATAAAGGTCTGTTTCTTCCTGGGATTCTTCTGACAGATCGTTCTCAATGTTTATAATTTCGTTCGGTAGGCCGGGTACCCCCGGTACCCCTGGGTCGGCGGGATGACCCGCGGGACCATCGATTTCTATTCCTGGGACTCTCGCGACGCAAAATCGGTTGCAGCTTTTACTGGCAGGCATGACAGTGATGGGAACTCTCCCCATAATTTGTGGTTCTATTCGAAAAGACATCTCTTGCTTGGCGAAGCTTATCTCGGCGTGAGCCTGAGTAAGCCAATCTGTTCCAAGAAGTACACCATAAGAAGTCGCTCCACTAACAAATACGTCCATTGGTATTACTAAGCCCTCAACTCCTACAGGAAGCTTGCGAATAATGCCCCAAGGAGTGGACATTTTCCCATCTGCACACGAGTATCTAAGACGTGAAGGCTCAATCTGATCAATTAAATTTAACTGTCGTGCGGCTGATTGTGAAATCATTGTGTTTGTGGCACCAGTATCAATGATGCCATCCTCAAATACTAAGTCATTGATGATTATAGGTACGGTGGCAACAGTAGTGTTCACCGGATTCCTTTGCAGGTTTGATTGTGGCATTTGCGTTGAAGGTGACTCCTCGTTGTCAGTCCTGCTAGTTGAGGTGGTCCCTCCAGAAACGTAGATAACTTCCGCATTGGTAGCTCTCGCTGGCGGCGGGTCTCGCTGTCTGTTACGCAGAAATTCCTCACGGGACTCCTTTAGCTCCTTGATTGACTTGTTGAACTCCTCCTCGCTGATGTGGTTCAGGTAGGTTTGTACGGTGAGCTTCATGGGAAGCCCTTTAATCTGCTGAATGGGTTCTGCCGTAGCTGGTGCGATGGCCACTGGTCTCCTGTAGGCGGCGGGACGTGCGGCATTAGGTAGGGGAGGCAATCCTCCAAGGTCCACGTGTGGACGCGCTGCTGGCTCCCTTGCAGGTGCAGGCGGGGGTGCTGCTGGTATTGTAGGTTCTACTGGTTGTCTCTGAGCTGGTGCAGGCCGAGGGGCGGCAGGCCTTGGTATGTTTCTTGGGTCAACTGTAGTGTCCTCCAGATTGTTGGGGCGGCGCCGAAGCAGCGGTTGGTTTGCTTCAGGTGGACTTTCTGCTGGCCTCTTAGTGGCATATATAGGATACACGGGAAAAGGATCCGTAAATCCATCATACATTATTGTGGCGTGCTCCGGGGGCGGTTGCTCGGGTTGCTGTTCATGCTCCACAAACTTGGTGAAGTTGGCTGTGGGCTGTCGCTGTAGTTCTGCGATTTGAATTCGTAGTCTCTCCATCTCCCTTGTGAGGGTGTCAATGTCATTAATTGGGGGTGGCGCAGGTGCCTCCCTTGGTGGGTTGATTGGAGCAATCTGTCTAGGCGGTACTGCTGGTTGCGGCTGGTTGCGTCGCTCCGGAAAGTCTCGCTGACGCTGCCAATTTCTGTTGTCTCTATTGTTCTCTCTCTGATATTGCTGCGGCGGCGGGCGTGCTGCACGCTGATCCACATTGTCATCGGTGCGGCGATTCCATTGATCCATCCTCTCGCGCACCGGCACTTGTATGTTCTGGCTTGAATACATGCCCCCTAAAGGCGCGTGTCCAAATGTTTGTTCATAATCAGCTGCCAATTTTATAATGTCGGCTAACGCTCCTTTGCCGGGGTAGGTCATTTGAACCCTCTCACGTAGATGTGGTACTAGACCTTTAACAAATAGCTGTGTTATCATTCTGGGTGGCAGAGAGTTCTGCAAATAACCCACTATTTTCCTGAATCTGTCAGCATAACTCCTAACAGTCTCATTAGATTGTTGTGCACATGTGTCTAATTTCAACATAAGGGTGTTCTCATCGAGGCCAAATCTTTCGAGAAAAGCCTCCTTGCATTCATCCCAGTCACTAAAGTCATCTTGATTTGCACGAAACCAGGTATATGCTTCTTCACGCATTGCGTGTTTGACAAATCGTAAAACTCGATCGCCCACTATATGGTTGATCTCAATAAACAACTCAAAGGACTCAAGCCACTGAAAAGGGTCTTCTGTGGGCTTTCCATAGAAAAATTCTAAACGAACAGGAGTTTGTACGTCTGCCATTCTAGTTGTTTAATCAAACAAGGCCTTACGCTCTAGATGGCCTAACACACTATTAGAGATTACGCTCGTGTGTTCACGACACAAATTAATGTCAGATATGGCTGGTACTGCTACTTACTGTATTGCTGATTCTGCTGTTTTAGCTGGCTGCAGGGGTGCCTGTTCAACAAACGGAGTGTAATCAGACCCCTCCTAAAGGGGCATCCCGTGAACCCAATTGCAATCGTGCAATGCTAGTCTATTGTAAATTTGGTAATACAAGGTTCCTTTCTGCTAATTACGTTCACTGCAGTTATAAAATTAACGAATTGTATTACTAAGGTTGCAGTATCTCAAACCTCACCAAGGTCATTCCACCAACCTTGGACTTCCAGATGATAAAGGCAATCCTTACAAAGGTACTATGAATGATCTTTAAATACTACAACAACTGCTACTACAATTTCTTAGAACGATCAAATATGTATTTTTCCTGATGCGTTATCAAACTACCGCGATCTTTGGGGCTGCAAAGATTTCGATAAACAAACAATCAAGCAATCGCGGCTATGAAATTATGGTCTTTACTATTGATAAGAATCACACAAACAGAAATCAAGTGCTACAGTCAATTACTTTGTCTCAACCAACTCTGCGGTACAGATGATAAGGTGCTTTAAACTGAACTTTCCTAAAGGATGGTTTCGCTCCAAACGGTCGTTGCCGATGCTTTTGTTGTTAATTCCTGCGACAAACTGAATGTAATCAAGCCCCTCCTAAAGGGGTATTCCCAGTCCTATATGCGGACAAAGCTCAACTGATTTGAAATACGGTACGTCTTTGTACAATAAACACGGCAAATCTGCGCAGAAGAGTCAGATTCGGAGAGCCCAGGCGATGACTAAGTCTACGCGCTAAAACTCCCTGGACGGTGCAGCCATACAGGGTTCCGTGCCCAACGGTACCCCCACAAAATTTTTCGGTTAGTTAGCGAGATTCAGTCGGGCTGCGGGGTTATAAATGTAGGTTGGCAGGAGTCAAGTCATCAGCAAAAATAGGACCTTTCTTGTACTGATCAAAATGCGGTAGCTCCACGGGCGTCATCAGGCGCTTACCTTTGTTGACGCTAGGAATTTCTGGTGGAGTTTGAATAACTGGTACTGCAGACGGACTATTGCCTTTTTCATTCACAAGTGGAACTGGCCCAATGGCCTTCACAGCAGCTACCTTACCTTTTCTGACACCTTTCTGTCTAGTAGCTTTCGCTGGAACATCATCATTAACTTTTCTTGGAGAGTTGCGACTCTTGATAGCCGGCCTCGGCTTACGAATTACCTTCCGAGGACCAGGAGTCCTCGCTGCAGGTGCATAGTTAGTGGCTGCATGTCTTAACAGCATATCTACACCATGCATAAACATATTTTCTGTCAAAGGCATTGAATCTGCAAGCAGTTTGGATATTGCTCCCCTACTGGCGTGGGAGGTAATGGTAAAACATCACGGGCAGTTGCAGTTGCGGCTTCAGGAGTGAGAGGGGTCACCTTTCTTTTCCTCACATTCCCACTCTCAGGTGCTGGAACATAATCTGCAAACTTCTTGTTAACAATCTCGACCGGTACGAAACCTTCACTTACCGCGGGATCAGTCTTCTTCTTTTTGGACCTTTCAGTATCGGGCTCCAGATCACAAATGTTTACATCCATGTCAGAATCGGATTCTGACTCCTCATCTGACACATGGAGCTGCAACATGAATGACCATGGGGACTTCTCCTGAAAACCCTGGTTATAGTTTACCTGTGGGCCTCTGCCATACCCACGCCCTCTACCGCGATAATGGTGGTTTCTGCCATCATTGAATTGTCGTTTGTCTTTGTCAGACTCCCCCTGCACATGGTTAGCCTTGCCTGCATTTTTGTTGTCAGTCTTCTTAAACTGCTGATTGGTGGTGTACTCAGCATCTGAATCTAAGGCCCAATTAATCAAATGTGCAAAGGTAATGGGATTCGGATTATCATGCACTTGCATTGCCACATGCATCGTATTCCATTTATCCCTAACAAACGCACGATGCTTCTCAGACATGTTGTTGATGATCATATCAAAGGTCTCTGGCTTCTCAGGCAGTCCTACCCAGTGCACGTAGCCAATGTCTCGCACCTCTTTCATGTATTCCGCTGCTGGTTGATTGTCGCGCTGCTTCTTCGCGCGAAGTGCAGACAAGTGACCACGAGAATCAGGACTGAAGAGTCTCGTTAGTATCAGAAACAATTCATCAACATCAGTCAATAGACGATTAGCGACAGCAGAATCAATGGTCAAAGCAACCTCATTATTATGTCTGGCAGCCTTCTTCACAGCATCCAGAACTTCTGCACTGGACATACCTGCAGCATCTTGCCTGATGATTACCTTTACATTGTCAATCCACAGTGCGATTGACGTGCCCTTCACTAAAGGCGGAAGACGTTCTGACAGCATCTTCCGTCTTGTTGACTTCTCTTGAGCGGTTGGTATGCTGGTGGCTGCAGCTGGTCTCTGAGTCCTTGCTGCCAGGCTGACATGATTCTGAAACTGCTGATCTTTCAAATTCAAAGCCTTGTTCATTGCCCTTACAATACCCTCGATGATATGTGTGGTTTCATTACCAACATCTATTCCTGCCCTCAAAGAATCTGCAAACCGTTGTGCCTCCTCTGGGCCACAACCCCTTTCTATCAATTGCACAATGAAAGGCATTTTTGCAGCAAGTGTGGGCTCATCTTGTATTATCTGAAGTGAATTGCCTATTGGTGGCAGTGTTGGTGTACCTTGTGCTGGTCTTTGTTGGTTGACTCTAGGGGTAAGCTGTTCCTCCTCAATTTCAACCTCAAAGCCCTCAGCAAAGTCCATAACTTTCAAGCAAAACAAGCTTTAAAGCAAAACAAGCTTTAAAGTAAATTTACACAACACACGTAGCAGTATCCTTAACCAAGCTCAAGTATCAAACCCTTGCATGATCTAAGGCTTACTCACTTCTCGGTTGTCTAAGAAATGCTCTACTCGCCCTCTCGTCAATTAAATTGTGTGTTAAATGTGAAAATGATTTTCTCTCAGAACTGCACAAAGTATAAAGATATGCCGACTTATATGGTCAATCCTGTACTCAAATGACCTCTGCACGACGGCAGTTCCCAACAGCCGTCACTTGCCTTTCGTCTTAAACTGTCCGCAACCCAACGTTTACCTCCCTGGTTTCAGCAACAGAAACTTTAGTTCGTTAATCAGTTGGCTTGCCCTTCACGGGAGGACATCAGTGCTTGAACCTGTGAGGGCTCGGACTTTCGGACCAGGATCCCAACCAGCTTAACATCAGCCGATCAAGTCACTCACCAGCCTACTTGCCCACACTATTGACCTCACTCCCAGGACTTACAGCAATGTTACAAATATACAAAGAAATGTGCAGGCTCTGACGCCGACACTGCTTACTCCTCAGGGAGCTTCCGTTTAGGCTCAATGAACGACGCGGACAGCCTAAAACTACAAGCAAAGTTCAAGCTTACTCAAAGTAACTACAAACTCGCAGCAGATTCTTAACTTGAGCTCCTCAAGGACGACACTCGCGGACCTCGGAGTCTACGATGGAAGCCTCAACGAGGTAACAAGGAATATGAATTACACTCGACACACGGTGAAAGAACGGCAGGTACTCAAATGAGGAAGCCTCAACCACTGCAAGGTTTTGATACCTTGAACAATGATACGAGGAACTGGCGCGTGATGCGACCAAGCTCGAAACTGCATGCAAGTCGGGCTACGACCAGGCCAAGTCAAAAGAGATAGAACGCTGCACCTATAGCAAGGTTACAGACATAATTTGTGCCTACTAGCTACACTTTAGCAACCACATCGACACCTATCCATTGTTCGCGCTCCCCGGTGGGCGTCCCCTAACACGGATCTATGCTGCGAAGGTGACGAAGGGAAATGTGAGGCCCCTTAGCTCTCACTGCAAATATATTTACCTTTTCATTTGAGTTGGTGCTGGCTGTCGGCTTTTCGACTAAGGGATGCAACGAATCCCGCCTGTTTGCTACCTAACCAAACGCAAGGATCTTTCACAATAAGGATTGTCCTCCTAGCTTACTTCGGCAATGAAGGGCCTAATGTAGCTTACGGATGAACTTCAAAAGCCTTTTTGTGGGAAGTCTATAGCAAGATCGTCCCAGGCATCAAATCTGTTAGGCTGACAGACCAGTCGGGCTGGGACTTCACGTGATCACCGTGACCGACGTTACTCACGTGAACGATCACTAAACACACATCATGATTTAACTCACGACATTCGTATTGTCGTACCTGGCACTGAAGGTGTGAGGGGACCCATAGGAGCAGATGGGGCCCTCATCTAGCCCCACAAGGTCCCGTGTGCATGCATGCAAGAAGCTGTGGTGTGGCTGGGTCTTGTACTTCCAAGTGTCGTACCTCTGGAGGGATGTACCCTTTTTGTTGCGAATACCATTGCTACGAGAGGGCTAGTAAACCCCTCAGGAGGGGTGACTAAAGGGAACCAGCACGTGACTCCAGATCACGGATGAATGATCTGAGAGATTTCAAGGGAAACAACGGCTGATCTAACTCATTAAGGCTACCAAGCTTGGTAAAGGGCAGGGTGTCAATCTAGAGAGACAGGAGCGGTGTTGCACTAGCTTGACTGTGTATACCCTGGTGACGGACGGCTCATCGCACCTTTATTGGTCCCGCCCGCCCACCCGGATGGTCTGGTGGAAAATTTCCCACTAGAGTAGGGTCTCCAAGCCCTAAGGCCACCTCAAAAGGCTCAGTCAACCTATTGTAAACCCGATTGGGGGCTCTGGATTGGCAGACAAAGGCTTCGTAGCAAACAGCGATTCCAGGCAATGTCGAAACGAACTACTGTCTCACCGACACAATGCTTGGAACTTACAGGGACAGTCCAATTCAGTCCACTCTCAGTCACTGAACTGAAGGATTGCTGTCCTGGCGAGATGTCCCGGTGAGCGTCTGAATGTGGGACTCAGTCAGAAATCCACTCCAAAAGACTGGACGTATCCCAACCATTTCACTCTCTGACAGGTCTTCATTGGAAATGAATTAAAGTACTGGCGGGCTGAGGCCTTGAAATACATGCTCCTGTGAGCCCGAGGCTGTGACAGAAGTAGGTCTTCCGATCCGGGTTGCTTAAGTGGCATATGACGAAGTTATCGTTTCGACCGCATCGTGACGTAATAGTGTCCTTCCAGAGATTTCTGCTGCATCTAAAGAGGAGATGTTTGTATGTTTTTGAGAAACTTTGATATTCTTTTGGATGGATGTTAATATTTTAGGTTGACGACAAATCAGTCCTCGAAGTATATACCGGATGGCAATCCAGAGATTTCAAGGAATTTAAAACTTGAACGTTTTAACCGAAACCATTTTGAATCCATGTTTGCAGCAACAGCAGGTGCGTCAAGAGCCAGGAAGCACCCGGCACGCTGGCTCCTCCCACCCCCGTTCAAGGATCAGGCGTTTCAGGGCTGGCAAGGAATATCATAATTCCAGCTCTTCCAACTCCAAATTTAGCAGTAATGCCAGCAGAGAAAGAAGAGCAGGAGTTGGAAAGGCCGGCAAAGAGGAGGGCACCGAACAATTCAGACACAGTGTAAGCCATATATGTGGGTCCTAACCTCTGCAGATTGATTACAAATTCATGAGGCTTCAACTCCAAAGCCATGTATGTGCAGGGATGTGTTCTTACTTTCAATTTGTTGACAGGTGTCAGGGCTTGTTGACACTTGGCAAGACAAGACAACAAATGGGCGCGCATGTGTGTGTGTGTGTGTGTGTGTGTGTGTGTGTGTGTGTGTGTGTGTGTGTGTGTGTGTGTGTGTGTGTGTGTGCTGTGCGCGCGCGCGCGCGCACGCGCGGGGATAGCACCCTAATCTATGTATTACAGTCGTGTTGTAGGGTACGTCGTGCAATGCAGAAAGGCTCCCCATGAAATTATCTATCGGCAATTTTGATGGACAATAGCTGCCCCCTGTCTATGCAAAAGGATGGATCATCGTCCAGGATATTCCTGGAAGTGTACGTTCCTTTTGGGATCAATATTCACACCCCCTATGGATGACAGATCGGGATTACCGGAACGTAACACCTTCACATTTTACTCTCTGTGCATAAATCTCAAGGGGAATGATTGTGCTGTGTGATGGAAGGTTTCCTTGTTCGAATGTGTTTGGCTGAGCTCACGAAGCTAAGCTAGGGACCAAACCCAGTCTAGTCGTCTTCTAAAATGTCTCCATTCCTGCCCAGATCTCTCGAGGACTATAACATCGCGAGTGACTCACTCTCTCTCTCTCTCTCTCTCTCTCTCTCTCTCTCTCTCTCTCTCTCTCTCTCTCTCTCTCTCTCTCTCTCCTCCCTCCCTCCCTCCCTCCCTCTCTCTCTCTCTCTCTCTCTCTCTCTCTCTCTCTCTCTCTCTCTCTCTCTCTCTCTCTCTCTCTCTCTCTCTTTCTCTCTCCCCTCTCCCCCTCCCTCCCTCCCTCCACCCCCTCTCTCATAGCGCGTGCGAACCCAGTCTGGTCGTCTTTAACATGTCTCCATTCCTGCGCAGGTCTCTCGAGGACTACGAAATCGCGAGTGACTCTGGTGAAGACGATTCGGATG
The DNA here is from genome assembly GCA_002005505.1 of Botryococcus braunii. Lineage (NCBI taxonomy): Eukaryota > Viridiplantae > Chlorophyta > Trebouxiophyceae > Botryococcus > Botryococcus braunii. The sequence goes on from KV908439.1 coordinate 76,022, forward strand.
ATGACTCGAACAGTTCCTCTTCATCTGAGGAGGCAGTGGACCTCACTCTCGAACGGGATTTTTCGGAGATCGACTTAGAACTCACTACATTTTTCATACGCCGGCTCCCAGGACGGACGACCTATCTCATCTTCTGGGTGCAAGATGTGCATGATGAAAGCTACATTGCCGTCGTGGTGCGTTCGACTCACCACAACCTCTCATGTTGCATGATGAAAGCTGCATTGCCGCCGTGGTGCATTTGACTCACCGCCGTGTGTGTGTGTGTGTGTGTGTGTGTGTGTGTGTGTGTGTGTGTGTGTGTGTGTGTGCGTGCGTGCGGGCGGGCGTGCAGTGCGGGCGGGCGGGCCGGCGTGATGTGTGTGTGTGTGTGTGTGTGTGTGTGTGTGTGTGTGTGTGTGTGTGTGTGTGTGTGTGTGTGTGTGTGCGCTTGTGTGCGTGCGTGTGGGTGGAGAATACCCGTACCGGCCATAATTATTGACCATTATTCTTATTTTGACCATACGGAAAGTCCTCTCAGTTTTCACCTGTCTAGCGTGGAATTGCATTACCGTGCATTGCCGGTATTCTTAATTTTGACCATACCTCTTTTTGGGAATTTTCGGTCAACATTTATGGCCGGTATGGGATATATATGTCTTCCAATATTGTGGCGGCGGGGGGCAGGGAACGGACAAGGGCAACGCGCACTGGAGCTACAGGAACCCGCCATCGTTTAGGACACCGCAAGCCCTGTCCGTCACAAACCGCAGCGCTGCGATCGACTGGATGATTGCCGTGGGAGCCAAGGAGCAGATCGACGAGTCGGAGGGCAAGGGCAAGTACATCGACCTGGAGCGGCACGACATGGAGCTGATCAAGGCCGGCCTGCCCATCTGGCCCCGCCCCCAGCTGCCCAAGCCCTTCAAATCCTACAGGTATGAAATCTGCACAGAAAGCCTGCGCCTAGGCCGTGTGGGGAGACGGAGAGGGGGGGAGAGAGAGAAAGAGAGAGAGAGAGAGAGAGAGATAGAGAGAGAGAGAGGGAGAGGGAGAGAGAGAGAGAGAGAGAGAGAGAGAGAGAGAGAGAGAGAGAGAGAAGAGAGAGAGAGAGAGAGAGAGAGAGAGAGATGGGGGGGTGTGAGGGGTTGAAGAGAGAGGGAGAGGGAGAGGGGGCGAGAGAGAGACACACAGAGAGAGGGGGGGGGGAGACAGAGAGAGGGAGACCGAGAGAGAGAGGGGGTGGGTGGGTGGGTGGGTGAGAGGGGGGAGGGTGTCCCGCGCATCCCAGATGTACCTTGTCGACCCTAAATCCCTAAACCCTGCATCCCGCATAATTTGACGGCCGTGGGGGGGGGGGGTGCAGCGTGGAGTCTCTGGGGCCTAGTGACGACGGGGCCACGCTGGCGCCCACCTCCATCATCCTGGAGGAAACCCCCACGGGGGGCAAGTTCACGGCTGTCCGGTCCTTCTACGCGCTCGGGGGCAGGTGGCCTCCGCCCTCTCACAGTGAACAGCCTTGCATCAGGCATGTGATGGAGCGGGTGGTCTGCGCAGAGACTAGGCCAGAGGGAAGGGGGGGGGGGAGGGTGGGGAGGAGGGAGAGGGAGGAGGGAGAGGGAGGGGGGGAGGGAGGGCGGGGGGAGGGAGAGAGACGGGGGGGGGGGAGATGAGAAAGAGAGAGGGGAGGGAGGGAGGGAGGGAGGGAGAGAGACAGAAGGGGGGGGGGAGAGAGAAGAGAAAGAGAGAGAAGAGAAAGAGAGAGAGGGAGGGAGGGAGGGAGAGACACAGAGGGGGGGAGAAGAGAGAGGGAGAGGGAGGTAGGGAGAGAGACAGAGGGGGGCGGGGGAGAGAAGAGAGAGAGGGAGAGGGAGGGAGGGAGGAAGAGAGACAGAGGGGGGCAGGGGAGAGAAGAGAGGGAGGGAGAGGGAAGGAGGGAGGGAGCCAGGGGGGGGGGGGCGTATGTGTGAAGCTTCACCGTAAGGTAGTGTTGTGTTGTGCATCCCGAGAAGGTACTGTCTGTCTGTCTGTGTGTGTGTGTGTGTGTGTGTGTGTGTGTGTGTGTGTGTGTGTGTGTGTGTGTGTGTGCACGTGCGTGCGTGCGCGCCCCGCGGGGGACGGGGGGATTGACGGTAGTGAGGAGAGAAGGGCATGGGTAGTCTTGGCTATCATGCTGTAGCCTACACCCGCTTTTCCAATACGACTGAATATTGTGTTTGAGGCCTTTCCATGCCTGATACTCGTAACCAAAACATACTCAACGATTTTGGTTCTCCAACCGACTGATCTCGCTCTTATGGGGTGGTTCTGCCTTGCATGTGCATATTTATGAGGTGAATAATGGAAATAAGGAGCCTCGAAGTTGTTAAGTCCAAAAGATGTTGCTGTTGATGGCACGCTCGTTTACCAAGCTGATGATGAGTCATTCGGAGGGATGATATTTCAGAGCGTGCATATTTATGAAGCAGCAGGATGGAAAGGAGGAGGCCCTAAGTCTTACAATGTTGCTGGTGATGGCAGGCTCGTGTACCAGGCTGATGAGTCATTTGGAGGGATGATATTTGAGAGCTTCAAGGAGGCAGAAGAGTGGGTCAAGTTTATTTTGGGCCAAGGCCTGGGCCCTGATGGCCCCATAAAGGTAAAGTTTCTTTTGGGCCCCATATTTAATGTGGCCCCATACAGGTCAGGTTTATTTTGGGTTAAGGTTACCAATTCATTACCGCTGCCAGAATTCATTACCACTTCCAAAATACCGGAACTACCGAAAAGTTACCGATGCCAGTCGGCAGTGGGGGCTGTGCTCATTTTTACAGTGGGGGCTTTGCTCATTTTCACAGTGGGGGCTTTGCTCTCATTTTCAGTGTGGGTTTTTTTTTTTTTTTTTTAATTATTATTATTATTACCGGTATTACCGTACCGTCACAAAATATTGACCCATATTTTTATTTTGACCCCCCAAAAATCCCCGTTATTTTCCCCTTCCCTGCGGGAAATCAGAATATTTTTAATGTTGACCCCCCATTCCTGGGTCAATATTTTGCGACAGTACGGCTATTATTATTATTATTATTATTATTATTATTATTATTTAGTCGTTGTTGTTGTTGTTGTTGTTGTTGTTGTTGTTGTTTGTTATTATTATTATTTTTTTACCGTATTGTTATTATTATTGTTTATTTATTTTATTTTTTTTCCGTGGGGGACTGTGCTCATCTTCACAGTGGGGGCTGTGCCGGTGCAGCTGAGCATGATCCTGCGCTTCCAGACAGCGGTGGGAACGAAACTGCAGGTACCGGACGGGGGACCTTCAAGATCCCAGCCGCCGCCACCGCCGCCGCCGCCGCGGGATACCAGAAGGGAGCCGACAAGGGAACCAGCAAGGGAGCCCGCGAAGGACCTGCACGCACAGATAATCAATGCAGTTGTCAACGGGCTTCCCTCGGAGCCGGCAGCCAGTACTGACAGGCTTCGCTCCCACACAGGTGGCGCCTCTGGCCCCCCCGCACGTGGGTGGGGTGGGTGGGTGTGTGTGTGTGTGTGGTGTGTGTGTGTGTGTGTGCGAGTGTTTGTGTGGGTGTGTGTTTCGTGCGTGCTCTCTCTCTCTCGCTCCCCCTCTCCCTCCCCCCCCCCCTCTCTCTCTCTCTCTCTCTCTCTCTCTCTCTCTCTCTCTGTGTGTGTGTGTGTGTGTGTGTGTGTGGTGCGTGCGTGTGTGTGTGTGTGTGTGTGTGTGTGTGCGCGCGCGCGAGAGAGAGAGAGGGGGGGGGGAGAGGAAGGAGGGAGGGAGGTAGGTAGGGGGAGAGAAAGAGGAGAGAATGGTTTTATTCACGATGGCTATAGGCTGGGCGTAATGGCAACTTTCTAAGGCAGGCAACAGCGGCTGGCCCAGCTGCTGGTTGCAGGGCCTGCGGGCCAAGTGTCAGCTCGAAGCGCTGCACGTAAAGAATGGCTCATATCTGTCATGTGAAGGATGATCCATATCTGTCATGTGAAGGATGGCCCATATGACCTGGTTGTATGATCTCTGTGTATGACCTGTACATGTCTCCACAGGACCTGCTGATTGCCTGACTCTTTTCTGCGTAGCGGTACACATATGACTGTAAACGTAGCGGTACACATATGACCTGAAAGTGTAGCTGTACACATATGACCTGTAAGCGTAGCGGTACATATATGACCTGAAAGCGTAGCGGTACACATGTGACCCTGTAAGGAAAAAAAGAGTGGGTGCCTATCCCTGGGGACCTGTACATAACACCTTTATATGACCTGTACCTGACTGGTCAGTAACACATTAACCCTGTTACATAAGACCTCTACATGACCTGCCCTCCTGTAAACACATATGACCTGTACATGGCTCCTGTGTAGGACCTGTACCTGCACATATGACCTGTACGTGCATGTATGACCTGTACCTGACTGGTCTGTACACATACAATCATTATGTCAGATCTGCACAGTACCTGCACCTGTGCCACACATATGCCGTGTTACATGCAGGAAGGGTCTTCTGGTATTAGTCTAGCAAGAGACGAGGGAGCAAGGACTCAGCTTTCAGGAGGTCTAGAACTCGGGCGAATTAGTCGATATCTCAGAAGGTTCTTTTGGTGTGTAAATTGCGGCTGATGGGATCAGGCCTTGGCCTTCTTGAGCATGAGACGTTAGAGCTGCAAGCCTTGCAAGTACTTGCAAGGAAGAACAAGTGGAAGTTACAAGAAGGACAAGAAGTTACATTGCAGGAAGTTACAAGAAGTTGTTACAAAAGGAACAAGAGGTTACATTCAGTGCAAGGGAGTGTTTTTTGATGGGTTTGGAGAGGACAGGTCGGCCTCTGCGATCTCAAGCCCGCAGTGTACCTGCAGAGACCGCCGCCGCGACTTGCGAACCTAGCAAGCCAGCTGCAGGTGAGTTGCACTACACCCCCCCCCCCTCTTCTTTTTCTGCAGTTCTATCCCTCTTGTTATGCCCCCCCCGCACCCTTTTGCTTTTCCTTTGGCGTTTCAAGTCTTACAAACGTTTCCCGCTGGGGGGTATTTTCTTCCTTCCGTCCAACGAGGGGATTTGGTTTGACTCGTCTATTTTTCGTCGTGTGTGTGTGTGTGTGTGTGTGTGTGTGTGTGTGTGTGTGTGTGTGTGTGTGCATGCGTGCGCCTGTGCGTGTATACTGAGATTGCACTAACAAGCAGATTTCGCGGCATCTGGAGGGGTTTTCTTCCTGTACTGACATTGTACAATACTGATATTGTACTAACCAGCAGATTCCGTAACATCTGGAAGCGTTTTCGTCCTGTGTCTGACATACCATGTTTTAACCTGGGTTTTATGCAGAGCGGGTAGCCACAGTAAAACGGGTGACGAAGGAGACCAAGGTGGAGGTCGCCATTAACCTGGATGGCTCCGGCGAATGCACTTCTTCATCTCAGATACCCTTCCTAGACCATATGCTGGATGTGAGTGGCCCCGCTTTCTCGTGCTCGTGCGCACGGCTCTCTCTCTCTCTCTCTCTCTCTCTCTCTCTCTCTCTCTCTCTCTCTCTCTCTCTCTCTCTCTCTCTCTCTCTCTCTCTCTCTCTCTCTCTCTCGTGCTCGTGCGCACGGCTCTCTCTCTCTCTCTCTCTCTCTCTCTCTCTCTCTCTCTCTCTCTCTCTCTCTCTCTCTCTCTCTCTCTCTCTCTCTCTCTCTCTCTCTCTCTCTCTCTCTCTCGCTACGAGGTGGTGGACAGCAGAGGCCGCCCCTACTGCCTGGCATCATGACTGAGGATGGAAGCGAAAGGCACTGTACAGGGCTATGCTGGCCCGGGCTGGCTTGGTCTGGTCTTGGCTAAGCTGGCTTGCCTTGGCCTGGGCTGGCCTGGCCTGGCCTGGGCTAAGGTGGCCTAGCTGGGGCTGGCCTGGCTTGGGGTGGACTGGGCTGGGCTGGGCTGGGCTAGTCTGTGCAGCCGTTCCAAAGGGGCGGGGTGTTTTGGATGCAGCAAGTGGCGTCACACGGCTTGTTCAATCTGGAGGTGGAGGCGGAGGGGGACACTCAGGTGGACGACCACCACAGCAATGAGGATGTGGCGCTCGCCCTCGGCACTGCTCTGGCCAAGGCTCTGGGAGAGCGCAAGGGCATCCACCGCTTCGGAGAGTGCGCCGCCCCCATGGATGAAGCCCTCGTGCATGTTGTGCTGGTGCGGACGCCCCCCTGCTGTGAGTTTCTAACACCCTGTGTAGCAGGGTACTCCCGCGCCACCTCCCCACACATGCGCGCGCAGTTACACACACACACACACACACACACACACACACACACACACACACACACACACACACACACACACACACACACACGCACGCACGCACGCACACAACCCCCAGAAAGAGAGGTGGTGTAGAGGGCCACACAAGATTCCACCTGTTGTAAGAAATGCCACCACCCCCCCCCCCCCCCAAAAAAAAGAAAAAGGGGGGGGTGTCACGGAGGTCACACCTGACCTGGAAGATGAAGTTCGGGACTGAGTGGATCGGGATGTAGAAGGCGATGCAGATGCCAGCCGAAGCGGTTGTTGACTTTTGTATGGAGTGCAGGACTTGTCGGGGAGGCCGCACCTGACCTGCGATCTGAAGTTCGGGAGCGAGCGGATCGGAAGGTACGATGTGCAGCTGGTGGAGCACTTCTTCCAGTCGCTGGCCAACACAGCGGGCATGACGCTCCACATCCGCCAGCTGGCGGGCCGCAACTCCCACCACATTGCCGAGGCCACCTTCAAGGCCTTCGCCCGCGCCCTCCGCCAGGCAGTCGAGCTGGACCCACGACGAGAGGGCGCCGTTCCCTCCTCCAAGGGTACTTTAACTCGCAACTGACTGGGATCGGTCGGGCCCCTCATGGGTATTTGAAAGTTTTAGCAGCGAAGCACTATCGGCGTGCTCGCAAATCACCAGGGAGGTCTGCCCCTCATGGTCGTGAACCTCTTATAAAGTAATGTGCATGTGTGCGCGCGTCCCGGTGTGTGTGTGTGTGGGGGGGGGGGGGGTACAGGGGTAAAGTGGACCGCAGCAACAGGGAGGTCCCGTCCCGTCGTTTTACGAATCATGCGGCAAGGAAGAGTCTGCGAGATTGCACTTTATCAGTTGCAATCTTTTTGGTGGTTTAGAAGCAGCATCTTCCGAGCTGCTGCACATGGCAACGTGCAGTCTGGTCTCTGTTTTTCTGAGATGAAGGCTGTTGGCTAGCCGGCAAGGGCCTGGCCTCTTGCGTGTGTTTTGTACTATTATCAACGTCAAAAGCACTGATCTGTGTCATGTACTGTTACTGTAGAAGTTACACTGTTTGCTGCTGTGTACATGATGTGACAAGGCAGGAGCGGTTCGAAACACTCCCCAATTTGTGTTGGAGTTGCGGAAGTTAGCCGTGCGGGTGACTTAGTGATCTGATTGCGGCATGTGACCACTCAATGCACGGCCTTGAGGCAAGGCCAGTCCAGTCCAGTCCAGTCCAGCCTCACAAGCCAGTCCAGTCTGTAGCCTCACAAGCTTGGTCAAATAAGACTATATAGACTATATCCGCCTTTGTAAAGTCCTGTGGCAATGGAAATCGAACCACCCTACCCAGAAATGTAGGCACACCTTCCCGAACTGCCCAGTCACAGTCACTGATGTGTACACTGTGCCAAAGTGTACACATCAGTGGTGGGGTGCTCCTGAGGAAAGGACTGACCCTGAAGAACACTAAGCTTTGCCTTGCGATTAATCCACCTGCTAAGCCGGACAGACCGTGGACAATAGGCTTTGCGTTACAATTACTCCACCTGCTAAAAGGAGCAACCCTTGAATAATATGCTTGGCGTTACAATGACTCAACCTGGTATCAGGATTGACCTCGAATAAAATCTTAGCATTCCAACTTCCTCCGCCAATCCCGCCGGCAGGCACCCGCGCCTTGCACATGCAGAACCCCAACGGCTCATCGGTGAGAATGGGGTTTTCCATTTCGTGACCAAGACCTCTGCCAGAGCCATGGTCTGACAGGATGCTCACTGTCCCAACCCCCACTCATTTGAAGTCAGTGAATAAACAATGCGCCTCCAATGAGACAAACTTGAGCTGAATACCTTCAGAGGAGGTTTCTGACAGAAACGGAATCCGTCCCGTAACTCGGCCTTTGATGACAAGGGCGTCTCTTGCCCTAGCCACTATACAAAGTGCCTCCGAGAAGTCCTTTGGCCAGCAAGAGGAGACCCCCTCTCTGTCGAGGTGGGTGTCTCTTGGCCTTGGCACAACACAATTTGCCTCCATAAAGTCCTCTTGACAGCAACAGGAGACTCCCTCTCTGTTGACACGGGCGTCTCTTTGCTGCATGGGCATGTCTTTGCTGAAGCGCAGTCGATGCTCATCAGCAAAGGCCCGAAGAGCGTCCCTTTCCCAGGAGAGGGGCCCAACCAACTACCCAGCTGGAATCCATGCAGGGGAATTCCACGCCCATGCTGCTTGATAGACCCAAACTGCATATCCAAAATGCAGATGATTATACAAATCGATGTTCTGTGTAGCTTCCACCACTTCCACATTTGCAATTGCCAACGATGGACTCCCAGGGGTGCTAATCAAAACACACAGAGAGCAGGTCCTCAAGCTTCACAACATCCGCACACTGCCTTCATCACAACATGTGCCCTCCTCTTCACCCTGCAAATGGTAATTTGTTTGTTTCTTTCAGAATTGTTGCCGGATTTGTCACATCAGCAGCGCTCCTCCAGTCCCCTTTCCAGCCTGCCAACCAACACACACACACACACACACACACACACACACACACACACACACACACACACACACACACACACACACACACACACACACACTCACTCTCTCTCCCTCTCACACTCACACACACCCTCTCTCTCTCTCTCTCTCTCTCTCTCTCTCTCTCTCTCTCTCTCTCTCTCTCCTTCTCTCTCTCTCTCTCTCTCTCTCTCTCTCTCTCTCTCTCTCTCTCTCTCTCTCTCTCTCTCTCTCTCTCACACACACACACACACACCATAACCAGGCATTCGGTCAAACAGAGTTCAACTGGCCGATGCAAAAGTCTCGTGCATTCGTAGACCTCCACCCTCAGAAAGCCATTGCCCGGCCAGGTAGCAGGCAAATGGAGCCCCAATTGTCTCAGACCCTGGACGGAACACTCAACAGAAATGCAGAAGGCAAGCCAGGCACGTTCTTCAGAGACGTGTGGAAGAAACAGCTGCTGTCCACAGCAAATTTTGGCAGCGAGCTTCAAACTGTGTGGCCATGCACAGCTGTGGGACCTCCTCCCCCACCTTCTTCCTCCCCCCACAAACACAGACGCATGCACTCACATGTGCTGGCATGGGGCATGCGCGCATACCCGCCCGCCCCATGGAACACCAAAATTTCCGAATTATGCTGTTGGCGCTGATCCTTTGGCATGGTTGCATGTCTGCCGGGCCAGGGCTTTCCAGGTCTCAGACACCTTCACAGCGAGTTCAGACACCTGGGGGCTGCCATGGGTCCGGAGGCGAGCCAGCGGACGGGCAATGCCACTGGCCTCCAATAACTTCAGATTCACCTGCAAAACCTCGGTACGTCAACATAGGCAATAACATCCTTGACTCACACCATGTCCCACTGCACCACCCCCCCCCCCCCAAAAACCACACACACACACACACACACACACACACACACACACACACACACACACGCGCGCGCGCGCGCGCGCGCACACACACACACACGCACGCACACGCGCGCGCGCACACACACACACACACACACACACACACACACACACACACACACACACACACACACACACACACGTGGCGCGCGCACGCGCGCGCACGGGTGGGCATGAAGGGGTCGACAGCCAGTCTCACCTTCATCTGGTCCAGGTCTCGGATGATATCCAAAGCTTTGGAGGTGGGGACCCACTCCATCTGGGCGCCTGTGTTGTTCAATATGGGCTCTTTTGGCTCCTCGTCGTCAACGAATCCTGCACCAGCAATCCCCATGTCAGACACGGCCACTAGAGACCTACTAGAGAAGAAGCAAAGAAACGAAAACTAGCCGACACCAACACAAGCATGCTCACTGTGGGGAGAAACCTCCATGTCCACGGTCATAGTCACGTAATCCTTCTAATCAATTGATTAGAAGGCAAACGCCATCTCTTAGTCATCATCAGAAATCGACCAGTAGGCAGCCGCCAACTCTGAGTCGTTTCACATAATCGACCACGAAGCCGACGCCATCACTTGGTCATGGTACATAATCGACCAAAAACCAGCAGCCACCTCTTAGTAATTGTCACATAATTGACCAAAGGGCTCACACCATCTCATAGTCCCAGTCACATGTCCCACCTGATAAAGCCTTTGCATAACCTCTGACCGTCTCCACCAGACTCATGTCGGGAGTTCCCGTGCAAAACTCCAGGAGCTCCGGCACTGGTTCGAAGACCGCCTGCATCCCCCATGCCACCACTTTTCATGTGCCTCACCCTGGCATCATCACAAGAATTGCACACATTGAACATGACAAGAAATTTCCGGGTATCATGCCACAGGAGACTTGTGCGCAGTTCTGTCTATTGCCACCATCCTGAGAGTGAAGTTCACTGTACAAATCGCCCTGATTGAGATGACACAGAACAGCGGTACAGAAGAGGACAGGTTGATGGCAACAGCCGACAGGGCACACATAGACCTCAGGCACGGGCTTGGCATCTAGATTGGCACGCTGGGGCAAAGGGACAGCAGGGACTGTACAGCACCGACACTAAATCCTCACCATCCAAAGCTGGTACAGCCCTGACTTGAGATAGTTTCACACGCTTAATGGCATAATCTAGAGCAGGGGGGACTATTAAGATTATTCACGAGCTCAGTCGGTAATCTAGAAAAGGATGGGATATTGGGTAAACTAGGGCAGGGTGGGAGGAATAGCCAACAGGGCATACATAGACCTCGGGCGTGGGCTTGGCATCCAGATTGTCGCGCAGGGCAAAGGGATCTGCGCCAGCAGGGTCGAGCAGGGGCATGGCCGCTGGCCCGCCTGGTCTCATTGGGCAGCTCCGGCCGTCGTGGCCAAGGCCCCCGCAATGCCCGCAGCTTCTGAACTTCCCGTTTGTTCCAGCACCCCTGACTTTCATCATACCTGCCGCAGGTCCAGGAGGTGTGTGTGAGACCGCGAAGAACTGATAGGCAACTATAGAAAAAAGCTCTTGAGAATAGAAGGAATTTCCGAAGAGGACTCATACATACAGAAGTAATGAATACACGCAAGTAAGATGAAAAACTGAAGACACAAACAGGCATTCAATGCTTGCTTTTAAGACAGACTAAAAGAGATGTACGTCAGAGGCATGATGCAATTGGCCCCAATGCCTTGCAGTGGTTGCAATAGCAGATTCCTCCCACTCACACCATAGTCTGTCGAAAGCAGCAGGAGATCCTCCCCTCCCCCCAAAACCCCCCTTTTGTCATTTTTCCCCTTTATTTTTTACTTTATGTGTACTTTTGGGGGAGAAGCTTGAATTCTTTAGAGGCATCCTTGATATACCGAGCTTTTCTAAACCAAAAGGGAGGAAGGAAGTTACATCTTTCCAGTCCACAGGGCAAGTACCTCAACCAGATTCCTGTAAGCATTCGGTAAACCAAACCCTACAAGGCATGGCAAGGACACCGGGCAAAGACATACTTGACCGCAGCTTTGTTTTGTCCATCCTGACTGTCCGAGGAGCCGCCCGAGCGGCGCTGAAGGGTAGCTCAGGCAGAGGCAGCTTCTCCCCCTTGGCTGACTGGAATCGCAGAATCGAGCTCAACTGTTCGCAGAGCAGCAGCACCATGTCACTTCAGTCCATGCACCTTGCTCAGTACCGCTTGTATGGCGATGTGGGGCATGTGCATCGGGGTCCAATGGTGTGTGTCAGGGTCCTCTGGTCCGTAGGGATATGAGGAACATGTGTGCGAGGGACTCGAGGTCTGTAGGGTCCTGCAGGCAGTGTGTGCAAAGGTCCTATGGCCTGGAGGGTTGTGTAGGGAATGTGTGTAAGAGTCCTATGGCTTGTAGGGTTGTCTAGGAGCGTTTGCAAAGGTCCTATGGCCTGTGAGGTTGTCTAGGGACCGTGTGTAAAAGTCCTAGGGTCTGTAGGGCTCGTGTAAGGAACCTGTGCAAATGTCCTATGGCCTGCAGGGTTGTGTAGGGAACGTGTGTAAAGGTCCTGTGGGTCGGAAAGGTGTGTAAGGAACGAGTGTAAAGGTCCTGTCATTCACAGGTTGTGTAAAGAACGTGTGGAGAGGTCCTTTGATCTGTAAAAACTTATGACACCTAAGATGTGACCTATAACTACAAACGTGACTCCTACCATGTCTCTGCGCGGGAGACACACACACACACACACACACACACACACACACACACACACACACACACACACACACACACACACACACACACACACAGACAGAGAGGCCAGCGAGCTTTGACATGGGTCTGTGAAAGCAACAGGACAGCGAGTGGGGAGAGGCTAGGCACCTTCAAAGGACCATCGGGACCCAAGCTCTGTCCCAGAATGAATTTCACCCATTCTTCTGCTTCCTCTTTGCTCTCCAGGCGCATGCCGCCAAATTGCTCCGCAGCATTTAGAACGAGGCTGTGAATCAAACCCAAAAAATGGCTCGACCAATGACTGGAATGAACAGCATCAGGGATGCATACCACAACGCTTTTCCAGACACAGGCCTCTGCCACAATAACATAATACCGTACCGTCGCAAAATATTGACCCATATTTTCATTTTGACCCCCCAAAAAATCCCGTTCTTTTCCCCTTCCCTGCGGGAGATCGGAATATTTTAATGTTGACCCCCCATTCCTGGGTCAATATTTTGCGACGGTACGGTAACAACAACAATAATAATCATAATAACAACAACAACAATAACAATAATACCGGTAAAAAAAGCCGCTAAAGAAATGTAAAAGTTCTATAAAAAATACATTAAAAAGAAAGAAAAAAACCCTGACAGGTGACATTGGCTCTCAACTGGGATCACATCCACCACCAGCCGCGACCCCATACCGTGACCTACTCACAAGCAAGGCCCTGTGCGCATGAGATTCCGAGTTTGCCTGGCTGTTACAATTTTAGTCCAACAATCTTTGAGCAGCACTTTTGCTCAAGGACCAATGCAGAGTACAAATGCTCCCCAAAAAGGCAGTGCTCATGACACAAAATATGTTTGTTTCGGTGACTTTATCTGTGTTACAACAACGGGCAAAACTGCTTGCATCGATTTCTATGGCCCCCCAGTAGATGCTTACGGGGGGTCAGAATTTCAGGGTCTAGGATTTGGCGAGGCCCTTTTGAGATCCCCTTCCATTAGTCCCTTCATAGTATACTGGCCATATGATGGTACCCTGCCCCAAAGTTCCCACGCGGACCTTGTACATACAAGGTCTAAGCCCCCACCAAATCTTCCATGTGAAAAGCACTCCTTTCCGTAATGATGTATAAATGTATAGTATAGATGCATAATTTAGCAAGAACATGACACAGACGAGGAAAATGAAATATGGCTGGCCCTTGCCCCCCCCCCCCCCCAAAAAAAAAAAAGAAAAGAAAGAACGAAAGAAAAAGAGCTAGTCTGAGTTAGGGCACCAAGTTGACCTTCAAGAGTGTTTCTTACAATAGGGGGGTTCGCCATGTGTCTCACCTGCCGTCTTCCCCTGTGCTGGAGGCGACAGCTATACAAGTATTCTCCGTTCCGGTTTCTTCAAGAATAATCATGAATGATTCGGGGCCGGCCTCAGCACCGTCTCCACTCAGTTCCTTGCCAACAATCCTGTGCAAAGTCAAAAAAGTTGTCTCAAAAGGGCCAGAACACCCATGACGTATGGAGACGATGTTGTTCACTCATACGGCTCTGGAATAAGCTCTTACACGCAGATACCAACAGTGGCACAAATTTCCACATGCAGTAGTGGGGACTATAACGGCGCAGAAATTGTGATTAGCAGGATTATAATGGAAGCGTTCACATGCATGCCTACCTCACTCCATCCGCTCAGGTTGCAGCGTACTTGTACGTGTAGAGACAATATACTAGTACGAATATCGTGAGAAAAATGCCCCGGGACTCTCAGAAACAAAAGGAGTGTAGAAATTTCATCCAAAAATGCGATGGACATGAAGTTTTGGGGATTGCAGGTAGTTATTACATTCATAAACGGTTGCTTCAACGACACTAAGGACGGAACACGCAGAAAGAAGATCCTACAGGCTGCTTCTAACCTTTGTTCAGCATGACATTCTTAGTTGGACACTCTTGCAGGAATTCTTGTACGACCCTTGTGGGTACTTGTTTTAGGCATCTTTCCAAGAATTGTAGGGCTTCTCCAATGCAGGTCTTGGCCACAGAGACAAGCCAGCCCTTTAATAACAGCTCCATCTCATGAAATCTTCTTGTAGGGATTCTTGTATACACACTGGTTGCATTCGTACTTGATGGAAGTTCAAGACTTCCCCAATGCAACTTTTGGCCGCAGAGATGAGCCAGCCTTTAATAGCTCCATGTCACTAAAACACTCTTGTAGGGATGCTTATATCACGCACGAGCTGTGGTCTTACTTGTAGGAATTGTAGGCGCCCTCCAATGGAGGTTTTGGCCACAGACACAAGCCCGCCTTTATGAGCTCCATGTCATGAAGGTCCAAGTCAATGTACTTTCCCTCCGGGTCTTGGCTCGCTAACAAAGCACCTTGAGACACGACCCAGTTGGTCGCCTCATTCCGATTCGTCACATGCAACGGCTCGGGCACATTGAACGTCGGAGGGTTGTTGTAGATGAAATGTCCCGTTCCCTTGTAGTCAGCCCCCTGTTGACATCGTGTGACAGATGACGTTGACAACATGTGACAGATGAAAGTGTGTTTCCTTTCTTCATAGCAATGGTTCATGACACTGCTATTGCATTCATACAGGTTTTGTTGTCAGTAACATGACTGTCACCTTTACCAGCGTCTCCTTTAGAGTTCATGCCACTTGTATGGAATTCCAACTGTTTCGATGTCAGAAACATGGCTGCCACCAGTAACATGGTATGTTGTTAAGGTTCATGGCACTACTTCATGCAGGATTCGTTGTCAGCAACATGGCAGGCACCATTAATAGAGTGTGCTGTTAAGGTTCAAGATACTAACAATGGAATTCATGCAGGATTTGTTGTCAGCAACATGGCTGTCACCGTTAATATACTTGGTTAGGTCCACGACACTCTTGCATTCAAGCAGGATTGGTGGTCAGCAACACGCAATGCCTATCCAGTCCCTACAAGCTGTGCGCCGCAGAATTGACTGTGCTACAGGCTGGGTGACTGGCTCGACGTCAAGCAATTAAATATTTATTATAATTTCTGTGACCACAACTTTCCAAATCATGTGTGTTCCAAGTTGACATAACAATACTCCATGCGTTTGGCTCTAGAAGGTCCAAGACAATTGCACAGAGTCCAACAAAGTTGCTTGACGTGTCCAATGAACAATGGCTTACCACGACAGCAATGTAACTCTCTTCTTTCCTGTCTTGCACCCAGAAGACAATGTAAGTAGCCCTTGAGGAGCAGGATATTCGCCGCATCACATATGTCGTCAAAGACAGGTCGACTTGAGAATACTCCCGTGGCTTCATTTCCGGATCTACAGGTGGAAGCTCGGGTAGAGCTGGCGTTACAGGTTGTTCTGAAGGAGCCTCGCTATCATCATCATCATCCATGAAATCATCAAGACTGCTGCGAAGAAACGAGGACAAGTCAGCATGTTACACTACCGCTGTACCAGTACCACTGGCACCAGCACCATGGCATTTAAAATACACCACCTTGCTGGTCTTGAACAAAGGTTTCTCAAAAACCCGGTGGTGCCAGGCTCCGCACACCCTGACACTTTACAGCACATTGTCCTATCTGTAGGCAATCTTACAAAGGGGACAACTACTATGGGCTCACATCGATTGTTGACGCTTGCTCGTTCTTCTCTTTGGAGCTTTTTCTTCTGTCGGCGTTTCAAGATCTTGTGGTCTTTGGCGCACTCTCTGTCCTGACGCTTGGAGGCCTTGGATAGGGCCAGATGCAGGAAAGGGTGTGTCTAATCCTTGATCCATGCTTGCTTGGTCAGCACTGTTCTGTGTCCTTTTCTTATATTTCAGCCCACACCTGTTTGAAAACAACAGGAGTCAGTACCTTCCAGAATTCCAGAACACCAGTCCTTGTCAAAGAGGGGGGAACTGAAAATGATAAAACATGCAGCAGTAAACCAAGATAATAATCTACTAACTACAGCTCAACCACACTGCGACGGATGCACAGTACCCTGTGTGCAGCACAGTCTAATCGCCCACTGACTGTTGGGGCCCATCTTTATCTCGACTTCTAAACTAAGTAAAAACCCACTAAGATATTCAAACAAACGAGCAAACCTAGGTTGCAGAGAAGGATTGGCCAACCTGTTGCAGAGGTTGACACTCCCACCGTCGGCTTCCCAGCCCCGGCGCCAACACCCACTTGTGAAGGCTACCCCGCAACAATGACAATTATTTGCAACAGTATAGCTGCTCCCTTTAAATAAAAATGTTGAAGTGGAGACCCCAGCCTCCATGCTACAACATCTCCTCCTGTAAAGTCATTAGGACCCCTACGAGTCCTACCTGCTGGTTACTCGTTACATCAAAGTACACCTCAAAGGTTCGGCAAAATGTCGACACCTTACGCTCGCAAGGAAGGCCTTAGCAGCTAGCCGCAGATCCACCGAAAACTAATGTCATATATGATGCCTGAGAGTCCTGCAAATATGCGCACACTGAGGCACGGTGTGGAAATCGCGATTCTCGCATGACGCTGACATTGCGGCACTGGTCCACATTGGTAGTACAGTACAGCAGCAGGGCATGTGATCACGTGTATGCTTTCGTATGAATCGCCCTCGTTTCGTTGAACGTTCAATGCCGTCGCACCACCAGCGAGATGCTAGCACTCGGAGGGACACTGCACAATTAAGTGCAATATGTTGTCGACATCGAGGCAGACACAAGCGGAATTCTTGTGCTGCTTGTAGCAATGAAATACAATAATTGTGATAGGCGGTAACTTGGCGACCTTGTCGTGCATGTGTTCTTTACATCTGAATTTTCGGCTTTCTTGTGTGCTCTATATCTTAAATCAGGAGAATGTCTTCTATCGCTAAAAGTAACGATGATAAGGGATTTAAAGTGGATGCGTTTTTCAAGGACTGTCCAATTGATACTGCTTTTGTGGAGAAGGATGTCGACGAATTCTTGAAGCATCATACAAAAGATGGTATGGCTCCAGATCCATGAAATTTGATGAGGATTTGTGAGACATGACTATGTCTGGATTGATTGAAATGTCTAAAGCCGGGGTCGGTTGCTGCTTGTTGACGCGATCGAACTCTCTCAGGTGTGCTGACGCGCCCACTGGTTGTTGTAACTTCCGGTGGCACTGTTGTGCCGCTGGAAAAGCGATGTGTGCGTTTCATAGACAATTTTTCTGGGGGGACACGTGGGGCTCTTTCTACGGAGTACTTTCTTGAGGTGGGTCCGAGAACTGGCCCCCAAAACTTGACTCTGACGAATGTAATATGCTTGAACACCAGTACTTAGCTCATGGATTGGGTCTTGGCATTGTACTAATGGTCCAGCAATGTCTTTGTCACACTTTGAGGAAGATGGGGTGGGCTTGTAAGCTTGGGTGACTTTAAGCAGAGTTTTGATGGTTGAGGTGAAAGTGGAAACTGGAGCTTAATTGTCACATATGCAATGCCACCTCGCAAGAATGGTGATTTGCATAATAAACATACGGAGTTCCAGGGAGATGTCATGTGGCTGCTCAACTTGCGTCTGTCGTTTTTCATCACCGAGTCTTGCTCACTTCTTGTTCTATTGCAGGCTGGTTATGGAGTAATTTTTCTACATCGGAAGCACAGCGTGCAACCCTTCATGAAGGGCTTGCCGAGTGGGCAGATCCTTGATGCTTTTGCATATTTCGTAGATGATGGTCTTGATGAAACTGCCAGTGCAATTGTGGAAGAGGTGTGCCACTCATGCTACACTGTCCTTGCAGTGAATCCGTATGGAAAGAGGAAAAGGCTGACACCAAGTGCACATTGACTTTCAGGATTACAGTAGAACGTTCCCATGACATTAAGGCTGGTGCTTCTTGTTCTTTTTCAACCGCGTAACACTCCAATATCTGGATGTGCCTGAAGAAATTGTTATGCAGTAGCTCTTCCCTAAGCATATATTGTATCGTGTGATGCCTGCCTGACTCCTTGTCCCTTGTGGAGGGCACCTGACCCTGAAGTCAGAGGGGCACAGGCTGTTTCGAGAGCAAAGGTAGTGTACGAAGGCAAGACCCTTCTGCCAGTGGTTTTTGAAACGCTTTTCCAGTATTTGAGTTATTTGCGGGCCATTGCGACAAGACTAAACAAGTTTGGAGCGCAAGTAGCGTTTTATATGGCTGCCGCTGTTTCCGATTTCTACATTCCATGGTCATGCATGGTGCGACGATTTTTCATCCTGCATGGCATGCGTTGTGGGACTTTCTACAAGCATACTCTATTGGGTTGCTGGTACAGAACTGCATGAAGTTTGTCACAGGATGCACAAAAGGTAGGGGCCCGTGGCATGACCAGAACGATACCTGAACACCCAGGAGGACTTGGAGCGTTTTGCAGGTTGAACACAAAATGCAGTCATCTGAAGTGGGGAGTCAATTGCACCTCACATTGGAGAAAACGCCTAAGATGCTGGGGTGTCTGCGTCATGAGTGGGCCCCTTCTTGCTTCATCGTTTCCTTCAAGTTGGAGACGGATGATCACATTCTGATCCATAAGGTGACCACTCTCTGTCAAAGCTGCAGTTGCATCCGAGAGGTTCACGGCAGCCTTGGGTCCCCCATCTCTGGGGTGGGAAGTTGGCAACTTAGGGATAGGTTATTTGTTCAGGGGTGGGTGTCATGAACGGTTGCAACTTGCTGTCGGGCAAGGTGAACACTCCCTGTCCGAGCTGCAGCTGCATTCGATTAGGTTGAGGACAGCCATGCGCCCCTATACATGGGAAGTGCATCTTGGTCATGTTGGAGTATCCCCCCCGTCCTTCTCTCCCTCTCCTTCTCCCTCCCCCCCTCTTTCACACTCACTCCCTCTCCCTCCCTCCCTCACTCGCCCCCTCTCTCTGTCCTCTCTCTCTCTCTCTCTCTCTC
Source organism: Botryococcus braunii (assembly GCA_002005505.1). Lineage (NCBI taxonomy): Eukaryota > Viridiplantae > Chlorophyta > Trebouxiophyceae > Botryococcus > Botryococcus braunii. Next base: position 95,276 of record KV908439.1, read on the forward strand.
TCTCTCTCTCTCTCTCTCTCTCTCTCTCTCTCTCTCTCTCTCTCTCTCTCTCTCTCTCTCTCTCTCTCTCTCTCTCTGTGTGTGTGTGTGTGTGTGTGTGTGTGTGTGTGTGTGTGTGTGTGTGTGTGTGTGTGTGTGTGTGTGTGTGTGTGTTTGTTTGTTTGTTTCTAGTGCATGTGTGGAAGCTCTTTGCTGTTCTACAGAATTGCGGCGAAGACCGCGCCCGTTTGCGCCGAATTGACAAATGAGGCCACATCAAAGTCTGCATTTGCAAGTTTCGTCGGGTTTGTGCAGGCCGAAACTGCCATCCAGTCATATGGTGTTCACTGCGTTGTCGCGAACATTTTGGAAACCAGGAAAGAGCACGTGCTTGTCATCAAGCCTCCAGTTATTGACACAGAGAAGAGTAAAGAGGTATGGTCATCACGCCATCTTCCTATCACCTTCAATTTCGAGGCATTGCTTGGAATTCAAATGGCCAGTGCGATGTATACCAGCCAGATTTTCAACACCAGTGTAGTTGTGGTCCAAGAGACCCTTGGAAGGGATCAGCCTTCCGTACCAGTTGTGCAAGCTGGCCCTTCTTTCCATGTCGTGCCTTCCCAGTGGGTTTAAAGGCAGGAAGCGGAGTTTGAGAAGCTATTATGACGGGATTGCCCTCTTTTTAATCACTCCTTTGCAGTTATCACATTCCCCGCTTTGCATTGGTCATGAGTTCGTTCGACGAAGGTCTTTCTACCTGCCTTGTAAACTCTTTCTGGGATGAGGGTGGTACTTGCAGGTAGAGCCTGAGATTATCGACATTCGGCTGGACCCCAAAGAGCGGTTCATTGAGCATCAGCTGGTAAAGGTCATTGCAGACCTCCATAAGGCTTTCATTACGAAGTCTTGACTGTGTCCTAGAGACCACGATAGGCTGACTGGATTTGCCCTGCATGATTCAGACTGTTCACTTAGCTCTTTTGCCTTTAATTGGCAATTTGAAGGGTACATGGTTTACGCCTCGGATTTGCTTCAATTTTTATTTAAAGCCGAGTTGTTGCCATAAAGTCAATCGGGGAATTCCTTCCTCGAGGTCGGTGTCCACTTATCGCTGTGGGTGCTGCAATGTCTTTGTACATGACATGACATGTGATGAGTGTGGTTATTAGAGAGTGTGTGACCCCACAGTGTTGTGTGCCCTGTGTTCGAGCCACACTAGGTCCTGTCCACGGTCAATGTTCGGGGACTGCATATGTGATTGTGATGTGCTGTGCCCGTGAGATATTGGCAATGGGGATTTTCCTGTGTGAGTGTTGAATTTTGAACGCTTAGGTGAGGTTGAATGTGCTTAACCATATCATAGTATGGGGGGGCGGGGGGAGACGATGAGAAGAGGGATGAGCAGATGACCTGCTGGGAAGGAGGGTTTGCAAGGCTGAGTGAGAATCAAGATTATTGGGGACAACACGTGAAAGAAGAGGAAAGGAAATCGCAACTTTAAAAGGGGCCCTCTTCCATTCCATGCCAGCTCTGTCTCAGAATATCCATATATTAAGTGAGTTTGCAGTAAGTGCTAGTATTTATTGTCTTACGATCTTGGCGCCAATGTACTTGTCCACTACAACACCCCATGGCTGGTGAGAAGGCTGGGAGTCATCCTTAATGTCTCAGTTTCTCTCTAGACTTCAAGATGAGTTGGGGTAGGAGAAGTTGTGGCGTGTCAGAAGCTGTAAGGGGCGTTTTTCGTGCTATTTCACCTTTTAAGGAAAAGTGAAAAATATCACTGCAGTTTTAGCCTTAACGGTTGGTTCCGCTTGTAATATACATTTCTTTCTTCCTTCAAGCATGGCATGCATGTGCGAATGGAAATTGGAGAATGAAGTACCTGTAGCCCAGCACCCCCAGATCGGGATGATGATTTGGCAGCTTAACTGACTGATATTTATCACTTCTACCTTCCCTTTCCACTTTAAGGTAGAGGCCCCCGGTGCCCGAAAGGTCACGTGTTAAATAGCTGCCGAGGGTACCCTGGGCTTCGTTCCCTCAGGGTACTGAAGTCCTACCCAGAGGGTAACCCACTACAAAGCCGGGGCTTGACCCTATTCGCAATTCGAGGTCTTTCTTTAAACTCCTTTAACAGCTGACAATTTCTACGCATGAATTCGATTGAGGCTAGTCATCCGTGTATTGTTGTAGGTGTCCTCAAGCAGGTGTCAGAGGTACCGAGATCCCGAGACGTGTGACGCTGGGTTACTTGAGGCATTGAGGGTGCATGTAAGCATTGAATTCAATCAGTATACGCATATTATCTCCGACTGTGCAGACCTTGCGTGGCGAACGCGTCAATAAATTCATACAATTTTGACGCCCCGATGGCATGAGGCTGCTATTGCCCGGTTACTTGTCTGCACATCCTCGTGATTGGTGATGGAAATTAGAAGCCGGGTATATGCAAGGATTGGCCTCCTGGGTAACCCTTCTGATGGTTACTTTGGCAAAACGATCTCGGTGTCGTTGTCGAACTACTTTGCCGAGGTAACGCGGCCTGCGACGGGGATACCGCAGCAATCTGTTCGGTGGTGTGATTTCGTCCTCTTTGAAGGGGCAAGTATTTACTTGTTCCTGTTTACAGGCGATCCTCGTTGATTCCCCTTCTGTCAAAATTGAAGGGCACGCTTCACACGATAACTTAGAACATCCATCCTTGTCCTCCATGTCGGGAGCCCTTGAAAGGCAAGGCTTTGGGGGTGGAATTCGGTTGCTGCAGGTGCCCCTCTTGCCTGCTACCATCATACTTTTTGACATTTGCAAAAGCAAAGAAGCGCCGATCGCGGCCCTTCAATGTTGAGAAACGTTGGGATGCAAATAGGAGAGTCTGCCTTGTGCCTGCATACTTGTGGACTCGTTTTCCTGTTGTATTCAGCCATTTCAGGTGTCATAAAGCTCCATTGCAGGTGTCACAAAAAGCCGTTGAAGGTCCTAAAAGAAGTCTTTGCAGGTCTCACAAGAAGTCATTGCAGGTCTGACAAGGAGTCACGGCTTCTGCAGGCAACTTGCAAAGCCTTCCACAACTACTGTTCTGGGAATGGGATCGACCTCCCAGACCGAAACTTCTCCCTGAAGTATGACACCAACATACCGCGGCAGTCAGGGCTATCCGGGTCGTCCGCCATTGCCTGCGCTACCCTCAACTGCCTCCTCGCCTTCTACGGCATTGTTGACAGGTGTGAATGGTCATTGCAATCATTGTCTAAGAATCTCCCTTTCTAAAACGAAGGTGGATGTCCCTGAACCCCTTTAAACTGCCTCCTTTTGAAGACTGCGGTCATATAATTCTGGACTCGATTTTGAAAAAAGGCTCAGATAGTGCCTGAGCTCGCTTTTCAGGCAGAGATATCTTTGTATAAAGAGATCAACTGTTTTTTTACCCTTGCAGGGTGTCTTTAGATGAGAGGGCGAGCCTTCTTCTAGGAGCAGAGGAGCTCCTGGGCATCACGGCTGGGCTCCAAGATCGAGTCATCCAGGTGGGGACCCCGGAGGACCACGTTCCTCAAATATTTGGTTCCTCAAACATTTGCTTCCTCAAACAGAGGTATGGATGGTGTATGGGCATTCGGATGTAATGGGCGAGCAGATGCAGGTGAAATACATGAGCATGGATCGAGTCATCCAGGTAGGGCCCTTCGGTACCTGAAACACACAGGTATGTATGGACACGGTGTATGGGCATTCGTAAGGATGAGGCAATGAGATGTAGGTGAGGTACAAGAGCATGGACAGAAGATGGACATCCAGATGCATGGCCGTCCGGATGGATGAGTGTTGAGATATAGATGAGAGACACGAGCATGGAAAGAGTATGAACACTTGGATGCATGGGCGATCCAATGTAGAAGCTTTCAGATGTAGATGAGACACACGAGCTTGGACAGACTGTTGACAACCACATGGATGTGCGTCCAGATGTCTGGGTGATCAGATGTAGATGAGATACACGAGCATGGACACAGTATGGACATCCTGATGCATGGGCATTCAGATGTATATACCATGCACGAGCATGGACAGAGTATGGACATCCAGGTGCATGTGCATTTAAATGTATGAGAATTCAAATGTAGATGAGATACATGAGCATGGACAGAGTATGGCCATTCACTTGCATGTGCGTTTAAATGTATGGGCGTTCACATGTAGTCGAGATACACAAGCATGGACAGAGTATGGACATCCAGACGCATGTGCATTTAGATGTATGTGCGTTCAAATGCAGATGAGGAATACGAGCACGGACAATGTATGGACATTTAGGGCATGGGTGTTAAGATGTAGGGGCATGTAGGTCTAGGTGAGATATGCGAGCAAGGACACAGAATGGATGTCCAGTCTCTGATGAGCCCTCTGTGGGTACCAAGGAGCAGCCAGTGGCACCGGTAGGCATTCTGTGATGAGAACTCACTTGGAGTGGGTCTCATGAGTACCAACAAAGCCCTCTCACCCTATTTACTCAACACAGAGGGTTGGCGCCTTGATGAAGTACTTTTGCCGGGCTCTCAGGCAAAATGATTCTACCAGATGTCCTATCTCAAATGTAAAGTGCTGTGTGACGTCGTATTTGTATAACACGTAAACAGGCACCCTGGGTATCGTAGATAACTGGCCACATTGGACAGCCCTGTACTGCAGAAGGCACGCCCGCCGAGCCACTACTCGATGTGATCTGGACTCTGATAAAAGTGGGGGTTTTTGGACAGGTCTATGGAGGGCTGATGTACATGGATTTTGATGAGCAGTTTACCAAGCAGCATCCTGGCAGCAGCAGGTGCGTGCTCAGCATTGTACTGCTCTAGTAGTCCTCTTCTGTTGTGAGTACCAGGCAGTAGTCCTCTTCTGTCGTGAGTATCATGAGTCACACCATACCATGAATGTGTGTGTGTGTGTGTGTGTGTGTGTGTGTGTGTGTGTGTGTGTGTGTGTGTGTGTGTGTGTGTGTGTGTGTGTGTGTGTGTGTGTGTGAGTGAGTGTGTGAGCGAGTGAGATAGAGAAAGGGGGGGGGGGGGAGAGAGCACGCGCGAGCGCTTTTCGATCCAAGAAAACAAAGTAAGACAAGAAGAGTGCAGGTACGAGAGGTTGGACCCTGGACTGCTGCCAAGGTTGTGGCTGGTATACACGGACAATCCCAGTGACAGCGGGACAGTACACAGCCGTGTACGGGAGCGGTGGAAAGCAGGGGACCCTCATGTGCGGCAGACTATGTCTGAGATTGCCCAGTGTGCACATGCTGGCAGGTGCCCGCCCCTGACTGTCCAAATCCTCCCTTGTCCCCCCCCCCCTTCTCCCCCACTCTCTCTTTCTCTCTGTCTCCAGGCGTGCGTGCGGGCGTTTGAGCGCAAACGAATGTGTGTGTGTGTGTGTGTGTGTGTGTGTGTGTGTGTGTGTGTGTGTGTGTGTGTGTGTGTGTGTGTGTGTGTGTGTGTGTGTGTGTTCCCCTGGCAATCCCTGCAGTACCGGGAAAGAGGAGAGGGAAAGATGAGAGGTCTCTCATTCCATGGCATTTGCGTTTACTGGCAAACGCGGGCATGCTGTTCCCTGTAGAAAAAATCCTTGCATGTCTCGTTCCTCCCTCTCCTTCCTGATTCCACAATGCACAGGAGAGTTGGGGGGGATGAAGGGGTGCTTACAAACGAAGATTCCTCTGTTACGGATACGAGGTCCGTAGTTCTAGCAGATGTGTAAGAAATGCACCCTCAATAGGTTGCTCCTTCCGCAATCCATGGGGTTCGCAGAATGAGCCCCGGGGGGGGGGGGGGGGCACATGCGCGCTCCCATGGAAACCTTTCTGGGGGCTGACATGCGCGCTGGGAGCTGGTGACGCCGAAGAACCGATTATAAGTGTGGGGAGATGAAGGCGTGGTCTGGATGAGGGCCAATTCGTAATGGATCCTGTGCTTCCAATGGGGGATGAAAGTACATACCAAAGACTCGACGAGGGGTAAAACGAAAAGCACGTGAGCTGCGCGCGGTGACGAATTGCTTGTACCTGGGCAGCTGGCCGTGCTGAGAAACCGGTTGTGGGTGTGGGTAGATGCCTGCGCGCTCTGCAGGAGGGCAAGCCGGCGGAGCTGGCGGCGCTTAAGAACCGATTGTGGGTTTGGGGAGATGCAGGCGCGCTCTGGAGGAGGGCAAGCCCGCAGAGCTGGCGGCGCTGATGAATCGCAATTTTGACCTGCGGCGCTCCATTTTCGGGGACGAGGTGCTTGGAGCGCAAAACCTGCATATGATTTCCGTTGCGCGATCTGTGGGAGGTGTGGCCCTGCATTACTAGCATGATGTTTGTTGCGCAATCTGTGGGAGGTGCGGCCCTGCATTGCTCGCATGAAGTTTGTTGCGCAATCTTACGGAAGTGCGGCCCTGCATTGTGCGCATGTCCTCTTATAAGGGTAAAGCGCCATATCCATCCGCACCCTTGCCCATTTTGGTGAACGGCCAATCGAACTGCAAATTTGCACTCCTCTAGGCATGGCCATGAGCACTCTCACGGGCACTGCCTCTCCTTTGAATTTTGGTACACAGCGCACGTCATTTGAACGGCCAATCGAAATGCAAATTTGCACTCCTCTGGGCATGGCCATGAGCACTCTCACGTGCACTGCCTCTCCTTTGAACTTGGTACACAGCATGTCATTTGAAAGGAGAATCGAAATGCAAATTTGCCCTCCCATGTGCTCCTCTGGGCATGGCCATGAGCACTCCCAGGTGTACTGCCTGCCTCATTGAGCTTGGTACACAACATGTGATTTGAGACGGCCAGCCGAGATGTGTTTTGCACCCCTTTGAGCGTAGCCATGAGCACTGCCATGGCCACGGCCTTCTTGTGCACGCGTGTACATGGGTGCAGGATGCCCCAGGCCATTTTCTTCTGTGTTTCTCCCGCCCTCCATCTCTTCCTGCCTCTGTCACTCCATCCACGGCCTCCCTCCTCCAGAGTAGCATCCTTCTAACAGAGCCAGCCCAAACACACACACACACACACACACGTTCGCATGCACGCACACACGCACAAGTCCAGAAAATGGGGTTTTGAGGGTGGGTTAAGGGTAAAAAGGGTGTTGCGACGCAGGGGCGGCCAAGTTTTGCGGCAGCGGTGGGGCCATTGTGGTCTTCTGCCCCGGGGGTAACAGTATGGAAGCCGAGCTGCAAGCAGCCTGCCAGAGAGAGGGGCTGGTCTGTGAATTGGTACACGTGGCCCCCCCCAACGACGGCCCGTCCCCTTTGGGGCTGGGCCTCGCCAACACACTGGAGCAGCCCAAGCAATGACCCCCGCCAGGCTGTCATCAGCCAACTGGCGGCACCGCGGCCTCCCCACATTCCAACTGGTGGCACCGCGGCTTTCCCCGCATGCCAACTGGTGGCACCGCGGCCTCCCCGCATGCCAACTGGTGACTCTGCGGCCACATATCCCACTTGGCAGCACCGTGGCCTCCACGCATGCCACTTGGCAGCACCGCGGCTTCCCCGCATGCCAAGTGGTGACACCACGGCCTCCACGCATGCCACTTGGCAGCACCGCGGCTTCCCCGCATGCCACTTGGCAGCACCGCGGCCTCCCCGCATGTTTTGGAGCATTCTCAAAGAACTTCCCCATTGCTGCGACTGTCCCCCATTTGCAGCAAACCCTGAACTGCCAAGTCGTTTGCAGAAGAATGTGTGAAGGTCTGCTGTCATCACTTTCAGCTCCTCACCCCAAGCTTCCAACAAGGATCCCAGTGCTCTTAATTTAAGGTGCCCTTACAGTAATAAAGGCACCCTAATAAGGGCTTAAGCTTTACTGTGTAAGAGAATTGGGTTTCTGGGGCGAGCATGCCATACACTGCACCTAAGGATGAAATATTCCTGCCATTCTTCCTCAGGTGGTAGATGTGGTAAGTGTCAGCCAGGATTACTTCGTGGCCTCGCCTGTGTCTTCTAGAGAACTGCGTCGAGGTACCTTCAAGGTCTCCTCAGCTCGCGAGTCCATGCAGTACACTGGGAACTCCCACGAGATCACATTTCAGCCCGAAATCTGACACGATCGGGACTGTCCCGACTCGAAAGAAAGAAATTGTGGTGGAAGTCCACACAAATTTGACCTCGCGGGAGTCCATGTATTACACTGAGATCCAGCCTTTCCAATGCCCGTGTCGGTTTGGAAAGCCGCAACTGGTTTGTTTTGAACTGCCCGGGGGGGGTGGGTGGCAGGGGCCCTTTGGCGACCTTGGCGGCTGCTCTCATCGGGGGGAAGGCCGGGGGCCTGTTATATGAATATCCGTGGGGGCTGGTCTCCCCGGGGAAAAGCTTGCACGTGGGCTTCCCCCCGCGCAGGTCCTGTGCATATGACGAGCTTGGCGGTTGGTGTCCCCTGGGGGAAGCCCGGGGCCCTATGACAAGTTGCCTTTGTCTTTTGATTGTCATTGACAGTCTTGGCGGATGTTCTCCCCGGGGGAAGGCTTGGGGCCCTATGACAATGTTGGCGGCTGATCTCCTCTTTTGGTAGCCAACCTCTAGCAGTTCGGGCCTTATGCGGCTGCTGCACGTGCTGCAATTGCAAGAGAAGCGGACCCGCTCTGCCGTCTAATTATAAGAGGCTTTGTGCTTTTCAGAGATCTGCAGTCTTGCGATGCCACGTAAGAGCTGTGTGTTTTGTGTGTGTGTGTGTGTGTGTGTGTGTGTGTGTGTGTGTGTGTGTGTGTGTGTGTGTGTGTGTGCGTGCGTGTGTGTGTGTGTGTGTGTGTGTGTGTGTGTGTGTGTGTGTGTGTGTGTGTGTGTGTACGCGCGCGCGGGTGCGTGTGCGTGCGTGCGCGCGTGTGTGCATGCGTGTGCATGTGCCTGCCTGCCTGCCTGCCTCTCCGTCTCTCTCCCTGTATCTTCCCCCACCCCCCCTCCGCCAAAATCCACATTCTAAAACTTACACGTGTCCAACCCCGACAGGCCAGTGACTTTTGGGACATCCGCAATTGAAAAATTTCGTCTGCTCCCCTACACTTTCCCTCTTCTCCACACTGTGAGATTACGTCTGTCCAACCCCTACATCCTACTGAGATGGAGCGACTCTCTTAGTAATCTAGAGATAAGAACGAAAAGCACCATTGCCGAAGCAGACGAGGGGCGGAGCTCCTCCCGCGTAAAGGACCCGGTGCCCCAGGCCAACCGTGGGCGGAAATACTGAGGCACGCGTGCGGGTCCGTACGGGTCCTATGCAGAGAATGCAAACAGTTGATTGATATTAATATCAACCTACCATCGCCAACCCCATCCATGCCATTCTCATCGCCAACTGAATTTTTTTGCGACGCGTGTCACAGTGATGAAGGATTCTTATGCCTATGCCCCACATCTGTTGGAAGCTCACGTATGTGCGGTGTACGCCCAGTGGAAATCGACCACGAATACATATATATGAAACCATCGAGAGTTTACCTGCGAGTGGGGAATGCAACCATCAATACATGTATATGAATATGAATAGGAACAGCTGGGTACGGAGAGGGGCGAGATAGTCGTGCCAAAGTAAGCGGGCGTGCCGTGGATAATGAACATGGTTATGGAACGAGCAACAATAGGAACGTAGCTCGGCTAGTTTAGAAGGGCAGAACAGAGGTACATGTCGGGCTAAAACACCAGCTCCGGAGCACCAGCTCATTCACTCCATGGATCCATAGAGTGAATGCCACGGACCATGAAGTTTCCTTAAGCAAGTCCTTAAAGCAACAAATCTTTGATGGCGTGAAGGCCAATGGGATGCATGGAACAGGCATCATTTAAAAGGTGAAAAGTGGAATATATCAGGCTCAGGCCCCTATGCCCCGAAAGTCTAAGTGCATCAATTTAGTACGAATAGCCAACCACAAACCGGCGCAGCGTGAATATATCCAAACGGCGGAAAAAGCGTCGGTTGCAACTGCATGGTGTGCTAAAGCGTGTGCAATATTTGACGCGTGGTTTTGTGCCATATCGATCAGTGCTCAACCTAGGTCGAACCATTCTCCCTTATCCTCATTCGCTAAGATGGCTCTTCGACAAGTTGCTCGGGAATTGGCATGCCGCTCTGGGTTGCGGATAGGCCTGTCCAATTGGACAAATTCAGCGGTAGCAGGCCCGGCAGCTGCCTTGCAGTCCTGCCTGCGCAACTATGCTTCAGGTATTGCTAAGACTCTGTCGAGAACCGGTAGACAGTTAACACTGATATTTGATTTTACGAACCAAGTGCGAATGAAACAGTGGTTTGTTGCTTTGATTCGATTTTATCGGTATTGTGACTAACTTTTTGTGGTGCCTCAACTTACAGGGGGTCCCGACCTGAAGTACATGAAGTCCCATGAATGGGCAAAGATCGAAGGAGACACGGCAACAGTTGGAATTTCAGATCACGCTCAGGTCGGCTAATGCAAGGTTTTCAAGTACTGAGGCCTGGGATCTCGGTTGGGTCGTTGTCTAAACGGGAGTTTACTGTGTTATGATGAACTTTTGAGGCATGATCCTGATATGACTTTTAAAAATGCCGTTTTTACGTGTGTAGTAAGGATATGTATGTTGATGGTGCCAGTAAAATGGTTCAGTCTCAGTCATCGGATGTATATGATCCGGTCTTCTGTACAGTGGCAATCCATGAACCGGGACATGAAGTGCAGGAAGCTTTGGGAGAAGTGGTATATCTGGAGCTACCAGATGTAGGCACTGAAGTAACGAAGGGAAAACCCTTTGCAGTCGTGGAGTCAGTGAAGGTGTGCCCACTAGTCTGCCCTGCTGAGGCACACCGTTCGTGACTTTCTCTGCATTTGGCTGATGGATGCTAAAGATACCTGTGGGAAGGCAACTTTTATGGTTCCTTGTCTCGTACAGAGGGATGGCATGTGCTAAGTATGGCATCCTTTGACCAGGCGGCAAGCGATGTATACGCCCCTGTATCTGGAGAGGTTGTGGATGCAAACACGGAACTGGCTGAGGAGTCCAATCTCAACAAGGTGCACCTGGTCATTAGTCACTGACACGTTGTTGCTTAGTTTTACTCTACAGCTTCACAGGAACAAGCCATGTTTGCTGGACCTTCAGCAGCAACCTGTCAGGGTGGGAGCTTTGTGAGGTTATCGCAGTCTTTCGCCGGTTTTTATGTCTTCCGGCACAAATCAAATGCTGTCAAATCGTCGTAAATGTTAAAATTTATCGGGACAAGAAGTTGGGCTCTATTGGGAAAAGATGATGGGGTTGGGCTCATAATCAGTGGGAGACTGTTCATGTGAGACCCTTCATTTCAATCCTGTCAGGCCGTGGCGCGTGATCTAAGCATTCTCTCCATCAGTCTCGCGCAGGGAGCTACAGGGGGTCAGTACGGAAGGTAGGAGGCTTGCTGACTAGTTTGGCGATTGGGCAAATGGGGTAGTTTTTAGGCAGTGGTAGTAAAAATTACATCTCAGAGGAATTTGCAGTGCAGAGCGGCGTCTGCAAGAATGGCACTGTCCTGATACATCACTTCAAGATGGAGGCTTAAAGTCCTTTCTGGGGCCTAATGTTTTGCCCCCCCCACCCCCCCCCCCCTCTCTCTCTCTCTCTCTCTCTCTCTCTCTCTCTCTCTCTCTCTCTCTCTCTCTCTCTCTCTCTCTCTCTCTCTCTCTCTCTCTCTCTCTCTCTCTCTCTCTCTCTCTCTCTCTCTCTCTCTCTCTCTCTCTCTCTCTCTCTCTCTCTCTCTCTCGCTCCCTCCCCCTCCCTCCCCCCCCCTCCCACCCCTACTCCGTCCCCCGTCTCTGCAAGGCTCGTGCGAGGTTTGTGCGCATGCAAGGCGCGTGCGCGTGTGTGTGTGTGTGTGTGTGTGTGTGTGTGTGTGTGTGTGTGTGTGTGTGTGTGTGTGTGCGCGCGCGTGTGTGCGCGCGCGCGCGCGCGTGCTCGCGACGCGCGCACCGGCGTGAGGGTGTGATTCCCTCATTCACATTTCAATTTAGAAAGAAAGCTTGGTGGACGGGGTTATAAAATGCCAGAGAAACCTGGTACTTGACAGTGGTCATCGTGAAGTCTGTAGGGTCCCGTGGATGGGTGCTTTGCAGAAGTGCTGCATTAGACCTCCACATGATTGGCAAACAGTGGTTAAAGCGGACACTGTGCGCAGGTGAACAGTGATGCTTTTGGATCGTGGTTCATCAAAATCAAGATGACCAACCCTGCAGATGCGAAGGAGCTTTTGTCTGCAGAGGAGTATGAGAAGACAATCGCTCATTAGGACATCGCATCCTTTGGAATTTCGCTGTGAGAACGCGGGGCGGAGGCGAGCGTGAGAAGCAGAGATGCTGTTGCAGTTTCGGACCTTTTTTTTGGTGTTGGGGGGGGGGGGATCTCATGGACCATAATACGTTGTAAGACGCTTTGAATGCGAGAGGAGGTTCACTACATTCATGCAGGCAAACGATGAGCCTCAGTCTTGATCGATTGGGCGATTGTAGAATGTGAGGTCACTGTTGCATCTACCCTAATCCACAGGTGCAGTTAGCCGTGGCAAGGATGGTGAGCTTAATTGTACCTGCCAGGGGTAAAAGTTTAAAACTGTATTTACCAAGGTTTGCAGCCCTGTTCACAATTGGGGACTCTGGGCTTCGCTGAAACATATGCAATCTGCACAGCACAGCATTGATGGCAGCTTTGGCGCTCCATTGTTGTCAACGAATAATTGAACAAAGAGCCCGCGCAGAGTTTCGGCCTCGAAATTGTTTTATGCCACAGGTTCGCATGCTCCATCTGTGAACTACATTGCTTGCTTCTTTGCTGCCTCTGCATGAATGTTGGCCTTGCGTAGCTCGATAATGCCATTCTGGCGGGTGCTTAGTGCAGTACTGCCGTTATGTTAACGTCACATCTTGTAACGGGAACCAGAAGTAGACCAGCACTCCCCCAGTCCTGCCTCACTCTTCGCCTCCCCTCGCAACCCCCCCCCCCAAAAAAAAATCACGCTCCCTCTCTATCCGCCCCTTTAACACGTGTGTGTGTGTGTGTGTGTGTGTGTGTGTGTGTGTGTGTGTGTGTGTGTGTGTGTGTGTGTGTGTGTGTGTGTGTGTGTGTGTGTTTTCTCGCACGTGCATACAGAGGCATGGTCTCTGCCAAGGACGCTTCTTATCAAGCATGTGGCCGGAGATTTCTAGAGAACCTCCGTGTTGACTTGTGGTAGGATGCGCCATGACCTGTTCACCATGTATAGTGTGTACTCTGTGGCATATATACTATATCCTCTGTGCTGGGATACATGTGTGAAATCCAACTTGCATTAGAAGTTGAATGTCGGCGGCATCCAACGTGCCGGGACACATGTGGCCCTGCACAACCGGATCTGTCTTGATTAGTAACGCCATCTTAGTGTCTGCAGCAGTCGTGTGACGCAGTACTGGTTTTGAAGGAAGGAAGGAATATTACATCCAGTACCAGCCACTAGGGCTGAAGAGGACGGCAATGCAATGAACGACCCATGTCTAGCCAACTAAGGTCGCACAGCGCCTGGGAGAGTTTGCAACGCGTCTTCTCTGGGTTTGGTCTTTCTTCGAGCAAGTCAACGTAAACTAAGGCCCAGGAAACCTGGCAGACTTTTGCAATGTGCTTCTGGGATGATTTAACCCTTTAATATGTGGATTTTGGGCATGGACCGAATACTTTCAATCAATTTAGTCCAAACGCCTCTCAGGGACTGATCGTGCCTCCTTGGCCCCCGGGCAGTCCTTCCATTAATGTTTATTGCTCGGGCTGTAAGAACCCGAGCTTTTGAGTAAGGATTCAGTTGGCGTAAAAACTCTGCTACATTTCATACTTCAGCTCGCTCACAATAAATTTCGAGAATTGGGGCATGCTCTTGGTGGTTCCAACATGTTTCCCTTCCATGTCCATCAATGATGTTTCTTACCGCCGTGCAAAGCTTGTGTCCGCAATGTTTATCGCGTGCGTTCCAGCTACAGCTCTTCTGTCCATCTCCAAAAACATGCAAAGATCACACTCCTCGTTTGCTTCGAAGAGATGGTAATTAATGCTTTTAGTGACAATCTTGAAGAATACTCTGAGCTGTCATCCAGAACCATTGCAGTCGATGCAAGGAGAGATACCTAACTGGTTTCCTCACGTTTTCATTCAAGTTCCATACGAACGGGAGTACCACTCGTACTGTATGATCAAACCATGGATCTGCTCCAATCTGGGAGGCCGAAGCTGTGAACCTTGTACAGTGGGCGAAGCCGTAGGAAGCGCTCCATATGTGCCGCACGTGATCCAACGATTGCGGGAAAACCGCTAGATCGTTAAGTCGGTACAAAACACCGGCGAAGTTTACTCCCAATTTTCGAAAACCATTGCCAATTTATTTCTATATTGGGCCTAGTAATGTGTTTGGATCTGTGTTCTTAACGTGGCTTCTTTTCCTTCCCAGCAATTGATCCCAAAGGGCCTACGAACTTATCGCGAGGACCGGGCAATTTGCGGTAGAATAGGCATGTGACAAGGGCAGTGAAACTTAGAATTAGAAATTTTGTGACTGTCGAAGCATTTCAGGTGCAGAAGTGGTTCTCACTTCATGTCACCGGCCAACCCTTTCAACCGGTTTGATTTCCCACGCAATCTTGATAATGAACGACTATATGCATCTTGGTTTCCACTAGCTGATACAGGTTAGCTTTCGCCTACCTGGCTAAAGTTCCAGCTGCCTTAACTAGATTGCAGTCAACCTGCTTTGCGGACCTGTATTTGT
>KV908439.1:112500-192500 GCA_002005505.1 Botryococcus braunii
GCGATGGCCTTGATGGCGGTTTCAAAACAGAATTGGCAATTCCATGGCAGTATAACTTACAATACTACAGTACATTAGACTCTCAAGCTGAGAAGGCTGTGATCCTGCGTCTGGTAAAGTCCGATGATCAAACTTTGAATCCCCGGCACCAACCGGATACAGGCGATGGACTGGTTTTGGTTGGACCACAGTTTCTGCAATCCCATGACAGTACAATCCAAAATACTACACTACATTCTACTCCAAGCTAAGAAGGCTGTACAAGTTAAATACTGCACTAAACTACACTCAAAGCTAAGAAGGCTGTGACCCTGTGGCACCAACCGAATGCAGGCGATGGATCTGGTGGCGGTAGCGCAGCAGACGGGCGATGTTTCTGCGGAGGCCTACACGCGCTTGGCAAGCAGGGGAGGCCTCAAGCCGCCGAAGATGGGGGGCCTGGATGGCGTGGCGGCTGAGGACTCCCCTCCCACCACCAGCAACCCTTTCCACGAGCGCTCGGTCTCCAATCTGCATGTGGTCCCGCCCTCTCCGGTACCCCTGGCCCCAACACACCCAAGCCCTTCTCCCCTCCCTGCCTACCTTTCTTCTCCGCCCTCCCTCCTCCCTGCCTCCTCTTCCCCGCCCTCCCTCCTCCCTCCCTCCCTCCCTCCCTCCCTCCGCTCTTTTCTTCCCTCCTCCTTCCCTGCCTTCTACCCCTGCATTCGCTTCCCCCCTCCCTCCCCCCTAGCGCTCGTCTCTTCCCCTTCTTCCCTCGCTTTCTTCCTTTCGTGCCTTCCGTCCCCCTCCTTTCCCTTCCCTTTCCTCCCTTCACCCCCTTTCCTTCCTTCTCCCATCTCCTCTCTTCCTCCTCCCCTTCCCTCCTGTTCGTCCGTCGCAAGGCAAATCGAAGCTTAGAAGCCAAGCCAGATTCAAAGGAACTGACTGGAACCATGGGTGTTCTGTTTTCAAGGATCTTCAGATGGGTACAAATACGGTCAACACCTCAGGGGAGTCTTTGTTTTCAGACTTACCAGCACGCTGGTTCACAAATTTTTGATCAGCATGCTGGTTTGCAAATTTGTGATCAGCACGCTGGTTCGCAAATTTGTGATCAGCACGCTGGTTTGCAACTTAGTGATTCAAGGTGCTAAGAGTAGTCTTGTTCTCTCCAAGGCCTCTCAACAGTCTGTTTGCTGACAAGGAGTGCACATGCTTTCACCAAAACGGCTACGCAATCTGAACTTATGGATTTCACACGACTGCGTCTGCAGAGCGGGGGACGGGATTTACATGTCCCCGTAAACATGTAACAAAAGTTACACCAATACTGGTTTTCGGAAGTCATTTGCACAACCCGCGCTTGTTGCCTGCCAGTGGCTTGCCGGTATTTACAGATATTGCCGGGTTCCCAATATGATGCCTGAGTCCCAGCGGAGGATTCCTAGAAGAGGATTTCAGAAGAGAATGGGGTTACACTTACCAAAGAAGACGATTTTGTAGGCATTTGCCTGCCCCACGGCAGGGGGCAGTCACCTTCTGAGTTCAGTACTTGCTTTGAGTGCAGTACTCGTTTATCTGGAAGGATCCATGAGAGTGCGCCAGGCCCTTGAATGCGCTCCAAGGAGAAAATCCCGAAGGGGTGGCTTAAAAACCAAAGGGGTGGTTCAAAAACTGAAGGGATGGCTTAAAAACCAAAGGCGTGGTTCAAAAACTGAAGGGGTGGCTTAAAAACCAAAGGGGTGGTTCAAAAACTGAAGGGGTGGCTTGAAAGCCGAAGGGGGTGGCTTAAACACCGAAGGGGCGGCTTAAAACCCGAGGAACCCCCCCCCCCGCCCCCGGGGGTAGAACTCAAAGAGCATTTCAAAATCTTGAGCTCGGATGCAACCTTTCCTGACATTCTGGGCCATTTGGATCAGAGAGTCTTGACCGGGTATGCAACCTATCTGCAAACTCTTGGGTGCTTTGGCATCACCAATACTTGGGCTGGCATGGAACCTTTCCCTGACATGCCGGGCCATTGGATTACCAAGTTCCTGAGTAGTGAGGCAACTGTTCTGCGACATTCTGGGTCCTTCCGGATTACCAGGTCTTGATGATGCAACATCTACCTGACAGTGCTGATGACTGGTACGGGCCATTCGGACTCACCCAAGACATGAGGGTTTGATACAACCTTTCCGCAAATAATGGGTCCTTTTGGAACACCAAGCCTTGATGATGCAAGCTTTCCCTGAAATTCCTGGCCATTCGGATTACCAAGTTCCGAGGCATGATGCAACTTTCTGCGACAATTCCGGAATAGCAAGTACTTGATGATGCAACATTTGCCTGACATTCCGGGCTATTCGGATTACAAAGTTCCGAAGCGTGATGCAACCTTTCGTGCGAAAGTATGGGTCTTTTCAGATTACCGAGTCTTGCCGTGACGTCCCATTGCGGCTCCATTGTGGCATTGAGAAGTATTGTGTGAGGCTGCCCAATTGGGCGGAATCTTAATTGCAAGGAAAGGGCGGCTGTGGTGGAGTATATGTCGTATTAAAGCCAGGGCACATGCACAGAGTAGCAAGGGCAAGCTGTTGAAGAGCTTGACCAGTCGAGGTTCGAGGAAGGATCCCGCAAAGCATCTCCTGCTCCACCTCGACTCTTCACCACCGGTATGCCTCGTTGGTGCTTTTCTCCTCACCTTGCACATATTGTTAAGCATGTCCCACATGCCGCTGCTGCTTCACGTGGACCCCCCCTTGTTGGGTCTTCATGCGCGCACGCGCGCGCGCGCGCGCGCGCGCGCGCGCGTGTGTGTGTGTGTGTGTGTGTGTGTGTGTGTGTGTGTGTGTGTGTGTGTGTGTGTGTGCGTGTGCGTGTGCGTGTGCGTGCGTGCGTGCGTGCGTGTGCGTGCGCGCGCGTGCGTGCGTGCGTGCGCGTGCGTGTGCGTGCGTGCGCGCGCGTGCGTGTGCGTGCGTGCGTGCGTGCGTGCGCGCGCGCGTGAAGGGGTATCCCGACCGAAAGGCCTGAATCTCAAAACGGTGGGGATGGCAATTCACTACGTTACTCGTGCTCAGCTTGGCCGAAGTTTAAACCCCTCGACACGTGACATTCTGTGCAAGATGCCGCCCTGTTACTAATTGCCTATTGCCTGACCAGCGCGTCTGGGGTTTAGTTTCCGGTCCACATGGGTCCAGAATGGCTCTGATCCATCTTGGTCCCATCCGGTAGGACCCATTCCGAACAAGAAAGTGGGCTGGGCGGTGCCAGCCTGGCACCAGCCTGGTCACCCATTCCCGTCCCAGCCTGGCTCCGTGTCCGGCCGGGGCCAGATGGTTCAGGATCCTTCCCGAACCCGAATTGCCTGGTACCATCCTGGAGCCAGGTTAAGACTCTCTTTCTGGACCCTGCTGGGTACGCCTCCAGTCTTGTACGAGTCTAATTCAAAGCCATACTACTGTCAATGGGGCTGGTGGCAGACTGGGTTTATTCCGGCACTCAATCTCCCCACCCAGGCTGGTCCCAGCTCTTATGCACTCGTCCTGAACACCCTGTTGCTAGTTCCAGCCTGGCTCGATGTTGAGCCCTTCCTTGTTTGACCAGCCTTCTTGGCTTTCTTCTCTCTCTCTCTCTCTCTCTCTCTCTCTCTCTCTCTCTCTCTCTCTCTCTCTCTCTCTCTCTCTCTCTCTCTCTCTCTCTCTCTCTCTCTCTCTCTCTCTCTCTCTCTCTCTCTCTCTCTCTCTCTCTCTCTCTCTCTCTCCCCCCCCCCCCCTCTCTCTCTCTCTCTCTCTCTCTCTCTCTCTCTCTCTCTCTCTCTCTCTCTCTCTCTCTCTCTCTCTCTCTCTCTCTATTTTTTAAGGCCCATTGTAACCGACACACGCATCTGCAATGCAAAAGAGGATTGGTGTGCACTTTGGGCGCAAACCTGGGGCAGACATTTGTGACACTAACACGATGACATATATGTCACAGAGTACGATGACACACTAGCACGCGCGCGCGCATACACACACACACACACACACACACACACACACACACACACACACACACACACACACACACACACACACACACACACACACACACACACACACGAGCAGCGCGTACGCACGCACGCACAGACACACATACTGTTATTAGTCAGGAGTTAACAGAGGCAAACACCTAAAACCTATGCAAGACGCGTGCGAGAATGATCTCACACGAGTGCCTACTGTGCGTATGCACCCAGGAAGGAAGGGTGCAAACAAGAGCAACGCTTGAGACAAAGCGCCCAAGCCCCGTAAACCTTGGCTAATACCTGGCATGCGTTGCTATTGGTGCTTTCACCTTGCATACTGTGCCGATAACAAGCAAGAAGACCCAGGCCCTCAAGTCCCTGCTCAACTACGTATATGGCAATGTGGTGACATCCGAGTCGCAAGCAAATCCTGCGTCACTCTCCTCCTCCTCAGCCCCTGACACACTCTACCCCCCAGGCCCACATTCACTGACTGGCGCATACAAGGGCAGCACCACTGATGTCAAAAACGCAGTGTAATAATATTCATGACAGCGGGATATTCATTAGAGATCCCACCAGACGTATTCGTCGTCGTGCGCTTTCCTTACCGCTTTGCAGGTCCTGGCAACCAGGCACACTCTTGTATGGTTCCAATCCGAAGCTGAATGATTCACATCAGCCACTTTTCAATGTGTATGAGAACTCCTCTGTCAGTGAGGAACCCACTATAAATACCAGCACGTGTCTTCCCTATCCAGCGCATACCTCAACCCATTGCAGGTCCTGGCAGCCAGACCCTTCCCCTGTATATCATGTGCTTTAATCAGTAAGCTGTGTAGCCAATGGGCTATCTGGTTACATAGCTCACAAACAGAGCGCGTACGATGCTGTTCGGTCAGAAAACTGTTTGACCAGTAAAGACAGGGGTAGGTTAGTGACCGCGACCGCCCTCGAGTGAATTCTAACTGGAGAGCCCCCCGGTCCCCCTGGGTGTTTGGAAACCTGGGAAGTTGGGTCCCCCTGGCCTCCTCATACCTGGACAAATGAGTCACGTGTCTCAGTATTCCGACATCTTACCAAATTGGGATTGTTGGGCCCGTCTGACCTCCGGGTACCTGGATAAGCCAGTGACCCACATCGGTGTCTCTGGGTCACTTAAAAACTGAGGGATCCCCGGTCCCCCTGGGTGGTTGGACTTTGCCCTCATACCTTTGGCCAAAAAATGGTCATCCACAGCGCTGTCTACACTTCACCGGGTCAGAAAACGAGAAAAATTTAGAAAAGCAAAATCCACCCCCCAAAAAGTATTCTGAGAAGGTAAGAGAGAGAATCTTTCTGTCTTCCTTCGAAGACTGTCTTGCTTTCTTGCTTTCTTGGTACCTGAAAATTTGGAAAATGTGTGGAGTGTCGAGTGTGCAGGCAAAACTGGTCTCCTGGGGACTACACAGGCGCCTCCCTGCCAAGGGAGGCGCCTGGTATCTCGTGTGGCCATTCCAGCCACATTGGCGCAGTACCATTTTCCTTGCAAGTCACCATGTATTAAATGGCATTCGTCCATTACGGACACCCCGGCATGCCCGTGGTTTGCAAGGAATTCCTTCGAAGGAGGCAAGGAAGGAAGGAAGGAACCTTTTGGAATTTAGTCGAAGGATGGGGGGGAGACGGTGGAGAGTCCGGTAAGGAACTGAGGGAGAGTGAGTGTGTGTGTGTGTGTGTGTGTGTGTGTGTGTGTGTGTGTGTGTGTGTGTGTGTGTGTGTGTGTGTGTGTGTGTGTGTGTGTGTTGAGAGGAGAGGATGGACAGTCCCTGAGTGGGGACCAGGGCCGGGGGAATGCAGGGGTACCATACGCCCTCGTCAGGGGCGCCCTCCCCAGGAATGTCGTCCCCCGGGGTACCGACCCCAGGCCCTAAGTTCAAAAACATGTCGGCTAACAAACGGATCATGACGCTGCGCGAATGCTCCTCCATCGTTGATGGTCTCAAGGTCATCTACTTTAACAAGGTATGTACATTGCCGTTTGTAATGTTTTGGACACCATCCACATCTTTCAAAATGTAATGCCGATAGTGGGAAGGTCACCTATTTGACAAGCTTCATACTGTCTATGTCACCATGGCAGCTCTTTTGATATCAACTGTTAGTGCATACGGATCTTCTGGCTTTGCAAGCTTTTTCAGTGTTTAACTGGGAAATCCCGGGGAGATCACATTTCAGCCCGAAATCTGCCACGATCGGGACTTTTCAAACTCGAAACGAGGAAATTTGTGCTGAAAATCCACACAAATTCAACCTCGCAGGAGTTCCCAGTTTAACGTGACTACTACCTACCCTAACCTAACCTAATTTAAGGCTCTTTTACTGTCTGTAATGTTATTGTAGAATGTACTTGCAGTTTGATTTCATTTTACCATTCCTTGCTTGGATTTGATGGTGCTAATACTTGCTTGCCTTTGATTGTGGCATGTCTTTGCGTGAATTTGATGAGGTGGGGACGGGCAGATAAAGATTTTGGAGGAGCTGTACAAGTTTGGCAGCTTTTTCAGCAGCTACTTGACAGAGGCGGACTTTCAAGCCAAGCCTTCCGTACTGCTCCTGGGGCAGTACTCCACAGGTACCTCTTACATAAACCCTAGTCCCGTAGCCTTCCGTACTGCTCCTGGGGCAGTACTCCACAGGTACCTCTTACATAAACCCTAATCCTGTAGCCTTCCGGACTGCTCCTGGGGCAGTGCTCCACAGGTACCTCTTACATAAACCCTAATCCTGTAGCCTTCCGGACTGCTCCTGGGGCAGTGCTCCACAGGTACCTCTTACATAACCCCTAATCCCGTAGGCTTCTGTACTGATCCTGGGGCAGCAGTACTCCACAGATACCTCTCATATAAACCCTAAATTTGTAGCCTTCTGTACTGCTCCTGGGGAGGGATTGTTACTTCAACGCCATCTTCTCAGTTAAGAGTATGAGCATGCGACTCACGGCGGGAGTGGCGGGTGTGGGGCAGGCAAGACCACCTTCATAAAGCATCTGCTGGGGAGGGATTATCCGGGGATCAACATAGGGCCCGAGCCCACCACAGACCGCTTCGTGGTGGTGATGGGGGGTGTGGAGGAGCGCCGCACGCCTGGCAACACCCTCATTGTACAGCCCGACAAGCCCTACTCGGTATTGCCCTTCGCCCTCTCCCCATGACTCCTGGCAACTGCAACGAAATACATTTCACCGCGATTGTGACCATCCCGACTTGAAAATAGAAAGGAATTTTTGCCAAAAGCCATACAAATTGTTTCGACCTCGTGGAGCTCCCTATTTGTACAGCCAGAATAGCCTCATTTGGCCTGGCAACAACGTCATTGTACAGCCGGACAAGCCCTAGTTGACATGCTCTTCGCCCTCTCCCCATTGTTGCACAGCCAGACCAGCCTCATTTGGCCTGGCAACACTCTCATTGTACTGCCGGACAAGCCCTGCTCAGTATGCCCTTCCCCCTCTCCCCATTGTACAGCCAGACCAGCCTCAAATTTGGCCTGGCAACACCTCTTGTTTCCGCCGAACAAGCCCTACTCGATACTGTCCTTCTCGCATCCCCCCCCTTCCCCGCCATTCTCTCTTACTGCTATCCTCGCAGCCTCTCCGGAGATGGGGATCCCCATCTCTCTTTGTCTCTTTCGCTGTGTGTGTGTGTGTGTGTGTGTGTGTGTGTGTGTGTGTGTGTGTGCGCGCGCATGCGTGTGCGTGCGCGCGCGTGGTCGGGGGTCTGGGTGGTTTTTGAGAGAAAGGGTCGAGAGGAGTTTTTTTTTTTTTTTTTTTTGGGGGGGGGGGGGGTGGGGCGCGAGGGGGAAAGGGAACCTGATGTGGGGTAGGGGGGGGGAGTACGAACAGGGGTTGTCAGAGTACGGGAACGGCTTTCTGGCCAAGTTCGAGGGCGCCAGCTGCCCCAGCAAGCTGTTGGAGGAGATCACGCTTGTCGACACCCCGGGGGTGCTGTCTGGGGAGAAGCAGCGCATCGAGCGCGCCTACAACTTCATCGACGTCTGCGGCTGGTTTGCCTCGCGCTGCGACCTCATCTTGTTGCTCTTCGACCCCTACAAGCTCGACATCTCTGACGAGTTCAAAGCGGTGTGTGCACTCACCCCCCCCCTCCCCTCAAAACCCTACCAATTTTTGGAAGGGAAGTTCAAAGACGGTGGCAACCGGTGCCGGCTTCCGCGGGAACGGAGAGGTGCCTGAACTTGGAGATTCGATCGTGTTCGCGCATGTGCGTGTAGTAGGGTGGGTAGCGTGTGTGTGTGTGTGTGTGTGTGTGTGTGTGTGTGCGCGCGCGCGCGCCCCTGTGTGTGCGTGTGCGCGTGCGCATGGGTGTGTGCGGGTGCGCGTGTGTGTGCGCGCGCCCCCGCGCGTGTGCGTGCCTGTGTACAATTGTTAAAGGATAGTAACATGCGCTGGTGGGCAAATACATCTCAAACTGAGTTTTTGAAGTGGATGAATCTGCTGCTTTTGGGACATAAACATATTGGAAAGAGAGGGGTATGGGAAACATTAGGGGCACGACGAAAAGGTCAGGGTCGTGTTGAAAACGGCGGCCAATGTACGAAGTGGAGGAGAGGGGTGTGGGGAAGTACAGGTAATAGGTATTCTGAACGTGCACAAGTTCTGGGTGGTGTTGAATAAGGCGGACATTGTACGAAGTGGAGGAGAGGAGTGGGGGGAAGTACAGGTGATAGGCACGTTGAAGGGGCACGACGACAAGGTGCGGGTGGTGCTGAACAAGGCGGACCAGGTGGATATGCAACAGCTAATGCGAGTCTATGGAGCGCTCATGTGGTCTCTGGGAAAGGTTTTCCGTACCCCGGAGGTACAACCCCCTCGACCATCTTGTTTCTTTTTGTTTATTTCGTAGAGTTTTTCCTTCGCAACTGATGCCTTCCCCATCTGCTGAAAAGACACCCTCCTTCTGTCCCGTCTGGTCTGTGCAGCTTCCCTTGTGCACCTTTCTATCAACATTTCCCTTCCCGCACACCATACATGTGCCAATGTGTCCACGCGCGTCATCTTGGCATTTCTCTTGCCCTGACTGCGGCAGAAATATAATTGTAGGGCAGCACACCCTCCCTGAATCTGGGGCAAAATACCTGAAGGGGCTGGAAGCCTGATGTGAAACCTGACAGTGGGAAAATATAATATGTGCTGGAGTCCTCGCGTGAAACCCAGATTGAGGAAGGAATTTCAAAAGAGACCCACAACGTGCACGCGCGTGCGTGTGTGTATGCGTGTGTGTTTGTGTGCTTTTGTTGTACGTCTGCGGGCCTGTGTGTGTGTGAGAGAGAGAGAGAGAGAGTGTGTGTGTGTGTGTGTGTGTGTGTGTGTGTGTGAGAGAGAGAGAGAGAGAGAGAGAGAGAGAGAGAGAGGGGGGGGGGGAGGGAGAGAGAGGGGGGGGAGGGAGTGAGGGAGGGGGGAGGGGGGGGGGAGGGAGGGGGGAGGGGGGGAGGGAAGGAGGGAGGGGGGAGAGTGCGCGTGCGTTCGCGAGAGCAAGCGAGCGTGTGTGGGTGCCCCCGGGGGGGGGGGGGGGCGGAGAGGTGAAGAGGGAGGGAGAGGACGCTGTATATAGTTCGGTTGTTCTTGTGACATTATTCGGTTGTTTCTCATGACATGCAAGTGCCCCTGTAAGTCGTGATTTGTGGTAGCCTCTTAAGCCGTTTTTCTTCAAAAAACAGCCAAGTTTTGAGAGAGGCAAGACTGCTGCTGGTCAACATGGGAATGGAGTGGTAGCACTTCTCGTTTGAACGCCCGCTTTTTGCCACAGGAGGAACAAGGCAAGGATCCCATGCGAACCTCAATACATGAGTTGACGCGGGCTCCGTCATGGCACGCACCTGGGAGTTGTTGGCGCAGGGGTGAGCGACGTATAAACTGGGGAAGCTTTCGTAGCTGTGACATTGGGTCATGAATGGTGGGCAGGTGTGCCGGGTGTACATTGGGTCTTTCAACGCAAACGTGCCCATCCGCTCCGACCTCAACCCTGATGGCGTGAAGCTGTTTGAGAAGGAGCAAGCTGACCTTCTGCAAGACCTCTATGAGATTCCCCAGCGCTCCTGTGATCGCCGGGTGTGTCTTCTTTCTCCGGATCTCTGTTGTCCTCGCTTCCAGAAAGGAATAGGCGGAGAAATATTAATGGATTGGGACGAAAACCTTTAAGAAATTGGGGCTTTCGTTAACTGAGCCTAGGCTAATTGCAGGGTCTGAGGCTGCGACCCTTGATGTCGAAGATCAATGGCTTCCCAAATTTCGAAGTCAGCCTTGTTTTGGACTGTTTTTGTTCGTTGATTATCTCCTAGCTTCCCTCTCTTGACTTCGCCATTTGGTGGAGCTCGTGCTAATGTTTACTAAGCCGCCCGCCCGTCCA
Source organism: Botryococcus braunii (assembly GCA_002005505.1). Classification (NCBI taxonomy): domain Eukaryota; kingdom Viridiplantae; phylum Chlorophyta; class Trebouxiophyceae; genus Botryococcus; species Botryococcus braunii. The sequence continues at coordinate 122,872 of KV908439.1, forward strand.
TTAGAGCTTGTGCTCCCTTCCCTTCTTTCCATAATTTTTGTGCCCCTCCTTTCCCTGAAAGCTCTTGCTCCTGCATACCGTTTCCATGAACGCTCCCGCTCCCTACTGTTGCCTTCTAGGCCTCTGGGCCTCTGACGCTCCCTGCTAAGAGCATAGCGCAGCTGCTGTCTGATGAGCTGCCTTGCGTTCTGACGAACAACTTGGCGCAACTCGCGACGGCACGCGAGTTCTGTGCAGTGAATTATCGTTGTGTGGAATTTGTTTGCCTTTGTGGGGCAAAGGTTTAAGGGTCTGTGGTTAGGTCATTTGTTGGGAGTTTGGTGTCGTGAACGCTTGTAATTGCATGCTTTCAATGATTATTTTCAAAGTCGTGTGAGGGCCCCGGGGTGGGATGGGAGAGGTGTCAGAGATCCCTGAGCAGCTGCGCAGGGGGATTTTGGGATGAAGGTTGAAGCTGGCTGTGTGTGTGTGTGTGTGTGTGTGTGTGTGTGTGTGTGTGTGTGTGTGTGTGTGTGTGTGTGAGAGTGTGTGAGAGAGAGAGAGAGAGGGAGAGAGAGAGGGAGAGAGAGAGAGAGAGAGAGAGAGAGAGAGAGAGAGAGAGAGAGAGAGAGAGAGAGCGCGCTGTGCGTGGGTGCATGGGCGTGTATTTGTGCATGCATGCATTAATGTGTGTGCGTCTGTGCATGCGTGCGCCTGCATGTGCGTGTGCGTGCGTGTGTGTGTGGGTGCGTGTCAGGTTGTTGGGGGGGGGGGGGCAGGCGATGGAACGTGTGAAAACGCCGAGGGTGGAAGGCGAAGGGTGAAGTGCAAAGGCGAGGGCTGTCTGAGGCGTTGTCATCCTGTGCAGGTGAACGAGTTTGTGAAGAGGGTGAGGGCGTGCAAGATACATTGCCTGATCATCGGTCACCTGCGCAAGCAGATGCCGGCCATGATGGGCAAGCAGAAGGCCCAGGAGAAGCTGCTGGCCGAGCTGCCACGTCATTTTGCCCACGTGCAGCGCGAGTACCACCTCCCTGCCGGTAGCCTGCCCCAGCTTGCCTTTGGACTCTGAATAAACTAGTGCCCAGAACCGCCCCAACCTTGCGCAAGACTGAGGGATCTTGAAACTATGCGCCCCCTCCCCTCCCCTGTGGTATTAGTGTGACGGGCCCCCCCGGGGGGGGGTTTGTGGTTGGGGGGCTCCCTGGGGAGGGAAGGCTGAATATTCTCGAAAATCATCAACTACAACCGTTCAATTGATGTTCCTCCCGCTTAATTGTACCGCACCTCAGGGACGCGGCGTTCCAGGTGGGAATGGGAAGTCGTGGACGAGGAGGCAGGGTGGCTTTGTGACGCATGCCTGGGAAGGGGAAGCTGTCTTATTGCAGGCAACAATTAGGGTTTTAGGGTTCTTTGGCGGTGCATGCAGGCGACTTCCCAGACGTGAACCGGTACCGGGAGATCCTGGGCGCGTACGACCTGAGCGCCTTCCCCAAGCTGCGGGAGAAAGACATCAAGGCCATGGATGACACCCTGAGTGTGGACATTCCCGCCCTCGTCAAGCGCTTTGAGAACCCCTATGCCTGATCAGGGTACCTTTTGGATGAATTAAAGAGGCTCTTATCTCATGCGGTTACCGTTTAGATGAATTAGAGAGGCCTATGCCTGATCAGGCTATCTTTCAAATGAGTCAAAGAGGCTACCGGATCCACGGATACACATACAGGGATAAGGAAAGGGGCGCTTAATGTGATTGTCCCGTGATTCCGCCTGAATCTTATCTACTCTTTCAGATCGGATTGGTTAAGCGCCGTTTTTTTATTCACCTGTGACAGATAGTGACAAAAAATCGCTACACTAGTGCACTCTCTTGAAGTTTCCTAGCTAGCTCCTAGCCAGGCGGCTCCGGAGCGCTTCGATGCGTCAGAATTCCGGAGTTGAACTACGTAGTATACGGAGGGAGGCAACCCTATGCCTGATGCGCATACTATATAAACCCTATGCCTGGTGCCTTAGCTCAGCAGCTTAGCTATGATGTTTTTGCCTTCTTTCTCGATCGGAGCTCCTGGGTGCCATGTTTTGCACAGACCCCTGAATTAGTATGGGTTGGTTACTTCACGGCTATCGTTATAACGGCTACATACGTAGACTGTCAACTATCATTGGCGAGGGCGAAGGTGTACAGCTATAGGTACGTGGAGGCCCTGCACTTTGCAAATCGAGATTCGAACGAGATTCACACCCTCGAAGAGTTGACTGCAACAAGGGTCTTTGAACTTACAAGGGCCAGGAATAGATCTATGGGACGAAGTCAGAGGGTATGTTATGTAAGGGGCGAAGTGTACGTATGTTCTGGACTTTTAACGCCATATGTAGATATGCGTCTATGTGCGCTCGTCAGTGTTGCCTCTTTGATCAAAGAGGCATGAACGGCCCCATCGAAAGATACGAGCCGTATGAATCATACTATGATACCGTATGATGTGATCCAGCCGTGAAGGGCCATACTTATCAATGTCACCTGAGAGAGGTCGCCTTGGCGTGCGTGTTTAAGCTCATGAGCTCTAGAGATCTGATCGGAGTTTAATTATGCACAAGCTTGTGCAAGGCATCTTGTGCAGAAGGCGCCGTGCAAACATTGAATGGCCATGGTCGCTAGATCCCTCCAGTCACAGTGACTGCTTCGAATGGTACATCTAGAATTCTGTTTGTGCTGGTTCCGTCCTCCTAGATCTAGAGACCAAACATGGGAAGGAAGGAAGGAAGGGAGGAAGGAAGGAAGGGAGGAAGGAAGGCCATATCGCCATGGCCATGCATGGAAAGGAAAGAAGAAAGGCCAAACATGGCCATGGCTAGAAGAAAGAAGAAAGGCTTATGAGTCTTTCCTCTTTGTAAAGAGGAAAGAAGCAAGGCTGAACCTGGCATTAATGGCTAGATCTAGACCTTGGGGCATGACGCTTTTGTCATGGTGGCGTGCGCTTGCAATTGCTACAGCACTTGCAAGACGCTACAGTGAGACTACTCTCGCTGTAGTCTTTGCCATGAAACTCAGTTGTAGAAATGTCGTGACATGTTTGTAGAGCGCTCTCACCAAAGTGAGCAGGTTTTGGGTGGCCTTTTGAATGACTCCTTTATGGAGGATCCCATGGGTTGCACTTCGGCCAATTGCAAGGCCGTCGCGGGAGTGTATTCAAGGTTTCGAAATGCTAATTCACAAACTTCCAAATTTGACTGTGTATCAATAATCTTTTGATTCGACCTTTCAATATCGTTTGATGCTTACGTTCAAGCAGGCAATTTGCACCCCCACTCAACAAATTAAAAATCAAATCGGGAAGTATGGGCGCGCACACTTTGAATCAGGTGATATTCCAAAGCTCCCTTCACCCCCACCCCCTCTCCCCACCCAAAAGCCCTTACCTAGCTAGGTACTCACCTCCAGCTAGCCCTGGGATGGATAAGATACGTATCAGAAAGAGTGTATACAGGGGTCCAAGTATATATACGTATACCCCTGTATACATATCCTTGTATACATACATACACCCCCGCAGTGTATACATGTATACACTGCAGGGGTTTATGTACATCTGCAGATGTATACAGCAAAGGTATTTAGTCTAGCATACATGTATACACTGCAGGGGCATATGTACATCTGCACATGTATACAGCAAAGGTGTTTAGTCTAGCAATAGTGGCGGACTTCGAGGCCCTAGAGTCATGATTCCACGGTGCACGTCAGACTCCACATCCACAGGAATGGGTCGACCATGCCAGGAAGCTGAGCTGCCACGCGGTCCTCGAAGTCATCATACACTCGAAATGATGCGCATATCACGTAATGACTTACGGGTGCGAGCTCAAGTTTATAAATTGTAATTACAAGTGTGTCATGCACATGCTGATTGTGCGCAGACGCATTCTATAGGTACCTATGCCTACGTATACGTAGAACACCATGGCCAGTGTTGTGCTGCGCACCACTACATGTACACATATATGCATATGCATATGTATACATGTACACATATGCATATGCATATGCATATGTATGCATATACACATATGCATACGTATGCATATACATGTACAAACCTGATGTGCTTGTGTACACATATACATGTACACATATGCAGCTGTATTGGTGGGCATCACAGCACTGGCCACATGCACGGTGTCATTCAAGCTTGAGTCTTGAAAGCTCACTCCGGTTACCGATACCATTGATATATATCGTATGTACGAGCATAATTTGTTTTTCCTTATAACCTGTTATTACCTGGCACGGGCCACGGTGTCCTCTAATTCTTGAATGCTTATTCCCGTTACTGTTACCATCGATACGAGCATGATTCTTATTACCTTAGAACTTGGCGTGTGTATCGACAGCATACGGGAATACCCTGCAGGTTGCGGCCCGGTATCTGCAGTGCGTGTCGCAGTCGGTAGTCTGTGCACGGACTACCGTGGGTAAAGGAGTGTAGGCGTTACACGCCTACAAGCCTGGGCTGAGTCTGATGACATGTCAGACTGTACAGGGCTTTTCAGACTATCTTTGGGGCCCAAGTCCTTAAAGCAAGCTTTACCACGTGCCGCGTGGGCACCCCCATGGGGAGTGGAGAGGCTCTGCACAGGCCAATATAAGGCCCTATGGTGGATGATTGATGAAGAAAACAAGCAAGAGTAGGCTTTACAATTTCCTGCATTTGGATTTGTCTTGCAAATACGTAATCAAGTTGGTGTCCAATTTTGCAACAACCAAGATTTTTGAACTTTCTAATTGGGTCAGCAAGAAGAAATCATAAGTTGAGCTTCGAGCAAGACATATGTGTGTCTGTATATAACCCATACATGGATTCTTTCTCTAGATAGAGAAAAAATTTGGGTGCATTGTAAGGATTATACCCGTCCGTACTGCATATAGTAGTACTCATGCCTCATGTTCATGTCCATCCATCAATGTGCAATGGCATGTCCCTCGAGACTAGAATGTGACGGTGACTGCTCCTGCGACGACTAGAATGGGAGACGGTGACTGCACCTGCCCGTAACAAGCCCCTCACGCTTATCACAGCACACAGAATGCTGGCAGATTTGACAGACCCCTAGAGACCATATTCACGAAGAAATACACCAAAGAGCAAAGAGCCTGGAGACCAGTTCTTTGGTATAAAATGGAACCACGTGCACGTGTACCACAAACATGGAACCAGGGGCCGCACACAATGCATCAATTCTCTCACACACCCACACCCACATATGTGCGCCGGGACTCTCTTTCTCGCCATCTCTCTCTCTCTCTCTCTCTCTCTCTCTCACACACACACACACACACACACACACACACACACACACACACACACACACACACACACCCACGCGCACACACACACACACGCACACACACACACACACACACACGCACACACACACACACACACACACGCACACACACACAGACATGTGCACGCATAAATGGTTGCAGACGTGTCAAACATAGGCAGATAAATACATTGGCTGTAAAACCCCAAGAAAGGTGAAGCTCCAAACGAAAAGCATGCCAAATTCGGCTCTAGAAAGGGTTCGAAGCACTCATACAATTGTGAACATGTTCTTCAACGTATGTCTTAGACACGCAAGCTTTAGTCGGCATAGTTGGTTTAGCTTGTTGACAAAACCTCATGACGGGGGACACCCGGACTATACATAACTTCCAGCATAAGACAAAATTTACAGGCCCGGTGCTTGGGCTGTCAATGACACACACACACACACACACACACACACACACACACACACACACACACACACACACACGCGCGCGCGCGTGTGCACGTACGCACTTACACTAGCTTGCTCACCAAGACACACTCATGTAAGCTTCATTGAACATCCTCCTGTAAACCTTCAAAGTACTTTCTTTACATTGGATGAGTAAACACTATACTACGGCTAGCTTCAACTGCTACTGTCATTGAAATTGGCTCGAGCTCAAAGCCCTATTGCTTCTGAATCCCACGCCGTTTTCTAATTCATGGTGTCTTGATGATGATAATTGCAGGTGGTGGGAAAGTAATCATGCCCACATCCTATTGCTGATGAAGAGACCTGATCCTGACTTCAAAAAATTCCCCTATGTAACGCTCCCCTTTCGGTGCTACATAACAACCACAAATGCGATCACGTCAAAAAGACAGCTGTAGCGATCACTTGACATGTCCTGGAGAGACAGCTGTTCTATCGCAGCAGGTCAGACAGACAAAGGTGCTCCTTGAGCATTCTAGGGAGCTCATCATTGGCAACAACAGTGTCTTTCACGACCCAAAACGCCAGCACGACCCTCATCGTGGGTTTGGGTGCCCGTGAATGAGGCCCAAGTCGCCAGGCTCTTGGCTGCAAGCCAGGAGGTCCAGTCTCTCTAGAACCATGTTTGAGGACACATCAATCGAGGTCAGTAAAGGACCTTTATTTTAGTGAAAAGGTTCAAGCATGACATGTAAAACTCCCCATTGGGACAATGGAGGTGTTGCCTATTTCAAATATATGCTTGAGGGAGACCGAAAATAGAATGGTCACCCTCTTCTTGTCGTCCATGTTCAGACAGAGGGAGTCTTGAGACTCCCTGTGCTGAATGCTTCCAAATACGAGAGCGTACCACACTGCGTCTGTGACGTCTTGTGTGGTTGCAACCATTTGGTTATATGTTCTACATGACCCGCCGGGGTGGCTAGGTATGCCTATCACTGCATCATTAGTGTGAAAAGACTTCTGACGGTCATAGGTTGCTGTTTGCTTGCCGTTAGCCAAAGGGACCAAATTACAATGACTTCCTTCACCGGTGCATGTGCCCTAACCCAGAGCACTTCACTTTTTCCCAGCCACATTCTGCTGAATTTGCTCGTCTGACCCTTGTGTCATACTTTCCCTTTCGAGCAGATGAAAGAATCCCCTGGCCATAGGGCATGCATCTGCAATGCTAAGTCTCCAAGTGATGCATTCAGCACCCGGCTATGGTCACAAATAGCAAGTCCCAACGTGATCTTCAGCAACAACCATAGCAGGCGTTGGCAGGAACCCCCCCCTCCCCCCAAAAATCCCTTTTCTATTTTCCCCTAAAGGATAATCTGGAGTACTCACCAATCAGCACGTTCACAGCTGAAACTTATTTTAGAAAACCAAGCACACTAGCAGAGTAGTGCAGCGCACTCCATCTGCGTCAAAGTGTGCTTCCGTTCAGGCCCCCAGGATCTGCAATGAATCACATTGCAGGTCCAATTAAAACCGCTGAAGGAGGCCGGCTCTTGAAAAATTGGCATATGTGCTAGTTCAGGGATTGGCTTAACGGGTGACACAAAAAGGAACCTTGCAACTCACCAACCAACCAAACCATCCACAAATACTTAGCCTATAATGCCGGCATTTGAGGCTCGCAATCCCACATGGAAGGAGCATTTGGTGGAGTACTGGGATATAAAAATTTACTGCATCCCACTAATTCTGAACCTGAAAGAGTCATCTTTCCAGTTTAAAAAATTTCTGCAAGCTTGGATGTGCCCTACGGCAAATGTAGAACATTCTTAAAGGCAATGTCCCAAACAGCATGCGCGATTCCTAGCACAACATTTTTTAATGTCTGGCCTGTGTCCCACCCAAAATTTCAGACAGTTCATTGATGCGCACCCGCTGCCTTTCTACCAGTGCTGTTCTACAGTTGCTGCCCACAACCCGCAAAGCCACGTAGTTCAACTCAGCTATACAGGAAGTGTACAGCCTCTCCAATAACCCCCGCGTCACGTTTGTCATGTGTGCAATGGTGTGAACGACCCAACAGTGGAGGACGCAGCCAAAGTGTAATAGCTTCACGGAGCCCTCTCAAGACTGGTGGTGGCAAGTCTAATATTCACTCCCTTCTAGAACTTCTTTTAATCCTTACCGAGACAACGTGATAGGAATAAAAGTATCCTTTGTCCCACACCCTGGGCCCCTGGCCTTTGGCAGCGACATCAGCAAAAGAGTATACCGCCCCTTCTCAGCCGCTAAACAACCCAAAATGTCTGCTGAGCAGGGGAAATGTGGAAGGCTCCCATGCGGACCGCGCCCATTCCTGGATAGCCCAGGCCAAATCCTAAGGGCCAGAGCGGCTGGGAGAAGTTCTCGACTACGGGGCCGCTCATTTTGTTAAAGGTCGCCCACTGTGCAATGTCTTGCATGTCAAAGTCCAAGATGACATTGTCTACAATGTTGGGAGTGCCATCCTTGTTGACTCCGTCCAAGACCGGCATGAGGATGTCCATCATGAAGAACCGTACAGCGCCCTTCCGCGGAAGGTACCAGGTGGTGTTGGGCACGGGGATGTAGGCAGTATTAATCTTGCAAATGGTATCGATCTTCAACAGAGGTTTGCTGCGGTCCTTTGGGTCAAATATGGACACGTCTTCGCAACCTGATGGCTGGGTTGTCCATTCCCAAACTGTTGGAGTGCAGTAGTCTGCAAAAGGGGAATTTGGCCCACAGTACTTCGCTTGCGATGCCCATGACTGCGTGAATGTGAATGTTTCGGCTCTCTTCCCGTTTTTGTCTGTGTATGTTCCTTGCAACGCATACACTCCCTGCACAGCGCAAATCCCCTTCAGGCCAAAGTGTTCCGTCCTTGTCCATCTCGCAGCTACTCAACTCATGTACTCATATACTTTCAATCCATATTGCTTATAATATATGGTGCTCTTAGAGTCCTGTGCATGTTGGATGTACTGGAATGAGGCGTTTAAGATGTTTGCAAACATGCATCCCAACCGGGGAGCAATGCGGCAGGTGTGCCAGGGCTTTCTCTAGCCCTGCCCCTCTTGGGGGTCGGACAGGCCCTTGCCCCTGCTCTTCAGTCACTTCTTTATGTGTGAAAGCTTGTGTTTCTTGAACCATGATCATCTCGAGGAGGCTAATCCAACGCCCGCAATAACAAATGTTGAAGCGCCCCCCCCCCCACACCCCCCGGGGGCCTAAGTCAGAGGGCTGAAAAAAGAGCCTAGCATCTGTGTAGACTAAGCCAAGGCTCCACGATGGAAACCTCTTGCAAAAGCAGTAAAAGCTGCATTGACAGTGTGCTTCATAACATATACTCCAAAGAATGAAACACAGTGCTGCAGGGACATTGCCTCAAGAGGGGGGGCCAAAGCCAACAACACCAAAACAGCACTGCTGCCTCAAAGGTGCTTTCCAGAGTGTTTCCGAGGCAAAACCAGACCACAGATGCTGCGTGCTTTCAAGTAGACTATATCTGAGTATGCTCATATGAATGTGGTGGTGTATGGTGTGGCTATCCATAAGTCAAGGGTGGGGACAGATCTGGTTACACTTAAAGTCCACAAGGGAAGATGACCGTTTAAGGCATACATAGTAAAATTGGCCCTCGGGGCCATTGAAGGAGCCAAACAGGATGCCTGAAAGGCCATATGGTGCAGGTTGGAAGCTAGGATTAGCGAAACGCAGTGGCGTGTCAGGGCTGTTCTTTCCATAACCGAACCAAGCATATCCATTCTTGACCTCCAACCAGGTATTCGACCGGAATACTATCTCATCCGCCATTTGTGGTCCAGCTTCTGTATGCGGTCTGCAAGTTTCCCAATGAGATGGTCATGCACTCGGCTTCTCAGATGTACAACACCCAAGCTGCACCTGTGGTGGCATTGTAACTTTTCACGCCAAAAAGAGGGTACAGGAGAAGTGCATGTGTGAGTTTGCGCTGTTTTTGCAACAAGGGCTTTATTGCAAGCCTTTTGACACTTAAAAATCAAAATGAAAGCTTGAGGGAGAGGAGTATCTTGAAACTACCCCAACTTCCAGTAATATCATTCATATGGAGTCTGCTGTGAGTGATTGCGGCGTATACCAAGGGAATGGTCCCAGCCTTCAATCTCCTATCCTCTCTGTACGACTTGGTCGAGGTGGAGCAGCAGATGTTGCTGTTGAGCTGCTAGTTCAGAAGACTCCCGTGGCAGCGAAGGGCTCGCTCGCAAGAAACAATGAATATGACGAAACGGCTACAGGAATTCAGGATGTTCAGGACGCAAACTCAGATAGGCATACTGTGTTGCATTCGCCGCAGGTTTCTCAGCACCATTTCCGTCTTTCTTTGTGGGCGGCGTTTGTGAAGATGCTTGCACAGCTACAATAAGATCAAGTAGTGAATATGAAAATGTCAAGCTCAAAATTGTCAAGACCGTTGCAGCCTTCATCTCCCTTAGCGACTTATGTCCAGGACCGCCGTACGACAGTCAAACAACGTATCCCTGCCGAAGGTTCCAGAGGTCCCTGATGTGCGGTTAAAAGTGTCATAGAGTATAACAGGGTAATAGAGTTGTAACTCTGTGAGTCAATTGTGTCTCTACTGGGTTGTCGCACTCAGAAGTTGAGCGTGCGGGAGTGTTTACGTGGGGCTCTATCCATTTTAAACCCCGCGGGAGGGTCGTCAAGGAAAACTGTATTTATGTCATTTCGTCGATCATCGACAAAATCCGATGAACCGTCGAATATCGGAGCCCAAATACTCGGGCCGCCCAAACTGCGTTATTGCTGAAACTCCGGGCGACCCTTAAGGTTGCCAACCAGTGGGCGAGATATATGTATGTTACTTATCATTGCCGTCCTCTTCAGCACTAAGGCTGCTGCTGGATGTAATATCCCTTCCCTCCTTCTTTCCAACCCATTACTAAATGTCCTTTGGGTTCGGGTTCTCCAGTCTGTGGTTTTGCCCGTTCATCCGTGCGTGCGCGCACGCGCATGTGTGTGTGTGTGTGTGTGTGTGTGTGTGTGTGTGTGTGTGTGTGTGTGTGTGTGTATGCGTGCGCGTACACTTACGTAATGGCCGTTGCGGTACAGTTCTAACACAATCTGCGGAGGGTTGCAACTACCTCATGCGCTACCCCATAACGCATCACGGGGTAACTCAGTCCAAATGGGTGCACGTCAGACTGCCACATGTCAGACTGCCATAGGGTGTGCACACCCTAGATGTACTTGGCAATGGCCTAAACTGACGCGTTGTGACTTCTCCACGTGGTTCTTTGGTGTGAGTTATTGCGTTGAAGGAGTGTGACAGCCAGTGAGACGCTGCATGGCAGCACTGTCACGCAGTGTCTTACAGTGCCTGCCGCACACCGCCACACAGTGACTCACAGTGGCTCAAATAATTGCAATATTACAAGCAAGTGGGACCAAAGCTGCTAGCATGCTACGCTTGAAACCCCATGGGATTTCAAGTCGGACTCCGCCAGCGGGACTGCAGTCCGACTTCAAATTTGAAGTGGGACATGTGTGTACACCACGCTCCCCACGGGCTGTCCATGTTGACAGAAGTCACAGACGACAGCTGCAACGCTTGCTGTGGTCACCTTAAGATCACAGGCAGTCGTACTGTTCGGTTTCATTCGATGTTTGGACATGTGATATATCTATATAGCATGACCGATATAGGGAAATAGACGTCCCTTTGAAATGTACGTGATCACAAAACTATGTGGTGTGGCTGAACGACCACGGGCATTTTTCGCACAACCGAGGCACTCGTACATTGTGTGGACATGTACAAGCATTGGATCCATGCATGGGGCTTGTCCATGGAGCGCAGGTCTCCGCCGGGACCAGTGCAGGCGATCCCAACGAGTCAGGCGTCCATGTAGTTGTTGCAAGCCTTCTGTGCAAGCTGCAGCAGGCATAAAGCTGATGGAGTCCTTCAGGAAGCAAGGAATTACAGCAGGCTAGCCAAAAGCAGCCACTAGCTAGGTTGATGGAGTCTACAGGAAGAAAGTAAATAATACAATTGTAAGTAAGCAGAACCATGGTGGCCAGCCACTATGTTGATGGAGTCTCTAGGTTGATGGAGACTCTAGGTCTAGCCACAGCCAACGCGATGTTGTGGAGACGGGCCTCTGCAGATATAGGGCATCGGCGGGGCCCCTGCAGATATATACAGTGCATCGGCGGGTCCCCTGCCAGTCACGTGAATTGGGTTTCTGCACTGTGCACGTACTTCGTCATTACGCTGTATGTGCAAATGGCATCCCAGCCCCCCATGGAGACATAACAGGGTTTTACTATATGTAAAAAAAGGGGCTTTTTGGGAAAAGGGGGGGGGGTGGCAAGGGGAGAGTTGGGTGGGAAAGAGTTCGATGCTCTGCTCTATGCTAAACATGGAAAGGGAAAAGATGGCGAAGGGGTTGTGCGGGAGACCTGCGAAACTGTAATAACTGCAACTATGGAGGTTGAGGGGGAAGGTAGGGGGGGGGGGCGCCATGAGCAATGTTAATGCTCTACTTGGATCTCAAGTCCGATGCACTTGGTGTAGCAGCATCCTCAGTCTAAAACTGATGCCAATGGCCGGTGGTCAAGGAACTAGATATCGCAATTGCGACACTTCACTTGCAACACTAGTGAAGTACTTCTGTTGTATTGTTAAGATTATTTAGTCCCTTTCCCTCAGAAGAGTAATGGTGGCCACGTGAAAGAGAGAGAGAGAGCGGTGAGAGCAGTTAGGCAAATCGTATGGACAATATTTCCATAGATGATGAGGTACAGGATTGACATCTCAGGAGGTAATGTAGTACACAGACACGTTTTTCGAACTGAGGCGGTGGTGCGGGCAGGGTTAAGCAAGGCACTTGGTTGGAACTATTAAGGCACTCCGGGTGCTCGCCTCTGTTGCCAATCAGTCCTTGTTACTTGGGGAGTCACTGCTCTGCTACACTCACACAGCTGGAGAGTGACACCGACTGAGCCCCCGTCGTGTCCACACCATGCAGGGAATACGCCAGCCCATAACCTTACAACTACACAGGGTTGCAAAACTTCAATTGCAAGTCAAGGCCGCTGGTCAAGGGACCAGATACGGCAACACTGCACAACAATGGTCCTCCCTGACAAGCTTACATACGCAGGTCATGAAGGCAGAAAATGACATTGGCGTAGTTTTAACCTTGATGACAATCCCTATACCCTCACCCCTAAACCCTAACGTGATCACCCAGCCGTCTGTAGAAAGGTCATAGATGGCGATCACCGGAGCTTTACAGGATACACTGCATAGTGTGCAGGTGTAGCGCCTCTGGTGTCCCGGGTTTCTTCAGCGGTTACATCGAGCATAAGCGAGCGCCATGAGCTCGGACATAACCTGATACCTCCGGGGACTCGTTGCCAGAAACCCTTGATGGTACACACAAGAGAGGTTGCAATACTGATGGTACACTATGCCCTAGCTAGGGTACCCACGGGCGGCGAATACCGTAATGCCCATCTGAGATCATGATTAATATCCGCTGCTGAGTCACCTAAACCAACCCCTGGAAAATGATCTCCTGAAAACGCTAAAAGGTCTAATTTCTCGCTCTGCAGCCTACATGGGCACAGTTTGCCTCACGTGGCTAGCGAAAGCTTACTTAAAGATATGACAACGTTTGATCATGTACCTTACCAGGGAATCTATTACTAAACTACACGGTGGAATGGGAGTTGTCCGGCTCCCATGGGGGTCGCTTAAAAGAATAGGCCTAGGGTATAAGCAACACCGCTCAGTTATAAGCTGCGCAGTAGGAGGTGCTGGTGTGAGAAGGGGGTCCACACCATCAAGCAAGAATGCGCTGGCAGCCTTTCATACATCCTATTCACACATACAACATCTTACAGAGCGCAGACAGATGCGTCACTGCACATGTGCATGTGGACTCCTCCATCCATGAGAAGACTAGTCATTGCTGTTCCCAAAGATTTTGCTTCTCGGCTTCTAAATGCCTGTAAATCCCAACCCGGTTGGTAAATGTGGAAGAACACTGACTAGTCTGTGTCGTGGATCTCACATTAATGTTGACAATATTGTCGACCGAAACTTCTAACACGGTACTGACAGCAGTACTAGGATTTTAGGACGATCAGTAATTTCAGTACGTACTGCACATGTGCATGTGGACTCCTCCATCCATGACAAGACTAGTCATTGCTGCTCCCAAAGATTTTACTTTTCGGCTTTAAGTGCCTGTAAATCCCAACCCGGTTGGTACCTGTGGAAGAACACTGACTAGTCTGTGTCATGGATCTCACATTAATGTTGACAATATTGTCGACCGAAACTTCTAACACGGTACTGACAGCAGTACTAGGATTTTAGGACGATCAGTAGTATCAGTATACTGATAGTACTCTGTACCTTGCAGGGTCCGTCGCACTAACTAGCATAACTCATAATCGAGCAACAAGCCGATCCTATCTCTATAAAGTATCAGTCGAGCATCAGCAAGCGTCCTGCGAACGGGAATATACTATTATATACAGCTTTTCTGCTAGTTAGGCTTAATTGGTACTTATAAGTACCTAACTCGTACAACGCCTGGACTGGATAATACTAATATTTTTTGGATAATCCTATAGAATTCGTCAGCTGTCTCGACCTCCCTACGCACACTATTGGGATGCGTTGTGAAACGCGAAAGAAACATTCGAAAGGCGATGCAATCTGACAGAAGCCGCTTTGCACATGGCGCACCCATGATTGTGTCAGGTACATGCCGATCTCTCTACAGACACTTGAACCCTAAAACCCTAAAACCCAACTCCAGTGTGGGGCATGCTTTAGTAAGCAACTTAGCATTCGTGAAAGCACATCATAGAGGCCCCCGCTTGGCTTTTGGCGACTTGATATGGCCTCAAAACCAGCCATGCCATTGTACTGCAAGCCCTTAAACTCATGAGTGATCAACTTGCTCAACTCTTGCTTGAAAGAAGTAGAAGCCCTACTCTAACTGCATGTTTACTACACGCGCAGGTGTCCTCGTGTTCCCCCATGTAACTCCTTAAAAAACAGTCAGCCTGTGCCGCACATGAACAACAAGCATGATTGCTGGGCATCCAACTCTTGCCCAAGATGTACGTGGACATCGGTTCTGATGTACATCGCAGTTGTGGCGTTCACGTGACCTTCTGCTGTCAATCGCAGCCCATGACTTGGGCAACTAAATCTAGATCCTGCACCTTAGATGAGATCGCATGTGACACACATTTGGACACAACGACATGCACGTCGTGATAACCGAGTGGGACAGCACACCACGTGTACAATGCAAAACCCCCGATCCCAAATACGGCGGCAAATTCTTACTCAATCAGCAATTTCCTCTGTGCCTCTTTTAGGTTATGCCAGTAATGGCCTCGTCCGCACAACACGAAATCGGTACTTTCCGCCGGGAAAGTAATAATATCCCTGACAGCAGCTACAGATACATTAGCTGTCTTAGTAGTCAAAAGAACACCAAGCCTTGTTCGTTACTCAGGTACTTATATAAGATATATCTAGAATAAGCGTCTTTCACAGGTCTACATACGCCCTAGCGACTGTCAGCCTATCAGTGGCCACGCCCCAAAACGAGCGGCACTGTCAGTGGCCAACAGATGTAATTTACTTTTGCACCTGCCAGCGATTCGTCAAAAAGCCCTCATGCAATACTGCTGTCACGAAGTCTGTTTGGGCAGCTGTAATCACACACGTGTAGCTTACCTAAAAGGCACCCCAATTCGATCGATCATACATTTGTCCATACATTTGTTTCATTCCGAGGAAGCAGATCTCTGTGCTATGCACATATATATGCCGGCTGACAGCGAAAACTTGCGCAACGTCCAAAGAGGCAAAGCGCGTGGCGCAGCAAGGCGGAAGCAGAGACATAAAGCAGAGCAAGGATGCACATCTTCTGTAGAACCGGAAGCTTCCGTAGGGAGCATGAGATGGCGTAACCCAGCACATGGTGCACGCAATGGACTGGTTCAAATCTCATCAGTGGCCATCACCTCTGCATCGTTTCCTTTTCTGCTGCAGCGCTTGTATCCTAGGCCCATTAATGACAGCAATGTTTTCTAGAAAACATTGCTGATCCTCAGCCTGATCTACTGCCAATATGCTGGTCGGCAATATAAAACTTGACAATATCCAATGACAGGCCTAGTGTGACAATATTGTATATATCAATATGGCACTGCTATCAACACACATGAGCAGCGTCCCAAAGGTAGGGGTGGCTCTAAGCATAAAAATGTACAGCTTCCGCATGCATGCACAATCCCCGGGCCTCGCCCCTTTGGGTAGTACTGTTCAAGCTTGAAGGGGACCTTAAGGGTACTATCATATCAATTTTTCTGCGCCCCTGGTACTCAAAGTTTTTGTCGCTGCTGTGAAGCTGAAGCTCAATACATGCAACCTCCAGGTTGCATACGTGAAAGTCTCAGAACACCAACGTACATTGCGTGGTCTTGGACACAACGCATCGTTTCAGACGCAACGCGCGCGGTCTGCGTGATCTAGACGTGCGTGGTCTGACATTTCCGCCGCAACCCAAATATGGTCAAGCTAGGATGCAATATGTATCCCATGTATATGCTAATATATACATATCCCATATGCTAATATATAGGACGCTAGATACATCCCATATGCTAGATATATCCCATATGCTAATATATAGGACGCAACCTCCGCTGCACAAACCAAAAACATATATTCTAAGCAGGAATGGCTCCAAGGAAGCAGCGGAGGTGCGTTATTTTAACAATGTCAACAGGAAAAACCAACGCCCTCAGCTTCCAGTAGCATGTTGGGGTAGATGAAATTTAGACCTTCGCCTCATAAGACCATCGGCACGGATGGACGTTTAAAACAATAGATCAAGACATCGAAATCCCATCCGCGTAAGATCTCACAAGCTTGTAACACGTAGAGATTTAAAGACCACTCTATCTAGAGATCTACATTCCATCCGTACCATTGCTCTTTTGAAGTGTAGCTACCTGTTAAAAGAGCTCACCTACTAGCCCAAATAGGCTCCCTGACAAGCTAACAAACTGAGCTGCATCTCAGCAGAGATCGCCATCTGCCGGAAGAGCAATAGACGAAATTTCTATTCGCTTGCACATGTCTGAACACGGTATATATCAATACCAATGCATATCTGAACAGTAATAATTTAATAACATAATATATCAATGCCAGTGCAGAGCTGTACTGCTGCAGAAGAATTCTTGCAACACCTGGACCGGAAGATCCACACAGGGACCCCTTCAAACTCTTCACGCATGCTCCTGGGGCAGGTAATATCAATTAACTGACTTTTAGGAGCATAAAGGCTGGGCAAGGCCGCGTTTGTGCGCAAACATCGGCGGAGTTCCAGCATCAAAAACACTCCGTGTCAGAAGCCATGTACATGTCAGCCAGATTAGGGTTGATCAGCGTCTCACCCAGATCAGTCCTCATCCTGGCCAGATTAAGTCATCATCCTGGCCCATGAAGTCATCATCCTGGCCAGATTAGTTCCTCATCCAGCCCAGATTGAGTCCTCCTCCTGCCCAGACAAAGTCCTCATCCTGGCCAGATTAATTCCTCATCGCTGCCCACAGACAAAGTCTTCACCCAGTCTAGTCCTAATCCTGCGCAGATTAAGTCCTGATCCTGCGCAGATTAAGTCCTGATCCTGTCTGCATTAGTCATAATCCTGGCCAAATTAGTCATAATCCTGGCCAGATTAGTCATGATCCTGGCCACATTGAGTCACGATCCTCGCCAGATTAGTCCTCATCCTGGCCTCATCATGCGGGAAAGCTTAACCGACATTAGACATTTGCCAAACCTAATAGTGGGGGTGTTGACCCCAGAGCTAAACCTGCGAATAACATCTGCTTACCTGTGAATGAACCACTCAGTAACTGCAGCCTAATTTGAAAGAAGATGTGTGAAGGCCACCACCCTTTGACATCCAAAACGCTGTGCGCTGCCGGCTTTCACCGCCAGGGCTATTTCCGAGCCAGCAATCTTGACATCTAACACCCATTGTACCAGCTTTTGCCATTCTCATGCCAATCATGCCAATAATTTACTGATAATACTAGCGCTGATTGTGAGCCACCAATCTTGACATCAAATACCTGCCGTACTGCCGAATTTCGGCATGATTATGCCAATCATCAATTGGTAATATTAGAGCTACTCCTGAGCCACCAAGCTCGACATCTAACACCCTGTGTAATTCCGGCTCTTCAGCTTTGTCATGCCAATAAAATATTGGCAGTATTGGCGCTGATTCTGGGACAAAAATCTTGACATCCAATACAATGCAGGCTGTACCGACACTGGACGAATATCTCATTGTACCACATGTTATTGTCGGTATTGCTGTCACTTTGGAGCTTCTTTCTTTGCAGCGGCCGGGGCAGCTTCTTTCTTTGCAGCGACCTGGGGGGCAGCTTCGGGCT
This sequence comes from Botryococcus braunii, assembly GCA_002005505.1. Taxonomy (NCBI): domain Eukaryota; kingdom Viridiplantae; phylum Chlorophyta; class Trebouxiophyceae; genus Botryococcus; species Botryococcus braunii. The sequence goes on from KV908439.1 coordinate 141,130, forward strand.
TCTGCCACACGAACAGGAACATGGGCGTGAAGATGCCGGTCTCCCCAGACTGCAAAAACAGGAACAGGAGCATCAGAAACAGAAACAGAAACACGAACAGGAACAGGAACACGGGCGTGAAGATGCCCAGCTCCCCAGAGTGCAGCCCACCACACAGATTGCTGTTCGTTACAACTGCTAAACATTATGACATCCTTTTTCCCCTCCCCAAAACCCCGTGCACAGCAACCCACCCACCCTCCCCCCCCCCTCTCTCTCCCTCCCCCACTCACTCTCTCTCCGTGCATGCGGGGGCGCGATTGGGGTGTCTGCCCCTCTCTCTCTCTCTCTCTCTCTCTCTCTCTCTCTCTCTCTCTCTCTCTCTCTCTCTCTCTCTCTCTCTCTCTCTCTCCTCTCTCTCTCTCTCTCTCTGTGTGTGTGTGTGTGTGTGTGTGTGTGTGTGTGTGTGCTCGCGCGCGCGTGAGGGAGTGCACGTGCATGCGCATGTGCTTGCGTGCGTGCGTGCATGCCTGTCCACATTCATACATGTGTGTGTGTGTGTGTGTGTGTGTGTGGGGGGGGGGGGGGAGGGCAGCCAATGATTCGAGATAAATGCGGCAATGACTTAGGATCAGCAAGGCGGTGGTTCGAGATCTCAACAAAGCAATGAGTAAGGATGGGTAAGGATGAGTAACCACCTCCACGAGGTCGGGCACGCTGTCACCCACGCAGTTGCACACTTTGGAGAAGTCTCTGGGCAGAATGCCGATGGTGTCCAGGATCTTGATGGAAACCTTCGTGAACGTAACGACGCCGTACTTCAGCATGTCCCGCGGGCGCTCGTACCTGCGGAATGTACAACCGTCAGACCGGCAGCTTCTGTCTTGTCCAATGAATGGACAAGTAAAGAAATTTGGGAAAAAGAGGAAATATGTATGTGTCGCATGGGCTCGCATGCAGGCATACGCGCCTCCGTAGGGACTTTAAATCCCGTGGGGAGTTCCTTAGGGAACTCTCGTGTAAGCTGGATGGAGGGGACGGCTTGATGACCCCCCACACCCTGACCAACAACATAAGAAGCTCTTGTTTCTGGGGGAACTCCCAACAAGAGGTTCCTGTTTTAGAGGGACAACTTCCGGGTGACCGCTCACATTCCGTCCGACAATGTTGGGGGCTTGTGTTTTTAGTGATGGCCCTCCCACACCTTTACCAAGACATAAAAGGCTCTTGCTTATAGGGGAACAACTGCCCACGCCCCATCCAACAACTTGTGTGTAAAAGGTTGACTGCCACTCCCCGCCCAACAACTTACGAGGCCCTGTTTTTAGAGTACCAATCACTCACACCCCTTCCAAGTACTCCCATCCTGCGGCCATAGAGGCCGGGTCTGGATGTCTTCCTTCCTTCCTTACCTCGTTCCAACCCCTAAAAGGGCTTGTGTTTTCAGTGATGACCGCCCACGCCCCGACCGACAACAAGGGGCTCCTGGTTTTTGAGGAACAACCGCTCACAGCCCATCTGACAACTTACGGGGCATGTGTTTACAGTGATGACCGCCCACGCCCCGACCGACAACGTAAGGGGCTCCTGGTTTTTGAGGAACAATCGCTCACACCCCATCCGACAACTTACGGGGCATATGTTTACAGTGATGACCGCCCACGCCCCGACCGACAACGCAAGGGGCCTGTGAATATAGTTACGACTGCTTTCGCCTCGACCAGCACCTTGAGCAGGCTTGCTTTTAGTGGGACAACCGTTTACACCCCATCCAGGAACAGCACGTTGAGGGGCATGTGCTTATAGTGATCACCTGCCTACACCCGGACCCACAATTTGGCACCAACTTGGCAGGGCAAAGTGTTTGAGCATCATACTGGCAATCATAATCACAACTTGGAACCATAATTCAGCTTCACATTCCCACCTTGGCTCCAACTGGGCAGGGCAAAGCGTTTGGGGGGGCAACCGCACAACCCCATCAAATTAGTCGCGGGGGGGGGGGGGGGGGGTTGTGCGTAAAATGAGAGGACTGGTCACATGCCCACAGACAACTTGCAAATCAATAAATACATGCAGGCGCATCGACCAAATCAATAAAGTAATCTTAAGAAACGCTCGGCCAGGGGATCAATAAATAAGTACAGGCTCGCCAAACAAAATCAATGGCAAATAAGGGCTTGCCTGACGAATCAATACATGAATACAGGCCCGCCCGACAAATCAACAAATAAATACAGGCTCGCCCAACACATCAATAAATAGGTACAGACTCACCCCACACACCAATGAATAGATACAGACTCACCCCACACATCAATAAATTAAATACAGACTCACCCCAACAAATCCCCCCCCAAAAAAAATAAAAAATAAAAAAGTGAAACAAAATAAAATGAATGAAGGCTCGAACGACAAATGAATAAATGAATCAGAGGCTTTGGAACAGACCAGGGGTGGGACACGGGAGAGGCGGCTCCGGCGTCGTAAGCACAGCACAGCGTGAAGCCCACTCGCTTGCCCGCCTCCTCAGCCTCCTTCCAGGTCCGCATGTCCTGTACAGGAGATTGCCCCCAGCCCCCAGATGACAAACCCCGGATTTACAGCCACATGTACTGTACAGGACATTGCACCCAGCCCCCAGATATACAAAACCCGGATTTATGGCCCCATGTCCTGTACAGGACATTGCCCCCAGCCCCCAGATTTACAAACCCCGGATTTACGGCCCCATGTGCAGTACAGGACATTGCCGCCGGCCAGCCCCCGGATTAATGGCTCTAGGACTTGCGGGCCCATGTCCTGTGCAGGACATTGCCCCCAGAACCTGGACTTCCGGTCCTCGGGGTTTACGGCCCCTGAACTTACTGCCCCCTGAACTTACGGCCCCAAGCCCTACTTGGGACATTGCTCCCAGCCCCCAGATTCATGGCCACCGGACTTATGGCCCCCACACTTACTGCCCATGTACTGTACAGGACATGGCTGCCAGGCCTCAGATTTACGGGCCCCAACCTTGCAAACCCCGGATTGACAGTCCCGAATCTCCGGTTCCCAGCCCCCACATACATGACACCCCTGGATTTAGGGCCACATGTCCTGTACAGGACATTGCCCCCATCCCCCGGATGTACGGCCCCCGGATTGACCGGCCTCGGATTTCTACACGTCTCCCAGCGCCCGGATTTGCAGCCCCCGGATTGCAGATTTTCGGGCCCCGGAACTACTGGCCCATGTCCTGCACAGGACCTTGCCCCAGCCGACCAGACATACGGTGCAAGAAAATCGGCGCTTTGTAAATCTGTTAAGCTTTGTTCAAATCTTGGCAGAGTCCGCGCTGTATGCATTGGCGTGGATGCTGGTAATATCTATCCTTGCAGACGTGTTTTCGTGGCCCGTTGTCATGCAAGGTTGGAGATGGGGAAATATCGTACTGTCAAAAAACTGGGCCAGGGGGTGCGCACCGGGATTCCGTTGCCATAGATGAGGCTGTTGATCATCTCCACGTGTCTCTTGTTGGTGGGGTCATATTTGTCGGTTGTGACAGCCTCATAAACAGCGAAGAAGGCACCCGGCTTCAAAACCCGGAAAACTTCCGCATACACCTGCTCCAGCTGCAGCAGCCCGCCCCCATCTCCATCTTGTCAACCCATCTCCAACTTGTTATCCCATCTCAAACTTGTCAACCCAACTCGAACTTGTCGACCCATTTGGAACTTGTCGACCCATCTCGAAATTGTCAACCCATTTGGAACTTGTCAACCCATCTCGAAATTGTCAACCCTTTTGGAACTTGTCAACCCATCTCGAAATTGTCAACCCATCTCCAACTAGTTATCCCATCTCGAACTTGTGGACCCATCTCAAAATTGTCAACCCATCTCGAACTTGTCAATCCATTTGGAACTTGTCGACCCATCTCGAAATTGTCAACCCATTTGGGATTTGTCAATCCACTTGGAACTTGGCGACCCATCTCGAAATTGCCAACCCATTTGGAATTTGTTAACCCATCTGGAACTTGTCGACCCATCTCGAAATTGTCAACCCATTTGGGATTTGTCAATCCACTTGGAACTTGGCGACCCATCTCGAAATTGCCAACCCATTTGGAATTTGTTAACCCATCTGGAACTTGTCGACCCATCTCGAACTTGTCAAACCATTTGAAACTTGTCAACCCATCTCAAAATTGTCAACCCATCTCAAAATTGTCAACCCATTTGGAACTTGTCAACCCATCTCGAAATTGTCAACCCATCTCGAACTTGTCAACCCATCTCGAACTTGTCAACCCATTTGGAAGTTGTCGACCCATCTCGAAATTGTCAACCCATCTCGAACTCATTATCCCACTGGAACTCGTCACCCCATCTTCTGCCAGACAGCTGCCGCAACATGAATACCAAGGGGACCTACGACACGGATGGATCATATGGCCTCCCCCGATAGGTGCTGATGTTAGAAAACACTCGACTCTCCCTCCCTCCCAACCCCCCCCTCCCTCGCTGTCTAATCAACTCTCCGGCCCCGCCCAGCCCCCCCTCCCCTCTCTCTCTCATGGACAGCCAGTACGACTGGCGGAGATGACAGAACGTATATAATACTTGCAACACGTCATAGACAGCAAGTACGCCTGGGGGAAATGACAGAATGTACATAAGGGGAGATGACAGAATGTATATAATACTTGCAACACGTCTTAGACAGCCAGTACGCCAGGAAATTCCATAAAGTCTCAGCGCTGTACCTTTGGGGCATGGCAGGTGGCTTCGATGGCGAAAGCAGCATCGAAACTGTTGTCTGCAAAAGGCATCTCAGTGAAGTCTCCCTTCACTGGTGTGAAGAGATCCGTCAAGCCCGCCTGCGATGCCCGGGCCCCCTGGTCCCTTAGTTGGTCCCGCTTGACCCCCCCCCCCACAACTCTCACACACACACTCTCACACTCACTTGCACATGAACACACACTTGCGCCCCACAAACACACTCTCAAATACGGGACACACTGAGACACACCTGCCCACCCTCGTGCCCCCCCCCCCCACACACACACACACACACACACACACACAAACACACAAACACACACACACACACACACACGCACAAAAAATAGACGTCCACCTACCTACACACGCACGCACTGGCACGGTCCCTCACTTGCACAGACGCACGCGCACACAGCACACGCACACCCACATACCCACCCACCCAAAAAGCGGCTTTTTGAAGCACAGGTGCCGCACCTTCTTAGTGTGATACAGAGCCCTCTGCACTTGATATTCGTTGATGGTGATCCCAGTCACATGAGCGCCGGTGAGGGCGGCGATACACCTGCCTGGATTCCCAACTCCACAACCCACCTGTGCAGGGGAACAGCATAGCGCTCAGTGGATACGACATGCAGGCAGACCTCCTACAAATAACACACACGCACACACACACACACACACACACACACACACACACACACACACACACACACACACACACACACAAGACAAACATACAGACAAACGGATGGATGGACGGACAGACAGACAATCAAACAGACAGACAGAGAGACAGACAGATGGACAGAGAAGTAGCCAAACACACACAGACACACAGGCACAGGCACAGGCACAGGCACAGAATCAGAAACACACACACACACACACACACACACACACACACACACACACACACACACACACACACACACACACACACACACACACACACTCAGAGAGAGAGAGATAGAGAGAGGGGGGGGGGATGTACAAGGTACTGACAGAAAGGACCCCAGAATAAGACCGATAACGCCCAATCGCATGCAGGCAAATGAAAAAGTGGACATGAAAAACACACGGAAAACTAAAAGAGAGGCCAGAGTGTTGAAGAGGAAGGAGCCCCACATCGAGGACTTTGAAGCCCGGCTGGATGCGGGCCATGTAGCCGATGCGAGCCTCATGCAGGATTTGGGAGGTGCGGAAGTTGGTGAAGCGGGGGCGGGGGGAAAAGTGGAAGCTGGTGTCCCACGTCAGCTCATAGCCGTCAGTCACCAGATTGTAGAACGTGTCCACAACCGCAACCGACTCCTTCTTGTCGAGGTGGTGAAGGGTCAGCGCTCCATTCCCCTCCTTCTCTGCAGCAAGAAAATAAAAACACGACACGGAAGAGTGAGTGAGTGATGGAGTGAGTGATTCTTGTCTCTGTGGTCTAATCCCAACACACACACACACACACACACACACACACACACACACACACACACACACACACACACACACACACACACACACACACACACACACACACACACGCACGCACGCACACACGAGAGACCAAGGAACACACGCACGCATGCACCCATGCACGCCCGCACGCGCATGCGCACATGCCGATGTATTCCCTTACACATTTGTGATTCCAGAATTCCGAGTGACATGGAGACAGGAGTTAGAGGATCTTGTTGACCTGAGCTCATGGAGCATTCAGCCTGTTACGAGCAAAGACCATTGCTGCGACTCTCTGCAAGCCCTTCACAGTACTGTGTGGCAACTTCTTTTGTCATCAGAGCATCTTGCTGCAAAACTTGGAAATCAATTTTTTGGTGTGAGACTATATTTTCAAGTATGCCCAGGTCATACTTGGCAATGAGATCTGGAGCAGACCTCATTCTAGTAAACCGGAATGAACTTTTGTTTTTGGAGAAGCCACATGAGACTCCACAAGTTAAATTAGACATAATCCCTAACCGATCAACACGTTGGACATTTCGAAAGGGGAATGGGAATAATGTGGTCCACAGCAATGCCAGCCTTCACACAGCTGTTGTTCGTTCTGCACATATCTGCTTGCGTTATGAACAATTGAGAAGGCAGCCACTGCAATACCTCCCCACCGCCGCCCAAGACAAGCAATAACCGACCCAACTTAATACTCCTTCGAAAGCAAGCACATTGTCCACAGATTCTCATCAGATGCAAACTAAGAAACAAGAATTTCAACTTTCTTGCATGCCAGCAACCATTTTCGAGGGTTGGCAAAACCCCTGCTCAGCAGATCTGACAGCCTAAAAAATGATCGATCGGATCCCCACAGGGTGGCGCGCATATATTTACACTTAGGAAGCAGAGCCAGAAGTTCCCACGCACCATAAGACTTGTCATAGCCGTCCATGACACGCGCTACCTCCGCCTTCTTGACGCTCCCTGCTGTCAAGCCCAGCATACTGGAGTTCCGTCCTGGGCTCCGAAGCCCTGAAAGCACGACAGTGTACCCAACTACGCCAACAGCGGCTACAGCGACAGCTCCTTGCCATGTTAAGAGATTGTCGATAAGGTGGGGCGCATGCGCCGATACAATTTCGAGCACCATAGCGTGGAATGCCTTTAAGCGATTGAAGCTCTATCGGAAAGCACAAATAAGATATTATTTCGTGGTACTTTTCTGCCGTTTCTGCAAGTATTTCTCGGCAGGCGGGTCCCGAGAAAGCGCGCGTGTTTGTCTGCGTCGAGGGAGTTAAGCTACAAGTTTCGCCCAGCGACGCCGGGCCAGCGTGTCTTTCAAACAGGGCCGGTTGAAGTGGACGCATGTGGAGCCACGTGAACCCAAGGCAGGGGCCCACGAGTATGTACGAGCAGCGCAACGCGGGGAGTTGCTATGCATACTCACAGACATATCACCATGCACTGATATGACCCCAACACACCACAGCCCACTGTATGCATGTAAACGGACCTTCTGGGGTATGGTGCTGGCCACATCTGCCAGCAGGGGTCCCACCCAAACTTTCAGTTACAGGTACGAAAATGCCAACGCCCACTCATGTCCACAAATCATTGCACTGGATGCTGTGGATGTGGGGGTTGGAGGGGGGGGGGGGGTGAGGGTAATTTTTTAAAGGTGTCCAGGTAAACTGGAAAAGGGGGTGGGGGTTGACCGTCCGTATGGACCCCATGTGATATTCTCTTTTTGGTTGTTGGGGGTTTTCCTTATTAGTAACTCTGCCGGGTCAAACTGCTGGGAGTAGTGGGGTGGGAGTTTAGGGCTCTCGCCCCCATCTTCCTTTTTCTAGAGTATGTACGAGCAGCTCGGTAACGAGCGCCACCAATTCGGTCATTGCAAACGTACTTTCAAATAACAGCTTTGGATTTTTAATTTTCCTCTTGGAGTCCATGACTTACCTATAGATGTCGGAAGACGCACCCATATCCCCCGTTCAGAACGTTTATGTGACATGTGTGGCATAGCGGTGGGGGATGAGCATCATTTTGTGTTTCATTGCCCTGCACTTGCTCAGGTTTGTCACCGCTATCCACATTTGTTCTCGTCCCCCTCGTAGTCACTACGTAATTTCATTTGGCAAGAGGATCAGCGCGCCGCACCCTCGGCCGTCACCGTTATCGTAGTGGGAATGAACTTCACCATCTTAGTAAAACGGTCCACCACCACAAGTACTGCATCATGTCCCTTAGGTTGTGGTGATTAATTTTATATTTGATGAATTCCAGGCCCGTCAAGCGTTTCAGCGGCGGTGACTTGGCCATTCTCCATTATCCAGTTATTAGTATTGTTATCAGTGTTATAGCATAATAGTATTCTAACTAGGTCCTCACATACCGTTGGTTTATCCGTCTGCATCTCATCATGCCCTTTGGGCTGGATTGATGTAATTCTTCTTCTTCTTTGGAGAAGAACCCTGTATTGAAGCCCAATGGGGGTATCCGGCCCATTGCAGTGGGGCTCACCCTGCGCCGTCTGGTTTCCAAGATAGCTCTTGCAGCCGTCTTGCCCGCTGTCAGTGAGTATTTGCAGCCATACCAAGTTGGGGTTGGAGTCCGAAGGGGTGCAGAAGGCCTCGTCCATGCCCTCAACCGCTTGGTGGCACACCAGCAAGACTCCCCTGACCTCGTCGTTGTCAGCTTGGCCTTCAAAGTGCTTTCAATACAGTCGACCGCAACCGTATGCTTGCAAGAGTCGCTGAAATATTCTGGGCTTGGCGTATCCTGCATGGTGGCGGCACGGAGGGTGTTAGACGATGTCCTCCTACTTGTGCGTTGTTAAGTAGGCACGGACATATACAAGTCAAGGACTGGTTAGCAACTGATTGATAGACACCCGGAGTGCCACTATAGTTCCAACCAAGTGTTACAATATCTCTCATCTCTCCTAACAAGGTGACGCAGTTCAAACACGCCTAACCTGCTCTCACCCAGGTCGTGTTCATTACTTTGTCCGATGAGCTAAACTCAACTCTATATGTCTAACATGTTCTAACAATGTTCATCTGAGTGCTAAATCCAGGAATACAATAAGGATTAAGTCACCTGCATGGTGGCGGCACGGAGGGTGTTAGACGATGTCCTCCTACTTGTGCGTTGTTAAGTAGGCACGGACATATACAAGTCAAGGACTGGTTAGCAACTGATTGATAGACACCCGGAGTGCCACTATAGTTCCAACCAAGTGCCTTCCCTATCCGTGCTTGCCCCATATGCCTCCTTTCTACAAACGTGTCTGTAACTTGCGTTATGATAGTCTTCGTTCAAATGCATGTATTGCCTGGCAGAACTCAGGGTTCTGCCTCTCTTTCCTAATTGGTATTGTCTTCATACGGAGACTTGCCATTATTACTCCTCTGAGGGAAAGGCATAAAATTAATTAACACAACACTTCCCCTTGCCTTTACCTCACAGAAACTTGGCCAGTCCCAGTGAGTTACGATGTCCCAGAAACACTTGTCTAACTAGTGGTTTGGTAAAAATGTCAGCCACATTTCTAGCAGATTGAATGTACTTGAATTCAACCTGCCCCTTTGCAATAGCTTCACGTGCGAAATGACAGCTAATTGCAATATGCTTTGTGTGTTTGGAGTACACCGGATTCCTCAGGTGGTTTATACACCCTTGGTTGTCACAATGAATCTTCACTATCCACGGTAACACTCCAATTTCCTCCAGGAAACCTCTCAGCCAATTTGCTTCCTTCACAACAGCACTTGCTGCCATGAATTCAGCCTCCACTGTTGAAGTGGCAACAGCAGATTGCTTTTTACTTCCCCACACTACTGCTCCTCCAAACACAGTGAGGACAAAGCCAGTGGTAGAGAAGCGATGATCCTGATCACCTCCATAGTCGGCATCCACATAGCCTTCTAGCTCTATCTCCCCCCCTCCGAGAGTTAGAACCAAATCTCGGGTTCCTTTCAGATACTTCAACACACGGATGGCTTCATTCCAATGTGCTGTGGTGGGAGATATGCGATAACGAGACAATACACCTACTGCCTGAGCTATATCGGGACGTGTGGTGTTGGCTATATACAGAAGAGACCCTACTAACTCACAGTAACGGTGACCTGGAGGTAGTGGACTGCCAGCACCAATGCTGTCGCTCCCATCTCTCGGTGCAGGCCTTTGGGACATTACGAAATCTTTTGTCATGGGAGTATCAGGTCCCACTGACTCAAGATCCAAGCCAAATTTCTCTACAAGTGCATCGATTTTAGGGATGCAACTCAGGGTGATCAGCCCTTTATCTCTATCTCTCATCACTTGACATCCCAAGAAATCCTTCACTTCCCCAAGATCATGGATGGTGAATTCTTTCTTGAGAAGTCCCTTCACTCTCTCGATTTCTGACATGCCCTTGGAAACTATCAGAAGATCATCAACATAGATCAGCACATAGGACTTTCCTCCATCAGTAGAGCATCTCACATACACTCCCGCATCACTCTTGCACACCTCATACCCCATGACTTCAAGTTTGTCATTCAGGGTTTTGTGCCAGGCACGTGGAGCCTGCTTCAGGCCATACAACGCCTTTCTCAATCGGCACACAATATTCTTATCACCATTCTCAAAGCCAGGAGGTTGCGTTACATATACTTCCTCCTCGAGCTCACCATTCAGAAAGGCGGTCTTAACGTCCACCTGATGAATTTCACAGCCCTCTCTTGCAGCAACAGCAAGCAGAGCTCTTCTAGCTCCATAGCTACTAGTAGGAGCAAAGACCTCCATCACATCCACTCCAGGGATTTGTCTGCATCCCTGTGCCACTAATCTGGCCTTGAATCTCACAACATTGCCATGTGCATCCATTTTCACTGAAAATATCCAGTGAACTGGAATAACCTTATGTCCACGAGGTCTCGGAACATACTCCATGACCTCATGAGTATCTAGAGAATTTTGCTCTTCCTGCATAGCTGCCTTCCAGTATTCCCACTGGGGAGACATCTGTGCTTCTCTCAAATTAGAGGGAACGTGAATTTTCCCAAATCTGACACCTGTGTGCTTTTCCTCTGAATTGCCTGATTTTCTCTCACTTTGTCCAGAACCCACTACTCTTCCACTGACACTCGCTGAGTTACACATCACAGGCTCTCCAGTAGAAGTAGAATGCTCTCTCATAGCACGCTCTCGCTTGGACTCACACTTGGCTTTGCACAAGTTACTCTGCTCATCCCTCACATCATCCTCCCATGCACAGGTACCTCTCGGACAGTCTTTGTAATTTGGAATCCCTTCACATTGTCCAGACTTCCGATTCACCTCCTCAAACACACTCTGACATGCCTGCAAGAGTTCAGACTCTTCAGGTCTCTCACAAGCAACATCGGGATATGGCAGAGTGTCTGCATACTTCCCCTGATTTATGTGATCCACATGCCTCTCAGACCGACTGCATGTCACTGTTGGGAGTGACCTCACATCTCTGACATCACTCTCCCAGGCACAGGTACCTCTCAGTGAGCACTTGTAATTTGGTCTGTCTCCACAATGTCTGTGCTCCTGATTCACCTCCTCCTCTCGTCCCTTACATGGAGTCAAGGATGCAGATCCTGTCTCCCGCTCACAATCATGTTTGGCTGGTGCAGAGAAAGCATATGATGCTTCCTCTGACCGGTGGCTGCCACCACAGTCCCGTCCAGGAGTGCTCTGACTGGACGGGTTGCCAGAAGAACTCTGCATGGTCACATCTCTTACATTTCTCTCAGTCACTGAACAAGACCCACCCATACTGCTCAGCTCCCCGGGACCATTTGCAGCTTTGCATGTAGCTGCCCCCCTCACTGCACTCACATGCAATTCATGCCCCTCATGTGAATCACCCTCTAGCTGCACTTCCCCTGGTCCCTGTGACAGAGAGTCACATTCAGTCAACCCCTCTCGCTCTCTGCTCTCTCCCTTCTCCTGTGGCAGCAGGAGGTCTTTGGCGGCAGTGCGTTGTTCGTGTCGTTGAGCCCGGGTCAGGCCATCCAATTGGTGGTTGCGGCAATCAGACCTAGTTGGTCTGAGGACCTCCTGGGCTCGCTCCATCTGCGGTCGAAGGTGGGAGTCCTGTCTCACTCCTCTGGCTAAGTCCTGTACTGCCTCCAGGGTTTGATCCATCTCCACTGGGTCACACAGTCTTCTGGATTCAGGCTCGGGCTCAGCCTCACTGGGGGGTCCTGTGACAGGCTGTGTGGGGAGGTTGCTGGAGGCTGGCAGGTACTCAGGCTCACTGTGTGGGTCATCAAGATCTGTCTCAAGGCTGATGTTGGTTGTGCCAGGGGAGGTGCCGGGAAAGACTGGGGGAGTGTCACTTGCAGAGGGCTCAGGACACAGAAACTCTGTAGACTGTGTTGAGGAAACGCTCATGCCAACCCGAGAGGCTCCCCTGAGGTGCTCCACGAAAACCACATCTCTGCTCTCCTTCCAGATACCCCCTCCCACATAGATCCGATAGGCTTTGGAGGAGGCTGAGTAACCAGTAAGCATCCCTGGCACAGTTTTAGGGGAAAACACAGAGCGCTGGACATCAGGAATGTGCACAAAGGCCAAGCAACCCCAGGTACGCAGTGGGGTTACATTTGGTTTGTAGCCAAAAAATAATTCTGATGGCGTGCGGTCCCTCCCGGTACTGGGACCCATGTTCAGTAGGGTGCATGCAGTTTCCAGGGCCTCCTTCCACAACGTTGGACTGGCAGCTGCAAAAGCCAGAAGAGTCCTGGTACGTTCCTTGAGGGTGCGATTGGCTCTTTCAGCCGCTCCATTCTGTTGCGGGGTGTAAGGAGCTGAGGTCTCCAATTTAGTCCCCTGGGATGCACAAAATTCTTTGAACGTGGCATTCAGAAATTCAGTTCCACGGTCACACCGGACACACTTCACTTTGGTTTTCTTCTGGGTCTGCCAGTATAGAATGAGGTCCCTCACAGCAGCACTGATGGCATCTTTGGACTTCACAGGCAGGACCGCCTTTAACTGAGATGACTCATCCAAAGCAGTCACCCAGTAACGTTCACCAGTTACTGCAGCAGGAAAAATGGGGCCCACAGTGTCAATATGTACTCTGTCAAGTGGTTCAACAGCTGGTCTACTGCTTATTCCAAATGGAGGCCGAGACGTCTTTCCCTCAATACATGCTTCACAGTAGACTGGACAATTGGAGCAGGGACATAGGGATGTATCAAGTCCCGAGACCAGGTCCTCATTGGTTAGGCGCTGCATCCATGTTTCACCTGGATGTCCCATTCTGCTATGCCAGAGGTATCGTCTGGCACAGTTGTGTGAGTTTTGGGTGGGGGTTTTGGACTTCACAGCAGCTGAAATTCTTCTGTGGTTAACACTGGGACTCAGAGCTACAACTTGATGAATATAAAATAGCCCTTTCTCTGCACTGATCCGAGACCTCCAGCTGTTTGGACCACAGACTTCAGTGAACGCTCCAACATCATCTGTGCGAAAGACTGCCCCATCCCGCAATGCTGCAGATACTGACAGTATGTTTGAGGTTGCAGAAGGAACACACTGAACATGATGTATCCACAGGGGAACTCCCACTCGACTGAGGATGCAGACAGAGCCTGATGCTACAATTCCTCCAGTGGCATCTGAAGTGGCCAGATGTAATGGGATGGGTTTGGCATGCACAGTTGGATTATGTAGTAGGGTCACATCATTCACCAGATGTACAGATGCTCCACTGTCCACCAGCCAGGATTGCAGAGACGAATTTCTGACAGGAGTCTTCAGGATGTTGAGGGAAATTATGTATGGCATACCTCCAGGTGGTGGAGGTGGGGGAGCTGGGGGTTGGAACCATGCCGGAAAGGCATCCAGTCCAGGGTGCGCCAGCTGGGCTGCAGGAGGGTGTGGGCCACCCATATGTGGAGGTCCCTGTGGCCACATTCCCTGCAATTGTTGGACCGCTGCCACTACGTTCCGTTGGGTCTCCTCGTCCCGCTTCCTCTTTCGACAGTCCCTCCAGTAATGCCCCTTCTTATTGCAGTAGTTGCAGATGCCCTTAGTCTCGGACTTGGCCTCAGAGACAGTTGGTTGGGCCTGCTGATGGACTGCACTGGCAGCTGGTGGGGTATTGGCTCCACTGGAGCCTTGTCCAAGAGCCAAAACCCTTGGTTGGCGAGGAGCATATTCATCAAAACCCACTGCAGCTGCTGTGTTGCGCAGAAGTCCAGCCAGCTTCTCCAGGGGTTGTGCTGCAGCAGTTGTGATCATTCCTGGCTCTTTAGCTGCATCAGGCAAGCCCTGCACAATCTGGGTTGCAACGTGTGCATCCAGTAGAGCATGGTTGTTCCTGTCAAGGCATGCCTTCAGGTTGATCATTCTGTTGACATATTGCGAAATCGTCTCGTCATGTTTCATTCCCTGGCTCATTTCTTGGAGCCAATCTGCATTGGCCTCGATATTATATCCACCAATAAACTTTCTGCAGATGAACTCATATGCATCATAAGCAGAGGGCAGATTAGACAGAGGTCCCAGCCATTCCTCTGGGACTGACTCATAAATCAGTAACATTGCGGCTGCGTCATGTGCTGTACCAGGCATAGCCTCCAGGATGGCAGGCAAAGACCCTTTTGACTCATTTGCTGCCAAAAATGCATTCTTCCAAACAATAATATTTGTCCCCCGTTCCTTCAGTTTTATGTGTACCTTGACATTTGTTGGGATAATCTTGGGCAGCTCATCTCCGCTGCCTCTTGAGGTGCTGGGAGTACACGGTTCTCTGATGGGTGTGGATGAGGCTGGTTCACTGCTTGACGTTGATGCTCCACTAGCTGATGATCCTTTCTTCTTGGAAGTCATAATTCCCCAGTTGTCTTATAACTCCAGTACTCGCAAGGTAGCAGCAAGATCTTACTTCTGAACCAGGTGGGTTGAGCTAACGGACAGCCAACGTGAAGGTGAAAGATGTAGTCTTTGACGATAAAGGCTCTCTCGTCAGGATTGCGGTCTCCACGTTGTCCTCCTTCTCTGATTAGTTCGTTGTATGACGGAGGTCCTGATCTCAAGCGCGCTGGAACGTTGAGGTTGGTGGTCTTCCTGGCTGTTTGCTTTGTCCGCTTCTTCGCCATTCACAGTCTAGTGAGCTCCGATTTAGGCGCCACCCACTCTCAGCATCCGAGCCCGTGGGCCCATAACCTGAAATATTCTGGGCTTGGCGTATCCTGCATGGTGGCGGCACGGAGGGTGTTAGACGATGTCCTCCTACTTGTGCGTTGTTAAGTAGGCACGGACATATACAAGTCAAGGACTGGTTAGCAACTGATTGATAGACACCCGGAGTGCCACTATAGTTCCAACCAAGTGTTACAATATCTCTCATCTCTCCTAACAAGGTGACGCAGTTCAAACACGCCTAACCTGCTCTCACCCAGGTCGTGTTCATTACTTTGTCCGATGAGCTAAACTCAACTCTATATGTCTAACATGTTCTAACAATGTTCATCTGAGTGCTAAATCCAGGAATACAATAAGGATTAAGTCACCTGCATGGTGGCGGCACGGAGGGTGTTAGACGATGTCCTCCTACTTGTGCGTTGTTAAGTAGGCACGGACATATACAAGTCAAGGACTGGTTAGCAACTGATTGATAGACACCCGGAGTGCCACTATAGTTCCAACCAAGTGCCTTCCCTATCCGTGCTTGCCCCATATGCCTCCTTTCTACAAACGTGTCTGTAACTTGCGTTATGATAGTCTTCGTTCAAATGCATGTATTGCCTGGCAGAACTCAGGGTTCTGCCTCTCTTTCCTAATTGGTATTGTCTTCATACGGAGACTTGCCATTATTACTCCTCTGAGGGAAAGGCATAAAATTAATTAACACAACAGTCGCCCTCCATTGCCCCAGCATATGGCAGTATGTGGCGATGACGTACGGCTGCGCGGCCCATCAGTATGTTGGACCCCATGTCGTGGAATCCACAACTGGGTTCCAGCAAGGGGACCCCCTCTCTCCGATGTTCAGCCACTCCTCCTTGACATTCACCAAGAGGGTCCCGACATGCACCACGGTTGGTATTTGGATGACGGCACGTTCGTTGGTCCCGTGCCCGCAGCGCAGCATACAGTCCAATTGGCTATTGACCGGGCCCCCGCATATGGCTTGAGCCTCAACCCTCACAAGTGCCGTGTGTGGTCGCCGTGCCAAAACTCTCAGCATCTGCAAGGGTTCCCTCTGGGCTTCGTATCTGAAACTCGTGCTGGTGTGATTGTGTTGGGGGCAGCAGTCACCGTGGCAGTCGCATACGCGGCTTCTGTGGCCCATGCGCAAGTTGATGCCGTGGCAGCCTTGCGTCAGCGTTTGTCAATCCTCCGACACCCCTAAGCAAAGCTCCTCTTGCTACGAAGTTGCCTTGGGACCTATACGTTGGTTTTTGCAGCTCGGACCATGCCGCCCGCTGCAGCCGCGTAAGCTTTGGTGAATTCGGCATGCTCCAAACCCAGGTCCTCCAATCCATTGTCACAGCTGGTGGCGGTGGTTTTGGCCCTTTGCAGCCAACTCTGGCTGGGTTGCCTAATGCCCACGGGGGTCTGGTGATCATAGGAGGTCACTTCCCATCTGCCCTGTGCCTGGCTTGCTTCCGTCACGCAGACAGCCCCCCTGCAGGACCGTCTTCTCAGTGCATCCACTGCCCCACCTGTCCTCGCTACCTCAGCTGCCAAGGCTGACTACTGCGCCCTTGTCCCAGATTTCGATGCCGTGCTCTTCGACGATCCGGATTTTGCCCGCAGCAAAGTGCAAGCCTGGCTGTCCAAACCCTTGTATCAGAGCACATACCGGAAGGTTGTTGATGACCTTGCTTGCTCGGATCGCGACCGTGCTGTGCTCCAATCTCTCACACAGCCGGGAGCGTCTGACTTGTTGCTGGCTCTCCCAGTTCCCCCAAGTTTTCTGTGAAGACAAGAAAGAAGCAATGGAACCCGGTCCATGACCGCCTCCCGAGAAGACTCTTATGAGAAGAAGACTCGTAGGATGCAACTTATTCTTTACGAAGTTACATCTGAAGACTCTTACATCTGGAAGACAGATTTAACTACTTACGAGAAGATCCTTCGCCCTTTGAGCGATCCAGGATGCTTGACCCTCGGTTTCCGGAGTGAGGGTTTCCGACCGCGGAAGAGCAGATCTTCCGCAGATGTTCTGCAGCAGATCGGATCTGCAAGAGGGATGGGTTTTCCGGAACCCAGATCAGAGAGGGCCGTGACTCCAGTGTGACTCACAACCCTTCAACAGCACTGAACATAATATATCTGCAGCTTCATTTTAAAACTCCGTACACGATTGGACATTGAAAGAGTGCCTTGGGGACATCTGTGCCATCATGAGTGGGATCATCAACATTTTTCGCAACAGTCTTTCGGGGAAGGACGGTGGGACGGGCATGCCGAGCAGCCCGAGTTTCTCCGATTTCAGCATGGGAGTCGGAAGTGAAGGTGAGCTGAATTTATTCTGATTTGAAGGCGCTTCTTGCCTGGAACGTTACTGGTATAGAGATTCAGAAGTCTGGCAGTCTGTTGTTATCACTCTGCATGGCTCGTGCTCGTCTTAGGGTGAATCTAGTTGAAACCCAACTTGAACTTGGTTCACCCTAAGGTGAGTTCAAGTTTGGGTTTCAAAATTTTAAACTAGAAGCTTCGGAAATCTGGGAGTCTGCCGTGGAGTAAAGGAGGTTTCAATGTGGAACATGCTTATGTAGGATCCCGCCGGGGGTTTCGGAAGTTCGAAGCCTGTAGAATAGGAGATGGTGGCTCCTTCGGTGTAATTGTTTGAGATTTTTGTTTTCTTTTAGTACTAGAGAGGAATTATGTTGGAGCCTCGCTCTGTTTCAGGGGTCGCATGTGCGTGGATCGTGGTGTGTGGGCCACTATTGTTGACTGTATGGTTTGCTTTGGACATCCAAAGTTGAAATTTTCAGAACATCAAGTTCATCCCGTAATGCCATGCTTGTTGACGCCGGTGTCTCGTGTCGATCGCAGTCGAGGAACCAGGCACCGACACGCCAAGGGGATCTTTGGACATAAAGAGCGTTGCGCCGACGACGCCCACAAGCGTGAAGTCTCCGAAAAGTGTATGGCAGAGCGTGTTTCATCCAGGGTGCGCTGGGCCTGCTTCGCCGTGAAAGCCTGTATGGCCTCGATGCGTCCCATATATGTCACTTTCCATACCCGACTTAGCGTTGTTGTAAAGGAGTGTTGCATTCCAGAAACTTACTTATAAGGGGTGCAGGACACTGTCTTTTTCACATCTGTTCAGCTATCTGTTGTCATGCCGAATTCCAGCTATCCATCTTCATGCGGGAGGTTTCTCAGAACTAATCGACCTAGTGGTTGCCGGGCGACAGAACTCCATGGCAATATGAGTATCTTTTCCAGGAAGTTCTATGCTAAGATTTGCTCATGGTAATTACGTGTTTGCGTGCAGGAGCAACCCAGGAGCAAGGACCATTGGGAAGGATTACTACGACAATGCTGACAAGTTCGAGCATAGCGTGTGGGATGAGGTGGTCAAGGCTGAGCGACAGAAGGTAAACGGGACAATTGCTGAAACCATGACCAGTTTGCTCCCTCCACCTTATTCTAAAGCTATGGCATGGACTGCCCCCTCCCCCACACCCCGGGGGGGGGGGGGGGAGGGGGGCTCCCAAGTTCAGAAGAAATACATTCACATCACCCCGCTTGCACATGTGAGCGCGTGCGCGCACACACACACACACACACACACACACACACACACACACACACACACACACGCGCACACGCACGCACGCCGGCGTGCGCACGCACATATACACACACCTTGCCCTTCCCGTGTACGTGAGAGAGGGGGGGGCAGAGAGAGAGAGAGAGAGAGAGAGAGAGAGAGAGAGAGAGAGAGAGAGAGAGAGAGAGAGAGAGAGAGAGAGAGAGAGAGAGAGAGAGAGAGAGACAGACACAGACAGACAGACAGACAGAGAGAGAGAGAGAGAGAGAGAGAGAGAGAGAGAGAGAGAGAGAGAAGGCATGGATGGAGAGAAGAGGAGGGGGGGCCGGAGGGTTGGCGGGCAGGCGGGCGTGGGTTGGTGGGGAAGGGGGCCCTTGTACTTAATGTGGAAGTGTGGGAGATACAGGTGTTTAACTCTTTCGACAGGGACAGTGATGGTTTCATCTCAGCCTCAGACCTTCGTGCCAAGCTAGGCAACGCTGCTGACGTGGCTCAACTGATCGCGGCTGCCGACAAAAACGGTATATTACTTGCCTTCCATGCCCATTGCTTTCCTCAATCCTGGACTTTTTTGTGCGCTCCCCCCTCGTTTTCTGTGGGTGTTGCATCCCGGAGCTTCTGCCACCAACCACCACCTGTGTGTGTGTGTGTGTGTGTGTGTGTGTGTGTGTGTGTGTGTGTGTGTGTGTGTGTGTGTGTGTGTGTGTGTGTGGTGTGTGTGTGTGTGGTGTGTGTGTGTGTGTGTGTGTGTGTGTGTGTGTGTGTGTGTGTGTGGGCGTGCGTGTTTGTGCGTGTCTGTATGCACACACAAAAAGGGGCATAACCCGAAAGATAGATCATGGCACAAGCCTTGGACTATAACCCGAATGGCAGGCCATAACCGGTATTGGGCGGAGGAAACTGCAGGAGACGGGCGCATCGACTACTACGAGTTCCAGGAGCTCTTGCGCAACAGCTGATCTCGTATGGCTCCCTCGAGCGCTGCAACTTTGAGCAATACAATCCCCGCACGAGAGGCTCCGGCTCATGAAGGCGGGCGGTACTGTCCATCCTACATGTTACGAAGCTGCCAAGCCGATGCAGCTATTTGAGTAGCAAGTACCCCCTGGCCACCAAGGGACTGCTGTACATGTTTAAAGGGATGCTGTGCCAGTTGCAGACGCCGGGGGGACACAGCCCCGGAAGGAGGGGTTTCCCATCCCCCGTTCCTTTTCCAAATGCTATTAGTCATCCCTGTTACTTTTCAAAATGTTATGAGTCATCCCAGTTCGTTTTCCAAATGCTATTAGTCGTCCCTGTTACTTCTCAAAATGCTATGAGTCATCTCTGTTCCTTTTCCAAATGCCATAAGCTCTGGCAACGAGCACCACCCCAAAGAGTAGTTTTCCAGAAGAGTAAACGTCAGGGGAGCTCCTGTACCACCCCGGTTGAAGCATTTTTCGTTGTTCTCTTGTCATCTCTGCCTTTCTCCCCCCCCCCCTCCTCCCCTTGTTTTTTGGTGCTGTACGCAGTTGTTGGACAATGTTCCTGGCTTGGTCAGGAAGCCCCCTGTACAGCCCCCCGTAGACATGTGTGGTTTGTGTTTGCAAGTCCAACACCTGAGATGGGGATTTGCAAATTTAAAGTGTTTTCATTACTACGAGGGGAACACGTTTGGCATGTTTTTGTCCAGTGCGGAGACACCCCGGTGACTTCCTGGGGAAAGAAGCTGCTCGACCAGTAGTTTTGAAAGCTTTTGTAATTTTCATAATCTGCTACAGCAGTACTACTAGACAAATTTGCAATGTTCGATTTTGAAAAAGCCAGATCTGTGACCTGTGCAGTCAGCGGGATGAGAAACAAAGTATCCGGGTCCCGGTGTGTGACGTGAGAATTTTCATGGCTATGACATAACATTTAGTAATATCTCACTCAGTAATGGCGGGAATGACGTCAACTTAGTAATATTAGCCGATGATAATGTCGGGAATGACTTCAAACCCACTGAGCCCGAGGTATGGATTCCCGCCATGCGTCTTGGCTGCCAAGACGGTGGGAGACTTTGATGACGCGGTTTCTTGCAAGAGAGACGGAGATTTTGATATGCTTGGTAGTCTCAGCCCCTGCATCTTGTCTGTCAAGACGGCGGGAAGTGTCTGTGATCTGTTTTGTCGTTAAAGCCATGACGATTGTGAAAGGGTTTGTAGTCTGGCACCCTGCGTCTGGTCTGCCAAGAGGGTGGGAAATGTCTGTGATGCATTTTGTTGCAAATGACATGAAAACAATGGTCCGGAAAAGATTGTTCATGGTACAGCTATTGAAATAGGTTGGACTGTGACACCAAGTTTGATTCTGATTCTCATAGCGATCCCATCTTTTGCCCTATTGTGCAGCATGGATGAAGTTATCGATCCGGCAGTCACAATTGAGGCAATGGGTCATCAATGGCATTGGTGCTATGAATAATCTGATTATTCTCAATCAGATGAGTCCGCAATAGTTGTGAACAGGTTTGTAGTCTGGCACCCTGCGTATTGTCTGCCAAGACGGTGGGGAATGTCTGTGATTCATTTTGTTGCAAACGACATTAAAGTTGTGACAGGATTTGTAGTCTGGCACCCTTCGTCTTGTATGCCAAGACGGCGGGGAATGTCTGTGATGCGTTTTGTTGCAAACGACATGAAAGTTGTGAAAGGGTTTGTAGTCTGGCCCCCCCGCGTCTTTGTCCTGTCTGCCAAGACGGTGGGAGGCGTCTGTTCTGTGCCGTTGCAAAGGACGTAACGAGGGGGGTGGCGTGTGGAGTCTCGCACCTGTGTCCTGTCTTCCAGTATGGCAGGAGAAGAGAAGAGGAGAAGAGGAATTAGAAAAGAGGAGAAGAGAAGCTGAAGAAGAGGAGCTAATAAAGAGGAGTGGCATCTCTCTGTGGCATCTGTCCAGCCGCTACAGGCTGATGAGATGCAACAGCTCCCCCAGTACCCAAGACTTGGGAGCACGAGCGAAAAACACTCGATAACGAAGCAAAAACAGCTGGAAGGTTCTCCGGCCAGGGGTCAGTCTTAATGGACGAGTGGCAGAGGCAAAACAGTTGTCTGTGAAGCCTTTTGGTGCATGCAAAGTCATACATCATGTTGTACATTTCCAAAAGTCCGTTTCATGAGCGGTATATATATATATATATATATATATATATATATATATATATATATATATATATATATATATATATATATATATATATATATATATATATATATATATATATATACCGCTCAGGTGTCCTGTAGCTACTTTGGCAAAGATGTGTATGTTTTACTTTGGCAAAGCTTGAGGAAGTGGTTTCATGATTCGTACAGCTGATCCTACTTTTAGAAGATGGCTTTATGAGTCGCACAGTGTATCCTACTTTGGCAAGGAAGGCTTCCTTACCAAAGTAGGATATATTATGTTACGTAATATAGCGTACCTCCTACCTATAAAACGAGTCGTGATTTGGTTTCATGACTCGCGCAGTGCATCCAGCTTTGGCGATGAAGTCATTTTGTACATAATGTATGTTCAGCATTCCACAACGGGCTCGGATTTTTGAGTCTGTACATCGTATCCCCCGTTGCCAAGGGGGCTACTTTGTGTGATGCCACACTCAACCCTCGTCGACCCCGGGTTGACCCTGAAGTGTTTTCTCAAGGCTCAGTGGAAAATGAGAATGGGAATGGGGTGAAGCTTGGATGCCTGACTGTCATAGGCCTTTATAGTGCTGCGAAGGAAACTGATGAGATCGGTGTCAGAATTGATCGGATGGGTGTCAAGTGCTGATGATACGGTCATGCTGATCAGTACAATGAGAATCATTATTTCCGGAAATGATCATTCTTGATGGATTCTTGATGGATCCACTCTTGAATCTCAGCAGGAGAGATCTGTCCGGCTGAATTGATAATGAAGAGGGAAGCCTATCCTAACCTGGATTTGCACTTCGTGGGTAGGCAGCTTTCGTGTTTCCATATCCAAGCCTATGTGGAATGGCACTCGCCGAGGGCAATTATGGGATCAGTTTGTCCAGTCAATGGTTTTTAGGGCTAGGCTTACATGTTGGAGTTGCAAACCCCAACCGGTATCAAGCATCAGACATGCAGTGCACATGTATGGATCGCAAAGTTAGTAATGAAGCTGAAGCCGAAGCAGAAGTTTTAGAAGTTGTGTTAGGTACACTAGGAATATGGTCACCACCACCTCGGAGCTGTTGGCGAGTTGCTATAGGGCATTTTAAGGCTTAAGATACCTAGAGGATACTCGCGGATTCAGTGACAATCGATTGGCCTTTTATTGCTGTCAAGAAATGGACCGGTTTGGAGGAACCGGTTGAGAAGGGGACATGACTGGCCCCTGTTACTATAGTCAGAAGGATTGTTATTGGATATCTTTATGAGCATCCAAATTTGCGTCACATGTATACGCATGCCGTGATGTATAAAGGATGCAGTACTGTGCAGGACGTCGTAATAACCGGATGCACCGATGGGCAGAACGTCTTGCTGCTCCCCTGTCAAAAGTGGCTTTTTCAGCGCCACATGAGGCAGCAGATGTGGAAATGCATGCCGCCGGCCTCACGGAACGTTATGTAAGATTCAGGGGTGCGGACGTTGACGTACTCCAATAGCGGATGTCGTGAGATGTGTACAAAGCATGCTGATGCCTTGCGATTACCAAGCACGTTGGCCGATCACGCTAATTTTGTAGCGTGATATTTGCGGCAAAGGGTTTATACGTGTTTGAGATTTCGCACTATTTTTTCCCTCTGAAACTGGTGAAGGGCTCAGCGGGGCTTCCAGATTTGGTCGCCCACGCTTTGAACAAGACATACCTTTGGATATGCTTCAGAGCCTGCTGGTGGCCGAGGATAAAGATTTATTAGGTCAGGCCAGTTTGAAAGCCTGTGCTCGCTCTTTGGACATGCACAAATTGCTCCTCTTGTTTTACACATTTGTGAGATAGGGGCATGTGCAGCAATGCAAGCTTATGGACGTACACGGTGTGTGACAGAATGCACCTTAAATCCGCTCAATCAATTAGTACGGGATTTGTAAATCCCCCTTTTGGCAGAGCTTTAGAAGGTGGAAGTGAGGTGAGAACTCTGCCAAGGGGGGTGCCGAAATGACAAAATTCAAAAAAAAAAAAAAAAAAAAAAAAGATTTATCAATTGCGCGGAACAGTGTATCTAGTGCGAAATCCGCGCTGTGTCCTGTATGGGTGCTAGCACAGAGCTTCGTTGTGCCAGCACACTCCGCGCAATTTTGCTGATTGGGACGGGGTATATCCAAATTGCCCACAATTATCTCTTATTGGGACAGCCATAGAGTCCGGGTTCATCATTGATATGCTTCTAAGTGTGACTAGCGTTTGCCTGATGAATTGCTCGTTGTGGGTAATGCTCCTAGAGCTTCTTTCCTTGAGGAAGAACACCGAGCTTCCTCGTCTACAGATCTCCCCCCTGGGTAGTAAGGCCATATGTGTAGCTTCCTCGGGCCTCAGGACCCATGATTGCAAGCAACACATGTGTAATTCGTAGTATTTGAAAAAGTGAAGGGTCATGGCATGCACCATTTGAGTCATTCTTGTCGATGCAGGCAGGGATGTAAATGGATAATGCAGATAATTCACTTTTGTGCCTCACGTTTATGTTTAATTGATGATGTGAATAGCCCGTTGCGCTGATTGATAATGTAAATAGCTCCGTGCTACTATGCATAGTCTATAGACTAGCAGCAAGGGGCTATTTACGTATGTATAATGTAAGTCTCGGGTTCAGAGAAACCAGACCTTACAGAAGCTATTGAAGGCCTGCTCACTTTTAAGTGAAGCTTAGCACAGCATAGCGCTGTGTGCAGTAGGCCTCACGGCGAACATGTCAACATGTGCTGTCAATAGACTGCCAAGTCTTACGACGGTGAAAATAATGCAGCAGATGAATTATGTGAGGCTTAATATTTTAGGATGAACAACATGGTGTACAAGCTGTGTGCCAGCCGGAGGAAAATGTGTTATGGGGGCAGGGCCACTCAGGAGAGTGTCCTAATATACCCAATTGCACATTTTCACTTCTCTGCTAATAAGACGTAGGAAAGGACCCCACGTACCCATACGAAGGTCCCATGGAGAAGTGGCAGGCTATAAATGCCAGGAGCTCTGTCGAGAGTGTCCCTCGTGAAAGTGACTTGACCGCTGTGTGGGTCAGATTCGCGAGGGGAAACCGGAAGAGAATCCGGTGCCCTACGTGTTCGTGGTGATGAAGCATATCCTGATCAGGATATGCTTCATCTTTCACTTAGAGCTGGAGGGAGAGCCTCTTGTAAGTAGCTAGTCAACTGGCACTTCCCTGGTCTCCAACTGTGTTTGCTGAGACTGATATATTTCACTGTTACCTTTAAATGTGTTTGCTCGCTTCATATGAACCAAGATCGGTGGATCGGTGAGGTTTTGGATCCGGTGGCCAGCCAGTCGCATGTGGATAGCGTACGGCCCCCCGTGCAGTACAAACAGTGCTTTGTACCACCGGAAAGAACAGATCACTACACTCAGCTTGCAATTGACAGGAATGCTGTCCTCGCCGGGGACATGCATTCTGACGTGAGGGCCCAGGCATCGGCCCCTGTATGGTACAAACACTGGCTCTGTACCATCAGGGTCGACAGATCACAGCGCTCAGCTTGCTGTTCCTCCAGGGAACACGGACCCTCTGAGGGGGCCCAAGCAAAGGCCCTGTACGGTACAGTTATTGGCTCTGTACCATCAAGATTGGCATATCACTGCGCTCAGCTTCCTGTACCCAAGGGGCACCGACAGGGTGCGGGGCGAAGCTCCAGGGTAGTTTCGCACCATTGGGACAAAATCGGGAGAAACTCTTTATTCTAAACTAGTTGCGCCTCCGAGGCTGAGGAGAAATTGCGAAACCCCGGTACATCGCAGTACAATTGGCAGGCCTATGCCGCATCGACTCACACATTTCAAGTACAAATTTGCATGTAATGTTGTGCCATGTTTGTACGGCAGGTCGCCGAAGGGCGGCAGGACTCCAAATCATAAGAACATGTATTCGACCTCAACATCTTTACCTGGAAGTTAGAAGCATTTTGATGAAGTTACCAAAATTTCTCCTTTACTGGGGAATTTAAAATTAAGAGTGAAGCCTATTCTAACCGCTGGGGAATTTCTCCTAATCCCGCCTTAATTTCGCATTACGCCTCCGCGCTGGAGTTTTGCCCCGCACCCTGCACGGCACGGATCCTCTGAAGGGTCCAAAGCGTAGGTCTTGTACTGTGGAAAGACTGGTGCTGTACCATCGAGATCGCCATCTCACGTAATCACTTTCATGAAAGCAGGGTCTCATGCACTAACCTCAGCAGCTGGCCTCCAGGGGCCACGCATCTTTGGAAGGGGCTCAAAAAGTTTAATTAAGCATAGACCTCGCACTAACGCTGTACAGTACGAGACTGGCCGTCTCCCTCCAGGTCAAGTACCACGTTCCAAGTTTGATTGAACCAGTTCAGTAAGTGTGTTTTATCATATCATTAATTTCAGCTTTGTGTTCTCCGAACGACGCGGATCCTATCAAGGGCCACAAGCACGTTCCCTGAGGCAGTGCGTCAGACTGGCTCTGTGCCATAAGAGACGGGCCCCTTATCTCCACAGTCTCTGGAGGCACAAAAGTGCACTTCTTAAGTGTTCTAATTGTTCTGAAGCAATAGTACGAACTTTGGATGTGGTGGGCTTGGAGCAGACACCAACTTTCCACTCAAAATGCCACATGATGTGGCCTTATCTACCTTTACCGCTACAAAGCCGTTACATTTACATGCCTAGGCAAACTGTAAACCGGTGCGGGGATTGCAAGGCGACGCAGAAAGTGAGACACAGAACTCTTAGGCCAGCTGTCCCCATCTGCCCCATTCTTTCCCTCTCCCCCCCCCCCTCTCACACACACACACACACACACACACACACACACACACACACACACACACACACACACACACACACACACACACACACACAAAACAATATAGAGGACTGTGATCTCCCTTCCCCTTGCTCGTTCCACATCGTACGTCCGCCTTGCCCACGTACTTGCAGCCCGTTCTCCGAGCTCCTAGCGTTGTCGGCATGACTGGGGGAATACCCGCCTCCCCATTTGTAGTGATGAATTCACCACAGCTTCGTTCTCCCTTGTCCTCTTTCCATCTCGTCTTCTTTTCTGGTTTGAGTCGTTCAGGGATTTCAATCTGTGGCGCTACTGTGCTCTCAGTCCAACATTGTCTCAGATTGCCCCTTGCCATTGACCTCAGTCTGCCCCTGATTTCAGATGGACCTTGTTGCCGGTGAAGGGGGAGGAGGACAGTAGGAGGAGTACACAGTAATGAAAGACTTGAGCGGGTGCAATGCTGAGGGTTCGTACCCTATCACCTGCTTTGGTTGATTGAACCTCTTAAGCCCATCCTTGCATTTTGATATAGGGATGTCAGACCTATTCCGGATACTTCCAGAGACTGCTGCAAGAGTTCAGAAGAGTTCCAAAGAAAACTGAGCAACTTTGACGGGTTGGGGGCATGCGGCGTTAAAGCAAGAGCCGAACTGGGAATTCCAGCGATGTCGAATTTGTGTGGCTTTTTGGGCACAAAATTTCTTCCCTTTCGAGTCGGGATGGTCCGCATCGTGCCAAATTTCGGACTAAAATGTGACCTCGCTGGAGTTCCCCGTTGACCAGCGCATGGAGGCCACGCCTTGGATGCTGCCCAAATCACGCCTTGGATGCAATGTGAATCAACGATGCTGTGCGATCACGTCCTGAATGCTGTGAAGATCATGGCCTGGATGCTGTGCCATACATGTCCCGGACGCGATTTCGGCAGCATCCTAACCACTGTTTCGGACGCTGCCCAAATCACATTTTGAATGCTGTGCGAATCGCATCGTGGATGCTGTCCAAGTCATGTCCTGAATCCTGCGCGAGTCACGTCTGGATGCAGCGCGAAATGCGTCTGGAATCAAGAATCCCGGCCAAAGATGGCGAAGCAGACTCCAAGCGTGCAAATCCAGGTGCAGGCTTGGACACAGCACTCACACCGCTCTAGCCACCAGATTGCACAGAGGGCGCAGTTTCCCTCCGGGTCATTGCAGCAGCCTGCGGCACCCTCCCCACCGCACCCCTCACCACGTGCAGCATCGTTTGAATGAAGTGTCCAACGTAATGTACAATCTGTACTTCACAATGTATTTGATGTACCAAAACAAACAGTGAAGCATACCCCACTGCAAAGCACTTGAATTCTTGCTCTTGCTCCTACATGCTGGTGTGCGGAAGCCAGGGGCTATGAACACACCCGATGGGAGCCAATACGCATACACACCCACACACACACACACACACACACACACACACACACACACACGCACGCACGCACACACACACACACACACACTCTCACACATACACACGCACGCACACACGCACACACACATACACGCTCTCTCTCTCTCTCTCTCTCTCTCTCTCTCTCTCTCTCTCTCTCTCTCTCTCTCTCTCTCTCTCTCTCTCTTGTGGACGCAAACACATGTGCAGACACAGATGGTTGCAATTTCCCACGTGTGGAGCTCCAAAACAGTGTGCATGTGTACACGCACACCCGCCCCCTCCCCACCCCACACGCGCTTGCATGCATGCATGCCCGCTGCTCCCCTCTTCCCTCGATTGTGTCTAGTGAGTGGTCACGCCTCCGCAGCAGCCAACACTGTCTTCTGTTGGGGCCGGCGCTCCTGCAGGAACTGCTCTGCTGATTTCCTCTGCTACTGGAGGCTCGAGTGTGCCTTTCTCTGCAGTTTCCTGAAACCCCATCCTGAACCCAAAAGCATCACCAACAAAGTGCATTCATTAACATTTCGCAAACCCGTCAGTGGTAGTACCACTGGTACAGCAAAAATGAATTATTCTCCAACCAGTCATCAATCCAGCAGAATGGATATTGCTGGACCCAGCCATATAGGATAGGAACAACACAACGATTATACAGGCAAGGTACAAGTGAGGTTACACACGCATGTTGAGGATAACTGCCTATGCGTGGTGCGCACATGCACAGATAGCCGCGGAGAGAGAAAGAGAGAGGGTAAGGAGGTGTGTGTATGTGTGTGTGAATGAGGGAGGAAGAGATGGCATATGTAATCCATGCAGTGAGCTTGACAGACCCTGCTTCCCCATGAAAATCAAATCCTTGAGAACGACGTGCAGGATTTAAAGATGCGCACCTCTGTCAAGGATACAAAATAAAAATCTGCTGATAGACGCGAAAGTCGAAATCCCTCCTGTTCGCATTCGCCAATACCTCCACCTGCTTTAACTGGAAGTGGAGGTCATTACAGAGAATTTATTCTTTTGAAATCACTGTACCACCGTCGTTGGAAATGAAAAACAAGGACTTCTGCGCCGCAGGTAGGACGGCTTTTAGTAGTATACGAGTTACCGAGTATGCCTGCGAACAATACAAGCAGCTGCCAGCGTCAGCCAAAAGGTCATTGCAGAATCTAATCTGCACTTCTTGTCTTCCTTTGCAAAAGAGGTGGGGCTTGGGGGGGTGGGGTGGGGGGGCTATTGCAGCTAGGCAGTTGCCCGACAAAACAAAATGCTGCACTCGGACACTCGCATTTATGCACATCATGGCCAATGAAAAATGTTACAGAAATAATGTACCTCTGTATAGGCTTGGCTTTAAGATGTAGGAGTTGAGTCCCCGGGGAGTCCCGGAATGTGCCGATAGTTATTACTTTAAAAAGTTCAAACCTACGGTCCTCCAAATACCAGCCCGTCTCTGCCTTTTAAGTCTGCGTTCATGAATGTCAACTAAAGACCTGCAGCGGCAACACTTGTTAACAACAACTTGTCACACTGCAAAACTGTTTTAGCAGACCATTGCTGAGTTGCACATGTCACATGTCACATGTGGCATGGCCCATAGGAAAGGAGTCCGGGACTCCGAGTCCCGTGACGGGGTTCATGTGGTGCCAAGTGCACGTGCGGCCAGGCCGCCTTGAGGCACGGGTTACTCATGTAGCTTGTGCTGTATTATACAGCCTGTATACATGTCCCCCCAGTGCGAACAGCGATGCCCATGCAGCAGCACACAAACAGGACATGCAACAGAACACAACAACGATGTGTCCGTAACTACGTTCCAGAAAGGTCCATACACATGTTCTCAACCATTCCGTTACAACTCATACCGAAAGGTAACTCCAGGAGCCGGCTCCTCCAGGAGCTCTCCCAAAGTTGGAGTCCCAACATGCTGAAAGTTGCTTTTTGCCTCCATGCGCCTCGCGGTACTTCCTTCAGGTTGAGCCCAGACGCGCGGCCTCCCATTCTAAAGTTAATGTAACTACTGCCGTGTAATCAGAGTAATAACATACCGGGAGTTACAAGAGTACATGTACTATATAACATCTACTACTATATGTTATATTCACTATTAGAGTGCAATTACTCCTCCTGCGGGGCCGTGGCCCGCCGGGACTGCATCAAGTCTCACAAACGCAACTGCAACTCTTCGGTAACATAACCATAGACCAGGCCTTGGAAAGATGTATTCTTCCTTCCCCTTCTTAAGAAGAAGAGAAAATCTCCCCATTATTCTTCAAAAGACTTCCTTAAGGCAGAAGAAGCTTCCTCGAAGAAGCTTCTTCTTCCTAGACATCAAAGTGAAGCATATCGCAAACCACGTCTTCGTCTTCCTCAGGTCCTGTGGAGGTGTTCAGCGAAATGCTTGAGCCCTTATGGAAGATTTTTGTTGATTATTGGAAGATCCTTAAGCGTGTAGCTACGTATGGTTATAAGGTGGGTTGTGCGGAGCGGGCGGGAGCGGGGGCTGAAAGCCCGCCCGGGGGGGGGGGGGGGGGTGTGCGTAGGATTTCTACTGGCCGGATCCCGGGGTCTCATGCCCATGCCTGCTTGGGGATGGGTTCCCTTTGCAAGTACAACGGAGGGTGGATGGGGGTTCTAAAGACCTCTGGTTGTTTTGGGCCAGGGCTAAGGCTTATCCTTAACGTTCTCGAGGGCAAAATCCTAGGCCTTAAGATTGGGCTTTGCTCAAAGCCACCATTTCGTTATGAGAACCTCCAGATGATGATAGGCTTACCATAGCTTAAATGGACCGGAGTAAGCCTACATTCATGTCGGGGTCTGAAGCATCTCCTGGCTCAGCAGCATACAGCTCCAAGAATTTGAAGGAAAAGTGAAATATATTGCAACTTGACTGCTATTCCGCATTGGCCTTACATAAATGTATGCGTGATCATTGGAAGTTGAGATTCTTGACTTCAAAAGCTTGTCGCTCCCCCCCCCCCCCTGCCTTTCCCTCATCTTCACACCCCCTCCCCACCTTTCTTCACTTTTCCTTGAATTACTCCGATGCTAATCCTTTCAAGTCCCTCCGGCTAAAATTATCCGTGCTGGCCTCGACACCATAAAGGGCTGTAAATCCTTCCTGACTACCTCGTCACATTTACAAATTAGAGGATAAACAGTCCCTCTCTGCTCGGGTGCTGTAGTGTTCAGCTTCCAACTTGTCACCTGAAGTTTTCTTAGTCCAACCGTTAAGTCAGGTCGGATCTCGTCCTCGAGATCCCGAGAGTCTATTCTGCAATAATCAAGTGGCTATGAAGTGATCTGTTCTTTTACAGAAAATTCTGTTTTAAGGTAAGGAAGATTGCTTCCCTTCCCCCATTATGTAGATCGGGATCTCTACAATACTTTTGCTGTAATCATCTAGTATGGGCAAGTCTTGCTTGTACACCTGAAGATCTTCATCACGTGGCTACTTTGAAATTGCGTCCGACATCCATGTTTAGCGGGTAGGCTCTCTGGGTTTTGACTGAGTCGGTGTTCGTACTTTGAGCTTGTGACTGCACTTTCCACGAAACCAGGCCCCTCTGCAATTACACAGTACGGTACTTGCAGATTAGCAGAATATGTTACATCAAATTGATTTTACGTTGGTGTTCGTTTGCAGGTTCCCACATATCTCACAGGAGAAGGTTCATGAGCATGGGATGAGCGCAGGAGGAGCTTTTGGGGGAGCACGGGGTTATCAACCAAAACCTCCGGAAAAAGGAGTTTTCCCATTAGATCATTTTGGTGAATGCAAAGCGGTGAGTCTCTTCATGTGGATACAGGTGTCTGCCAACCTGTTCCCTTGAGCTTCTATTCGCAGCAGCTTGTAATGGATAGGTTTACAGTGAGTCTGTTTGCGTGATTAATCTAAATGTTGATGACGAACGTGGTGGCTCTTTGAGGATAACACAACTTAACAATAATGTTTCATTGGTGACAGCAAAAAAATGATGCAGACCTTCTTCCACTCTGTCTCCTGAGTCTATCGATGTTCTCCCCCTCCAGACAATACATGAAGTTCCAGAACTGCTAGTATGCCTTATGTCCACGCCTTATGTCCACGTCCACAGCCCCAAGTCGTGCTGAGCAAGCTGTATGGCTTAGTCCTTGGTTCCCTTCTGTAAGATGCCACTTAGCTTTGCACACCTTTGGCCCACATCAGCAAAAGCGCTTCAGGAGCAATTGGATCCAGTAAGTGGAGCTTCCTACACTTCCTTTTAGGAACGTCCATGGCAACCTTGTAGTCTACAAGTTATAGATGTTGGGGACCCTGACGCAGGTGAAACAGGAATACTTGGACTGTCTGAAAGGGGCAAAGGGCAGAGCTGAAGCTTGCAGAGACCTTGCAAAGAAATACCTCGAGTGTCGTATGGATCGGTAATATCTGCCTCCCCTTTGCAGTCAAAACCTTAACAGGCGTTTATGCTGCATGTGTGCACGGATGTGGCCCAGGCGGAATGACTAGCGGCCGAAAATACGTGCTGAACTTAGAGTCAATGTTGTGATTAGTAATGGCTATGTGTGTGCGTAGTTATCTTGAACTTTTGGGTCTATATGGACTGTGTAGCGCATGCTGTAGCCCTATCTTGTTAGCGTAGCCATTGTCAAAAGAGCACAGGCGTGCACATGCGTGTCTGTGCAATCCAGCATTGTGTGCACACACAAAGACATATATGTCCGCGCGCGCGCGCACACACACACACACACACAGAGAGAGAGAGAGAGAGAGAGAGAGAGAGAGAGAGAGAGAGAGAAGAGAGAGAGAGAGAGAGAGAGAGAGAGAGAGAGAGAGAGAGAGAGAGAGAGGAGAGAGAGAGAGAGAGAGAGAGAGAGAGAGAGAGAGAGAGAGAAGAGAGAGAGAGAGAGAGAGAGAGGAGAGAGAGAGAGAGAGGAGGTCGCTGAATGCATGCATACGCACGGGACACACACACACACACACACACACACACACAGACACACACACACACACACACACACACACACACACACACACACACACACACATACACGCACGCACGCACACACGTTCATGGGCAGTGGGGTTCTTTGGTGAGGTGCGTTTTGGCTCCTGATTCCTCCAGTGTCTCCTGCTCATCAATAGTCACGTTCATGCAAAGCAGAGTTTGCAAATGTGTTAGCCAGGGCATGCTTCCACCTGTGATGACTCACGGGCAGCTGTTATGGGATGGGTCGCAGGAACTTAATGGCTAAACAAGACCTGGCAGAGCTGGGATTCAAGCAAGAGGAGCCCCCGGCAGAAGGGCAGGTGGCGGAGGGGCAAGGAAACTTATCCCAGGAGCCTGAAACTGAGGAGAGACGAAAGAAAGGCTTCATAGCTGGAATTCGCCGATGACGGGAGAACTGAAAGTGCAGAGCTGTCGAAGGAAAGGGAAGTTCCCCCCCCCTCTTTTTTTTTTTTTGGGGGGGGGGGGGGGGGAGGTAGTTCTCATGGCATGCACCTTTTGATTCTAGCTCACCATCATTTGCATTCTCTAAAACAATAACAAGTATCTGAAGGGTGCACGTGGCTCAGCCGTTGAAGTGATGCGGAGCTGTCGGCCTGGCAAATGTGGGTCTCCTCTAAGTGGCTTCAAGCAGACAGAATTGTTGGGAAAGGTTTGAAGTTCTTGTCAAATGGCGCTGTCCCTAGCTACGAGGGACCTGCTGGTACTTCTCACGTGTCACGTGTTCTCTGTAGTATACAATACAGGGAAGGGGTGAGAAGCCGGAGGTAGGATGTCCTGATGAACTGCGATTGATTTATATGGTGTCAACACGTCATTGCTGTGATTGATTTGATGTGAACTTAATCGAGCCTGAGGTTTCCATGGAAATGGAGAGTACGGCCCCCAGATGGCCCAAGGTCGACAACAGCGTTTGCACTATTGGCACTAGTCGGTATGCTATAGTCTTGATTGAGTTTGGGTCATCAAGCCGTCCAGCTAGCGTATGTGCTGATGTTTGAGAGAAGTCTCCTTAAAGCATAAAGAATGTAAAATGAAGTGGGGCCTTACCTGCATCCTGCAAGTTGAAATGACAAGTTTCAGACAAGAATTTTCTGGAGATTGGGCTGAAAATGTGAGAATTCATGGATAGTGAGTTTTCAAGAAGTGATTCCAATGCGAGGTACACTGATTTGAACTCTTCGAGCTGCAAGGGTTACTGTACAGATCTGCTGCAGTCTATAGTTAGTCTTGTACATGGAGGAGTTGAGGATGGAGCCTGTCAGACCCGATGGAACATGGTGGAATGCCTGAACATGTTTATTGAGATGAGGTATGTGCTAAAAGTATGAGGTGGGCAGCCGTTAGCGTGCTATATGGACTGGTATCAGAGTGCTATTGCTCGGTAAGCCCGAAGGCTTTGATGGGCAGCTTCTGAAAGTATGATGATCAGCTTCATGCTTTCAGGAGTGTTCGCTGGGTTCGCCCATCAAGTATCACTAGATGTTGTAGCGTGAAGTGTAGGGGTCATATATAACCCCCTCATGTAAAATAATAATTTAAAAAAAAAAAACGTGTGCTGGACCTTGCATACCTTTTGCCAACAAAGGCATACCTTACGTAAGGCGATGACGTCATCGCACGACAATTGATGTGGATGTGTCCGTCTAACGTGGATGGATATCTCTGTTAAGACTTGTCCAGACAGTTGACCTACGTATCACGGTCCAGCGGAACAGCGGAACAACTATATGTTCCGTTGGCATACTCTCCAACTGACAAGGGTAGATCTAGATGGCAAGGGATCCCCCTTAGCGAGAGGATCTGTACTAGGTGTTTATTAGGGATGGTGGGAGATGAGTTTCATTTCTTGTCCATTTGTCCATCGTTCGAACATATTCGATCTCAGTTTAATCACCTTGTCCACCCGCGAGTACGATCAGTTACTCGCTTCATGTGGCAGCAAGACGGGTGAAGGGGTTGCAAGGTTTGTGGTTATCGCTTTAAAGGCGTACATGAATGGTTCAAGGACATCCGGATACTACATGAATGGTTCAAGGACATCCAATACTAAGAGTCGGATCCGACTCTTTAGTATTGGATCTAGATTACAGACAATTGTATCGTCATCCCTCAATTCCTTCATTTTTAACCTCCAGGCCCTTCAGCCATTATGGCTGGTCCTGGATGTAATATTTCCATCCTTCCTCCTTCCTTCCTTTGGTATCTGGCTCCTAGATTCCGTGTACCCGCATGTCGGACTTATGGTGTGCGGTTAGGATATGCTTCACTCTTCTTTTCTTCACTCTTTATATTATAAGGAAAATATCTGTACCATGGTACGATTCTGTACAGGGGGTTCTTTACAACCATCAAAGCTGAAGCTCGGACATCTGTCAAAACATTGAATGGGAAAGGAAGGATGGTATATGAATATACCGTAAGGAGCATACCGTATTGCATACATGGTATTACATCCAGGACAAGCTGGATGCCACTAGGGTTGAAGAGGAAGCTTAGGGGGGGGGGGGGAACACGCGCGCGCGCGCGCGCACACACGCACACACACACACACACACACACACACACACACACACACACACACACACACACACACACACACACACACACACACGGACCTGGACGGGGTCCGAGTCATTCGCAACGCCTTTAAACGCGGCTCGAACATGCTACGAACAGCGGTGGTTCTGTACGCTGAGACCAATCCAGAATCAAGTTAACTCCAACGAACATTACGAGCAACACTATCTTCAAATACCACTGACGGCCACCGATTGTGAAATGGTACCATTCCACGATCAAAGCGCTTCCATACAGGCTTCAGGCTCCGAATCCTGGAACCATGCATGCAATTCTGGAACGATGCAATCCTGGAAACATGCGTGCAAATCCTGGAAACATATAGGCACAGCTGCCATTGAGACTCGAGCACAGTCTAAAAACTGGCATTCCCCTTGCAGCTGCATTGTAATGTATTGCAAATGTGAAGCATTATAATATAACCTTAATTAAGGTTATATTCCAATCCAGTACAAATTTCAAAGTTCATGTTTCCGTTACGGAACATCCAGCTGGCAAAGGTTCCAAAGCCTTGTTGCTTCAAAAACAACGCCCCCCCCCCCCCAAAACAAAAAAGGGAAAAAAAAAACATAATCATTATCTCAGTATGGAGTCATGATCAAGCACGGTGAACTTCAGGCCCTAGGCCAACATAATGGGGCCGGAAATTGGCAATTGTCTGCGTGGCCGAATCTGGCCGTGCTGGTATCGAATGGAGTGGAGTTCCTTCAGTTGTTGCTTTCAAATCTCCTCCGCTTCTCGCTTGCGCTACAGACCCCAGCCCCCCGGAGTCATTTTTGGGAACAAGTGCCAGCCTTTGAAATGAAAAGTGAAGTGGATTCGATCCGTAGCAGGAGACCATAACCCCTCACCCCTCGTCACCAACAAAACCTAAACCCCCCAAAACTGAAGTCCACCCATAGTCCCATAGGGTAGCAAACCGAGATCCAGCCTTATTTTGCTCCATTCCCTTGTGAGAAACCCCCGCTGAAGTATCCATGCCCATGCAACTGTAGTATATATAGCGCTATAGCTACTCATGCACCGCGTTACTTACTCCTGCTTCTCCTTCCCATTCCCCTTCCCACGAGTCCTTTGTCGTCTTGCAAACTTCTTCTGTTACATTTCTAGTTTTTGAAGCTTCTGGTGTTCGTCTTTGCATGCTAAAAGTTCGTGCACAAGTCCATGTCGCTCGTCGTTTCTTTCTGTTTGGGGCAATCTTCCCTTCTTCCACTTCTCGATTATGTTCTTGTCAGTTGCAAGACCCCGTCTGCACGCGTGCGTGCATGTGTGCATGAATGCATGCCTGCGGACCTTCGTGCATGCGCGAGCGCATGTGTGTGTGTGTGTGTGTGTGTGTGTGTGTGTGTGTGTGTGTGTGTGTGTGTGTGTGTGTGTGTGTGTGTGTGTGTGTGTGTGTGTGTGTGTGTGTGTGTGTGTGTGTGCGTGCATCGTCAAGGTGTATCATTGAACAGTAGACCTGGGAGCCCCCGGGGGGGGGGGGGGTAAAGCAGATTGCTCCCCCACCTGCTTTCGAAGAGCATGGCACGGCCCTCATGACTTCTCGTGTTACTCGGAAACAGCTTCGACAGACATGTGCGTAGCCCGTAGTGGATTGCTTCAGACTTTCACAAACAGCAACATGGTCTGCTTCAGACTTTCGCAAACAGCTTCAACAGACATGTGCATATCCCGTAGAGGTCCGCTTCGAACTTTCACAGGTGCATCCTGGCTTTCCTCTGCCAGCCCCAGCCTAACCATTCTGTGCTTTGCAAGGGGAGGCGCTTTGTCAAGGGTCGTGCATCGTCAGCCAGCCTTGACTTGTCCAGGTCCGACCGGCTTCCCTTTGCGGGAGAGTGTACTGATGAATCCGCGCACAGGCGCGCGCGCGAGCACACACATGCACACACACACACACACACACACACGCACACACACACACACACACACACACACACACACACACACACACACACACACACACACACACACACACACACACACACACACACACACACACACACACACACATGTGCTTCCCAAGGGGGCCGGGCACCTTGAGGCCCTGCTGCTCCAGCTGGGCCTTCTCCAGCTGCACGCTGGCTTCCCGATGCTCGCTCCGCTGCTCGCTCTTGTCCCGGTGCTTCTTTTTTTCCTTGCGCTCCTTTTTCTCCTTCCGCTCCTTCTTCTCCCGGCGCTCCTTCTTCTCGCCGCGTTCCGACGCGTTATCCTCCCCGCCCCCTCCCCCCGTGTTCGTGCCTCCGCTGCTCGGGGTTCCGCCCCTCACGGCTGCGGAGACAACCGCGCCCTTCTCGGCCTGCAGGGAAAAGAAGTACATTGAGCAAGAGGAAGCGGAGGGGAGGGGTGGGGCGGGAAGTAAAGGGGAGGGAGTAGACGAAGGGAAGGGAAGGGGAGAGGAAGGCAAGGGAGGGGGAGGCGTAATGGGAACGCGCGGGCGAGGGGGGGAAGGAGAAGGGGTGACAAGAGGGGGGGGGGGGAGGAGGGAGAACCAGCGTGTATCTTTCCTTCCTTCCTTCCCCCTTTTACTTTTTATATATTTTCTTCTTCTTTTTCCCCCTGAAAACAAGCAGGAAACTCTTTGTTCTCCTTGCTTTGCACACAAGCAGGGAAGGAGCAGACGTGGAACGACTCCGTTTCTCTTTGATCGGAACAAATTGTTCTGGTTGTACGGAACCAATTTCCCAGTGTCTTCGCATCTACTGCGTACAGGTTACGGGCAGCAGTGCGCCGCATGTCTTTGCCGCGGACAGGACGGACATAAATATACAACCCCTTGGAGACTCATGCATGGATGCACCCCAAGCCTGTGTGCACGCGCGCGCGCGCGCGCGCGCACACACACACACACACACACACACACACGCACACGCACACGCACACACACACACACACACACACACACACACACACACACACACACACACACACACACACACACACACACATACACATGCACAAGCACGTGTGCCGTCAAGCGCGCGCGGATCACGCACAGACCTTCCTCTGGCGGAAACACATCCTGGGCCTGCTGGGTACTGCAAGGCTGTGCCTCCTTTCTAAACTTCGAGCATTAGGTTGGAAGCAGGACTGGAAGGATTGTGGGCAGGAGTAAGGAGAAGTTACCACCTCTGTCAATCGGAAAGTCCCAGGCTGTAGCGTGAACGCGTTGGTTAGCTGCTGCTCAGTCAGCGGCTTGAACTCCGGTGTATGTGATGATGAGTAGAGCTCGGCCAATGGGGCCAGATCCGTTCCCACGCCCCTGCTCTTACCATGCCAACACCTTAAGTGATTTCCCCATTCCTACTCGCTTGCTCGCTCGCTCGACCGTAGACCCGCCCGCCCTCCCTCCCTCCATCCCTCCCCCCCTTCCCTCTCTCTCACGGACACACACGCACACACACACACACACACACACACACACACACACACACACACACACACACACACACACACACACACACACACACACACACACACGCACACACACACACACACACACACACGCTCTCCCCCCCCCCAAAACCCCCCGCCCCCGACTCTTTTCTCCGACTACCTCTCAATCCTTTCGCACCCATCCACCGGACTCATTGGTTGCGCTCTCAGTAACAGGGTGTGTACATGCGTTGCTGCTCAGGACCCGCTGCTCTGCAGGATGTTACGTGACTGAGAAGAAGAAGAAGAAGACCAATTACATCAACCCAGCCCAAAGAGCTGATGAGAGGGCTGAGGCAGGCTAGAAACAGAGTATACCTTCTTTCAGAAGATGTTGAGTCAATGAGCCAGATTGGCACCAGATCCGAAGTTATTCTATGGGACCATTATGTAATAGAAGCAGGTTAGAAAACAGAGTCGACCTGACTCTATGGGACATTGTGTAGCAATGGGACATGAGGAAGGGTTAGAAGTGGAGTCGGCCTTATTCTATAACAGTTTATGCGTGAGTCACACAGGGATGAGAACCAGAGAGCTGACAAACCTGCGGAGCTCGCAATCTCCCGGCACTCCACGCAAGTAGTTAGAGGGCATCAGACCCCGGGCTGCCAGGCTGTCATACAGTCGTCGAAGACCATAGTAAGTTATGAGATCGGTCCCTCCATGAGGTTCGTCCCGTGCCCCTACACAGCCACAACCAACCAACTAACTAACTACCTTGCAAATTTGAGGCTGCAGGGCACAGAGGAAAGAATCAGTGCGTGCCAGCAGTTTGATCGACATACACACTATGTTCTTGAACCCCTTGTGTGAGCTTGCGAGTAAGGTTATTGTCAGCACGCAGGCCACCAGGGACAGCCTGGGCCATTTGGAGGGACAAAGAATCAAACTTTGAGGGTGTCTTTCGATTAGTTTGCTGGTAAGTCAGAGTTGCGAAGCAGGAAACCTCACGCCCCTGATCCAATCTTTTGACGCCCTCTGGAAGTAAACTTGACTATTATGAATAACCTCACTTGGAGAACAAGGGCATACGTGGGCCAGGCTCCAAGAGTATGAAGCGCTCCACCCCCATGTCCGAAACGCTACAGACGATGCCGGTAGTAAACAAGCCTGCTCGTCAGTGCATCGCAAAGCTCGAAGTTCCTCGTACAACATCAAATGGCCACAATTGGATTAGCAAGCACTCTTTTCATACCGCAACGAGCCCACGGTTTACTGCAGGGTTAGTGGCATGACCATTTTCACGGCAATCTAAACTGATCGTGACTGGACATGCACAAAATAAACAGTGCGCGCATCCGATTTACTTGAATTTAAATTAGATTGTGGATCTGACAAGCCTGGTAACATTCACAAGCTTCCGTTTCCTAAGCTTGGTGGGTTGCGTCGGGGGAGCGCATGATAGCACCGTATCGGTAGTACGAATTTCGGTACGGTAGATTCCATATATCGGCCGCCTTTGTACAGCCAATCTGGATGAAACAGGCCGTATAACAACCACGACCTTCTGATTACGTATAGCCGCTGCCCTGTCACACAGCCGCCCTGTGACACTCTGTGCAGGCAGTTGATTTATCTTTCAAGCTACTGTCTGAACGGGAGACACGGTTTCAGTGCGTCCATCTCGGCGCTGCTCGTCGGCACGTATCCCTCGAGCTAAACTTCTGTTATCGTAGAATGTAGTCAAAGCAGATAGATAAGTTAGTTGATTTTAGGCTATGCAATTCAACAGAAGTGCTGATGAAGAAGACATGGCGCCGCTCTTGGAAAACGTGCAGGCTTGCCGGGGTCACGTGGCGTCCGAGCACGAACTGCGATATGCACCAGTTTTAACTTCAAGAGGTAATCTTTTGTGGAATCTTCGTGTCGTGCGTCTGAAACCCTTACGTTGGCCTGCTGTTTGACCATCGAATGGTATTATCGGATGCGTGGGACGCACTCTGGGCAGGGGAGCGTTCAGTGCAGACCTTGCCTCCCTGCTGCTAACAGACTCAATAATCGACATGAATGAAAAGCCATCCTAAAATTCATGTAATGGTCTAGAACCTTAGCCTTACTTGATTTCAGTGACCGCTTTGTGGTTCTGTACAGGACGCTGGCACCTTGCACTTCTGCTTGGGGTACTGATACCGGTATCCTGTGCTGTACTTATAAGCTGCGGGGTATTCCTCTCTAAATTCCATCAGCAATGGCTCGGATTCCAATTGGATGCTGCAAACTTTCACCGGACGAGCAGTCAATACCCAAACTTCCTTGATGTGAGCTCCTGGTTCGAATCACTCCAATATGAATGTTCAACGTATGAATGCCTTCCTCCTTCCTACAGCCACATTGGGCAAGGATTCTACCACCAAATGTATGCGCAGCATGTGTGCATACACCCCAAATGCGAACCCCTCTGTCTGTCATCCCCTTCTCCCCTCTTCTCCCGCCCCCCCCTTCATCTCTCTCTCTCTCTCTCTCTCTCTCTCTCTCTCTCTCTCTCTCTCTCTCTCTCTCTCTCTCTCTCTCTCTCTCTCTCTCTCTCTCTGTGTGTGTGTGTGTGTGTGTGTGTGTGTGTGTGTGTGTGTGTGTGTGTGCGCGCGCGCGCGTGCGCATGTTCACAAGGCCTCATGTGTCTGTCTGTTGAAGTCACTCCAAGGTGTTGCACGTGCTGCTCCTCAAAGAGGTGTAGATTTCCTGTGACATCTCTAGCTCTCCTCATAGCTATATGGTTATAAGCTATAAGCTACATGGCATCATTGGGACAATTTAAACATTCCAGTATTCTTAAAATGCGCCCGGGCCCCACTGTTCCCTGTTATTCACCCAGTGGTGCCTCCTTTTCTATTTTTTATTTTTAAGAACTGTTGTGCCTCCCCCCCCCGGGGGGGGAAGTTATAAGTTTAATCCAAAAAGCAAATTTTTGAAGTCATTGTGCTGTATTAATTTTGCTGGGCAATGTGGCTTTTGGGGAAGCAGGCGGCTGGGGTCCTTCTGCCACCAGTGATTCATGGGGTGGTGCCTCCGGAGCGGGTGAAAGGCGGCAAGGTCATTGTGGTATGCAGCCCACCCATCCCCTCCATTTCTTGCTGCCGCCTTGTCGTGCTCATGGATCACCTATTAACCTCCTCATCATCATCGTCGTCGTCGTCATCATCATCATCATCATCACCATCATCCCCATCAACATCAGCATCTTCATCATCATCATCACCATCACCGTGGTCATCATCATCGTCATCATCAGCATCAACATCATTGTCATCATCATCATCATCATCATCATCATCATCATCATCATCATCATCATCATCATCATCATCATCATCATCATCATCATCATCATGCGTGTGAACCAGCATACTCTGTCTCCTCCCGCTCCTCCTCCTCCTCCTCCCTCCCCCACCCCAACCCTCCTGCTCCTCCGCCCACCCTCCTCCTCCTCCTCCTCCTCCTCCTCCTCCTCCTCCTCCTCCGCCTCCCCACCTTCCTCCTCCTCCTCCTCCTCCTCTTCCTCCTCCTCCTCCCCACCCCTTCTCCTCCTCCTCCTTCTCCTTAGATCCTCTGGAAGTGCATCTAGCAGCAAGTCAGCTGGTTAGTAGAGACAAGGCAAGTGTGACTGATGAGCCACACGCATGAATTCTGTCAACCCAACTACGTCAACCCGCCGCTCCCGCAAAATGGGACGCCTTAAGACGTAATGCGGGTCCACCAGGTGGGCGACATCCACGGTTGTCTGGATGAGTTGAAGGACCTCTTGAAGAAGGCAGATTTTGACCCCTCCCATGATCTCCTGATAGCGGCTGGGGACCTTGTGGACAAAGGCCCCTACTCTGTCGAGGTATCTTTATCTCAATCTCTAGCTCTATCTTTGAGGGCATCCGCACATACGATCGCGGGCACGCAGAATTTGCTGCTCGTATGAGCTGCAATGGCTCATGTCAAGTCCTGCAAACATCGCATGTACTCGTTCCTTGCAGAACTCTTTTAAAATCCCTTTTCCTTTCCGCTATTTGGGGGGAAAAACGGAAGTGCGCATGCCCTCTTTATCTTTGGTTTAACGTTTTATCTTTATCTCTATCTTTTCAATTCATTTTAGGCCCAGATCAGCTTACGAGCGTGATAGGGGAAGACGGCATCCTTTGGGGACTGCGAAAGAGTTGTGAGGGAGGGAGGGTGTGACGGAGGGGCTATGTGAAGAGGGGCAGTGTGACGGAGGGCCGGTGTGAAGGGCGGTGTGACAGAGTGGCGGTGTGAAGAGGGGAAGTGTGACGGAGGGATGTTGTGATGAGGGGCGGTGGGACGGAGGGGAGGTGTATAAGAGGAGAGGTGTGATGAGGGGCGGTGTGACTTAGGGAAGTTGAAATGAGGGGCGGTGAGACGGAGCGGAGGTGTATAAGAGGGGAGGTGGGATGAGGGGCGGTGTGAGGAGGGGAGTTATGATGGAAGGGAGGGGAGGTGTGACGGAGGGGTGGTTTGACAGATTGGGCCCTGTGACGTAGGGGCGGTGTGACGGAGGGGCCATGTGATGGGCGCAGCTGGTGGTGACTAAGGGAGAGATTGAGTAAGAAAGGTTTAACCGAGGGACGGGTGGCGGGAGGAGGGATGACTAAGGCAGAGGTTGACTAAGAAAGGTTTGACAGAGGGACGGTTGGCAGTAGGGATGACTAAGGCAGAGGTTGACTAAAACAGGTTTGACAGAGGGACGGGTGGCAGATAGGGCGATGACTAAGGCAGAGGTTGATTAAAACAGGCTTAAACAGAGGGCCGGTGCGGAAGGAGGAGGGGGGGTGTGGCTAAAAGGGAAAAAAAGGGATGTACATGGAAGCTGAAGCAAATAAAGCAAACTCTCTCTTGACGACATCAACTGTGTAAATAACTTTGCCAGGAAGAT
Source organism: Botryococcus braunii (assembly GCA_002005505.1). Lineage (NCBI taxonomy): Eukaryota > Viridiplantae > Chlorophyta > Trebouxiophyceae > Botryococcus > Botryococcus braunii. Next base: position 185,351 of record KV908439.1, read on the forward strand.
GGGCTCAATGACTTAAATTCAACTAGAAAGTGAGTTGATCTAAATTGACAAGAGTTTCTATTCAAATCGACAGGTATTTGACATAGAGTGGTGATCCATTTCATAAAGTTTGAACGTGACTCTCAAGTGAACAGAATGTGAATGCGTGCATCGTGAGGATGGGGTGATGGCGACGCAGGTCCTGGAAGAGCTGCAGGAAGTGGGAGCTCTGGCAGTTAGGGGGAACCATGACGACGCCGCTCTAGCGGCATACGAGGACTGGTTCCGTCAGGGCCTCTTCAAATCCCATCAACCCCTCCCAGGGAACCAGCTGCACAGCCGGGAGGGGCCGTTTGGTTTTGGAAAACCTTCTCAAACCCCTTCATTGAACGGGTGGGGCAGTCGCAAGGATTCGAAGCCTCACCAATCCCCTTCATCGAATGACCAGGGCAGTCTGGAGCCGTCGAAGCCCGTCGGGGGTACTCGGGGACCCTCGAGGGACCGGGTCCCTCCGGAACTGTCGAAGCCCGGCAGGGATCCCCGGGGACCCCTGAGGGACCGGATTTCTCAAGAGCAGGCGAAGCCCGACGAGGGCGCTCTGCAGGAGGACCCGCTGGATTCCAAAAGGCCCTGGCTGAAGGACATAAGCCGGGATACCGCCCGCTGGTTGCGCCAGCTCCCGTTCTCCCTCTACCTGCCCTCTCACAACGTGCTCGTGGTCCACGCGGGCCTGGTCCCCGAAGTGAGTCGCACCCCTCTACTACATTAAGACTTAAAAGGAATAGCGCTCATTTACGGATCACATTAAGACATCTAAAAGAACAGCTTGTATACATGGCTTACATTTAGACTTGAAGGATCCTAAGCGCAATTCACGTGTCCCATACCCTGCATACTAAATTTACCACCCGCATTGACCCCACCTCCCCTTTCATTGGAACGGGGACGGGCGCCCCCCTCGACAGCCTTAATCACATCGAAGCCCCACCTTTTCACTGTCTGACCGTGCGGTACAGTTATACAGTGAAACGGTGGGGCTTTCATGGAGAAGGCCGCCGAGGGGGGTTTGCCGTCCCTTTTCCCAGGAAGGGGTTTATATGTGTGTGTGTGTGTGTGTGTGTGTGTGTGTGTGTGTGTGTGTGTGTGTGTGTGTGTGTGTGTGTGTGTGTGTGTGTGTGTGTGTGACTTTCCTACGCGGTCGTCGCCTGTTTTTCCAAAAATGTTCATGGTCATGAGTGTGTGAATTCTATGTAAATTAATGAATACACCTGGACATGTAGGGTTCCGGGGAGATGTAAAACACAGGCATCCATCTCAATCCGGCCCTCGCGACTTGAGCTGCAATTCGCTGTATGTTTGTGCGGGCACGCCCGTTCCAACCCGGCAGACAAATGCCTGCAGAGAAAAATGCCTCACTCCCCTCAGCTTCTGCACCGATGTCCAACCCCGCACTCTCAACTCCCGTGGATGCTGACACAGAGAAAGGCGGGGGGGGGGGGTGCGGGGGGGGAGGGGGGCTTCTCCCTGCCTCACACACATGCTCCCCGGGCGCGCCCTGGCGTGCGCGCTCACATGCGTGCGAGTGTGCGCGCACGCGTGGTGGGGGCCGCTGCCACTTCCCCCGGGGGGGGGGGGGGGAGGGTGGGCTTGTGGAAGAGAATGTGCTGAGGGAAGGTTTTGAGGCGGGATGCAGGTGGAAGTGGAGAGGCAGTACCTTTCGGTACTGTACCAGCTGAGGGAGGTGAAGCGGGTGCGCGGGGTGTGGGTTCCCATTCAGGACAAATCCTGCCTTGGAGAGGGAACACCCTGGGCGCAGGTGTACGATGGAGATGCCCATGTGATCTTTGGGCATGACTCACGCAGGGGTCTCCAGGTACCTCCTGCCTCTGTGTCCTTTTGAAGTTGCTGCAGTCTGGCCCCACTTGCAGGGGTTCTGTCTCTTTGCTCATGTTTCACCTCTCCGCCTTTGTCTGGCCCCTCCCCACTCTTTCTCTCTCACACTGCGAGCGCGCTCGCGCGCGCGCGCACGCGCGCGCGCGCGCGCGCGGTGTGTGTGTGTGTGTGTGTGTGTGTGTGTGTGTGTGTGTGTGTGTGTGATGCGCGCATCCCCGTGTCGTGTGTGTCCACCCACGCATGCGCGTGCACTTTTGGCAAAGAACCCTGGAGCGTCCCTCGAGGAATAGGTGCCTGAGCAACTGTTTCTGCGTCACGTGTACTGCATACTCTACAAGAGTCGTGGAAAGTTAGCAAACAGTGTGTACTACACACAAAGTTGCGGACCTACTGAAGTACAAATCGTCTACCACAGGCCGTACAGAGTTGCGGACGTACAGAGGTACGTACCCATAATTAACTCCCCAGAGAATTTATTGTACATTGATTGTACAGATGGACGCTGCACACATCATACAGCATACACTGTGCAGAAAACATGCGGTACAGACTGCATCGTACAAACTGAGTTTACACCCCTCATCATGCATGCATCCTGCATGAGGACGTTGCATGCACCGTCACCTCAGAACTGTCAAAGCGCACCCTTTGGAGATGGGGCACCCCTCAGAATATTAATTTTATTCAGTACTCATTATTTTATTCATTTTTCATTTTATTTATTACTCATTAATGTGTTTTTTTTTCCGCTAGGACGAGCTTCATGCAACGAGCATTCACACGCATGATTTATTATTCATTGATGTGTGTCTTGCGGTAGGACGAGCTTCATGCAACGGGCATTGATACGGGCTGCGTCAACGGGGGAATCTTGACTGCGTTGGTCCTGCCTCCGCCCTCGCAGCTGCAGCCGAACGCAACCTTCGGGCGAGGCCCCGATCAAGCTTCCTTTCTTCCTGGCGCCTGGATAGTGCAAGTTCCAGCAAGGCAGTCCTACAGAGATGGGTCATCGGACCCGTAACAGTCTTACTGGTGTCACTAACACCCGCTCAAGATAAGATTGCTTCTTGTGTATGGGTGTGTGTGTGTGTGTGTGTGTGTGTGTGTGTGTGTGTGTGTGTGTGTGTGTGTGTGTGTGTGTGTGTGTGTGTGTGTGTGTGTGTGTCTGCACGCACACGCGCAGAGGGAGAGAGAGAGAGAACGGGAGAGAGGGGGTTAGGGGGGGGGGTGTGGATGTGCCAAGTGCGTTAGCGGGAGCGCAAGCTCGCTGTGGAGGCACATTCCTTAGGCGTTAACAGGCTATTTTCTCTCTTGATTCCCCCGCAACCCCCCTGGGGGACGACCGTCAGCAAGGAAAGCTAGATGGGATCTGGTGGGGATTGTGGGGCGATCGATGCCTATGGGTATCCTCTGGAGCATGGATGTCCTGGGCATGCCCATGGGATGGGGTGGGGTGGGATGTGATGTTGTGGGATGGGATGGGATGGATGTGGTGGGATGTGGTGGGGTGGGATGGGGTGGGATGGGATGGGATGTGGTGGGATGGGGTGGGGTGGGGTGGGATGGGATAGGATGGGGTGGGGTGGGCTGGGATGCCCATATGGGCAGCGACTGCAGGCCTAGGCTGCAATCGCTGGCAGGCCCATACATGCATATGGGCGTAATGTATTTGAATGGTGGAGAATCTATTATAATACTTTACGCTCCCACTCTTTTGCAGAATATAGTGTGAAGCATGGACAGAATTTGTTTCAAGATGGAGAGTAAATCATGATGCATTATTTTAAACTCTTATGTCACTTTATACTCTAAGTAGAGTATAGAGCATATGCGAAATTTATTACAAATTGGAGAATATACTATAATATCCAGAGCAATGACTTTGAAAAACAAGTGTCAGCTGCCAGCTGGCAATGGCCCGCCAGGGGACCGCACTATGTTGTAGTATACGTCATGGTGTTCGGATAGCTATCCAGTTGGGCGAGCCGGTAACTTTGCTCATCATGAGCGCCGACGACGCACATCATAACATGGTGTTCAGTGCGCATATGCACGTTTACCCTGTACCGCATTGAGAAAGCTGGAGTCAGTGTGCATGGCGCGGTAATGGGATCAAGTCCCTTGCAGTGTTTCGTAGTCTGCACGGAGTTTTTACAATTCTGCGTAAGCTGCACCTTTCCCGTTAGGGAGGGTTGCTGATTTGGAAGCTTGCTTCTTTGGATCGGGCGGCCCTGTGATCCCATCGATGGTACCCGGGTAACATGTACAGGCCTGTACATGTTACCAATGGTAGATGTACCTGCACGTGGTACATGTACCTGTACATGGTACCTGTACCTGATGAAGCTCACTTCTTTGGATGGGGGTTGCCCTGAGATCCCACCGGTGCTACCTGTGCATGTTACTGAGGGTACAGGTACCGCTGATGGTACCGGGGTCAGAAGTCGCCCAAATCTGGAAAAACGTCAAAAAATTTTGAGATCTCGTCTATTAGTACAGATGCATCGACGGAGCCATCGTTGTATTGGGCAATTAATCAACTGAATATATGGGTTGGTTTTGCTAGGGGGCAATTGGCATCTTTGGGTACAGATGGAGCCATCCTATGAGATCGACCGGGTATTCTTTCTGGTGAGTTTAGATGTTTTAGGGCAGTGGCACGTCTTAAACGGAAGGAGTGCTCATTAGCGAGTCATCACTCCCCTTCTACAGAAAGTTGTGCTGAGGGAAATGCGGCATGAGGGGCTCCAGTGTCAACGATTTGCCACATTGGCAACCATTCCTCTTCGAGCCAAGGAGGCCCAACTGCAGTTTTGATTCATTGTACTTCAATATTGCGAATTACTGAAATCTCCAAAGTCATAGAGACGAACATTGAATAAGTGTTGCGACTTTGGCAGCAAAAGTCAAGCCGGTGCAGTATGAGTCCGGCAAAATAGTGGCAGCTGAGAGTCAGTACACCTTGCAGGGGCCTATACCAGTTTAAAATGCGGTGTTGGGGACGCGGACTAGTTTGAAAAACTGATCAGGGCGACCTATATACACCTATACAATTGTACAATTGCACTTGTACATTTGCATAGGGCAGTTTTGCATGGATGCAATTTATGCAGGTCAGTTATACATGTGTGACTGGCAAAATGGCAGCATTGTCACTGCAGACCATGTGAGTGATTTAGTAGGGAAGTACGTTTTAAGTCCTCCGAACTGTTGAGCTTGATGCCTTCAAAGTTCAGCTTTCGCATGCAGTGATGCTGCAGCAACTTTTTTAAATGCTTGACATTTGCAGCTCCCTTCCCGAGGCATGCGCCCCTCCTCCCGACTCCTCCCTCGTGCCCTCTGCCGGCGCCCTCCCGCTCCCCTCTCCCCCAAACATGTGTCTCCTCCAGGGTCAGGCCTGACTGCACGTATGTGCCCGTGCACGTGAGTGCCACCCTCCCTCCCTCCCCAAACACACGCGCATGCGCGCACGCGTACGCGCGCGCGCACACACACACACACACACACACACACACACACACAGACACAGACACAGACACACACACACACACACACACACACACACACACACACACACACACACACACACACACACACACACACACACACACCCACACACACACACGCGCGCGCGCGCGCAGGGCTCCTTTGTTCCGTTGTTGTGAGGCTTACAGCAATATTGCAGCGCGTGCATTGGCAGCGCGATTGGTCCTTTGAAAGAAAAATGTATCAATAAAAATGAATCAACATGAACATATCTTGATTCTACATATACATCTATACACACAGTGAACAGTACACTTCTCAACCTTTGAGAATACCTACCCAGGGTTTCCGTTTACAAGCTGAGATTCCCTAGAGGCCTTGTCTATAGGTTCCCTACATTACAATTAATGGGTACAAGTATCTTAGTCTACTCAACCTTAGTCTACTCTTTCAACCTATTTCCCGAGCTAGCCCCTGGGAGCCGTGTAGGGAGTTCCCGAAGAAGTGACTTTATGTGAGGCCAGAGTGCAGCGCATTAATGTTCAATATTGCAACACATGCATATGGCCGTTACCCTCACCACGCACTAGTGTGCGCGTGTCTTCCCCCTTCTTTCCCCCCGCGTGTGTGCAGGGAGGAACGACGCGCGCGCGCGAGCGAGCGCGTGCACCCCCCCCCCCCCCGTTTCATTCTTGCCGTTCATGAGCCAAGCGGAATCGTTTGGCGAGGGGCAACTTGGCATCGTCGTCCTCAGGGCGGAATCTGGCCGCTGTCTTCGCCCGAAGAGTGTCCAGGCCCTCCTCATCTTCGGCCCACTCGATGACCAGCCGTCTGCCGTACAGATGCGCCCCAGTCACTGCCTCCTTCGCATTCAGCGCCTCCTGTTTCGTCAGGAAGTCGACGAACGCAAAGCCCCTGCGCACCCAGCGACCAACCTGTCGCAAGGGGGAACTCCTTGAAATGCGGGATCTCCTTCGAAGCCAGCAGCTTTGGGCACATGTCCGTTTTATAAATGCAAGGGAAGGAGTGGGAATATGTGCGAGTGCGTTTGGAGACCTCCTCTGTGAGGGAATGTCACCGCAAAGGAACAGTTGTCTTTGCGATGAACCGCCTTCTCTGGCGGTTTCTGCTGCAGCGGCTCGTTTCCTGCATGAACGTAGCCGTTGCAGCACAAACCGTGTCCTCTGTGATGCAGTACAAACCGTCTCCTCTGTGATGCAGTACAAACCGTCTCCTCTGATGCAGTACAAACCGTCTCCTCTGATGCAGTACAAACCGTCTCCTCTGATGCAGTACAAACCCTTTAGACCATCTCCTCTGTCACGCAGCACAAACCGTCTCCTCTGTGATTGCAACCACCACGACAAGCATAGGCCAGATATTTTGGATGTCCCCGAGCTTTTGTGAACCCTAAACCCTAAAACCCTAAAACCCTAATTGGCCACCTGGTGCACGGGCATCCCCTGCCTTACCTTTGGCAGGGTGGGGAGCAGATGGACGGAAGGCATATACTTCTTGCACTGCCTTCATCAGCGTTGGGTTCTGGTGTGCCAGACTCCTACACTGCCATCTCCTACACTGCCAACTCACTCCACGCACACTGGTATCGTCTCCGTTTGTCAGCAATGCTGACTCAGCACCGCAGACACAAGATTTTGCTGGCATCAGGAAGAAGCACGTGGGCCTGTGATTACGCGCCCGCGCGCGCGTGCGTGCGTGTATGTGTGTGTGTGTGTGTGTGTGTGGGCGTGTGCGTGGGCGTGCGTGCGTGCGTGCGTGTGTGTGTGTGTGT
>KV908439.1:207500-220000 GCA_002005505.1 Botryococcus braunii
AACCCCGGCCCTTCCCTTGAGCAGATACCTTATTTCCTTCCTCTCTGCCTGGGCAGCTCCCCGCGCCTCTTTCTGCCGTGACCGTATTCTTTCAAACCCCCATAAGCCCTCCGCGTTCCTTCCTTCCCCTATCCCTCCTTGCTGGTCCGCAAACTGCCACTTGAACAACAGAACATGTGGCGTGAAAAGGTGTAAGCAATGAAAGTCACATGGAACTTTAATGAAAGTCACATGGATCTCTAATTAAAGTCATATGGATCTCTAATGAAAGTCACATAAATCTATCATCGACACACCCTGGCAGTCGAGCGACAGGCGAGTGGACATGCTTGACACAGAGTTGCCAGTTTAACAGCCCGGGGCGTTTTTGACTGAAATGGATTTCCTTGCAGCTGAACGGACTGCTCGGTCCCAGTTAAACAGCCCAGGGTGTTTTTGAGTGTAAAATGGATTTCCTTGCAGCTGAACGGATTGCTCGGTACAATCTCCTTTCCCCCATCACTATTCCGCAGGCTATCATTTGCACAACAAAACATTCAGCCTTAATATGTGTCAGCAGTGAACGCCACATGGATCTCTACACTTCACCGCCTGACCACCGATCCCTGGTCATGATTCATATAATGCCGCAAGATTTCAAGGTCGGGGTGATATAAGTGAAACACCAAAATGCATCGCCTTGCACCTGAACGGCTTGCTCAGTGCAATCTATGTTGTCGATACGGAGTGTCAACGGACGACCATCAAAGAAAACTTCAAATACAATGCTGCTGGTGCTCAAAATTTTGCAGGTTGGATGTTCTCGTGTGTGACAATCCAACGTTTGGACCATATGCTGCTTTAAGTGTTTACAGCTAAGACCTTAAGACATTCTGCAAGAATGGATGTAGACTCCCCTCAGATTGGCATAAGACACACCGTAATCCCTCCCCCTGATGCGCGCACGCGTGCGCGCGCACACGCACACACACACACACACACACACACACACACACACACACGCACACCCACACACACACACCCACACACACACACACACACACACGCACACACACGCACACACACACACCCCCCCCCCACACACACACACATACATCCACGTAGATTAACACATTTGCACACACATTCTAATGAACAGAGTCCCAGAGAGATGCCGTCGTACCGAGACTTCTATACGCTGTGTGCCGATGAAGGTCTTGTCGAAATACCGCACCGCCTCCTCAGCCTCCTCCGCTGTCTTGTATCCAACGAACCCAAACTGCCGAGATGTTCCATCCCTGCACATCCATTTCCTCTCTACTCATCAACCCCTGAAATCACTCTGCTGCCACAGATTTCTAACACAAACTTCTTATACACCACCCTTGCAATGCCAGAATATCCTGCCCCGCACAACTACTCCCTCTCTGCTCATCAACCCCCGCCAACACTCTGGTGCCACAAGCATCCAACACAGATTTCTATTGCACCACCTTGGCAATGCCAGAATCCTGCCCTGCACAATCAATGCCTCTCTGCTCATCAACCTTTGAAAACAGTCTGGTGACACAAATTTCTCGACACAAACTTCTACATACACCAACCCGCAATGCCAGAATATCCTGTCCTGCACATCCTCCCCTTCTCTGCTCATCAATCCCTGAGTGGTATCGTGCCACAAGTCGTGTAATACACGACCCTCCAATGCCAGTACACCACCCTGCAATGCCAGTACACCACCTGCAATGCCATCATATCCATCCCTCCACAACCACTCCCTCTCTGCTCAGCAATCCCTGAAAACAGTCTGGTGCCACTAGTCTGTAGCCACACGTACTCTATTACACCATCCTCAAAAGCCAGAATTCCATATCCAATCTATTCTACTATAGAAACTCTGGAAGATGTTTCTTCCCTCCTGCACATCCACTCCCTCTCTGCTCATACACCCTTGAAGCAAATCTGGTGCCACATGTCTGTTGCCACAAGTATTCTATTACACCATCCTGCAAGGGGATAACATCGTGTCCTGCACATTTTATCCCCTTCTCCCTCATAAACCCATCAACCCTGGCCCTACCCTTTGACATTCGGTCGTTACACACCTTGCCCGTCTCCCTTCTAAACCATTGGGAACTAGACATGATGCACGTTCAAGGCTGCATCATGTGCAGAAACCCTCCAGCATTATGTGCTTGCAGGATGCTCCACACCCCCCTTCCCCCCCCACCTCCCTTGTCTCGTTGGCACTGCCGTACAACCCTAGCAGGAACAGCTGTGCCACCATCTCTGTACCTCACACACACTTTCAGCATAACATACGGTTTCCACATACGTCCAATAAACTTCCCCGTGGGGGGGGGGGGGGTGGGGGCATAAATCAAGCCCAATTCCCCCCATCCTCTGCATATCTGTTGCAGACAAGAAGGCTTGGAGCAGTCAAACTATCAGTATATTCTAAAGCTTCAGGGCTAAATGTGCTTAACAGCCACTTATTGAAAGAGCTAAAGCTCGATGCCGATTTGTCGACGTGTAACAGATAAGCACAGCATGGTGAAGGGAGGCGGACTCATGGCTTCTCTACAACCCTCTGTCCCTGTCCAGGACATATTCTTGAAGTTGCTGAGCACCCAAACCCGTTTGGTATGGGAAAACCCCCCACAACCCCTTCGTATAATGTTTGCACCATAACTTGAGAAACAACTTGTTCCTCATATGGTGCATGTTTTCCTAACCATGACCTCAGCTTCCACTGTAAGCAAATTGCTGTAATCTTCCCAAAAAGCAGTTCCGCCATAGGTACCTGCCAGGAAGAACGGGCCAGATGTCCTCTAACTTTACCTGTCTTCCCCAAAAAACTACCTGCCCAGCGTCGAACCGCGAATCCCATGGTTCAGAACGAAACCCCAAAATTCTATAATGTATAGAGAATTAAACTAACTTAATATCAGAGCATAGCCTACCGAGTTCGTCTTATTTTTGCATCTGTGACGATTCCTTTGCCAGCAAAGTGTAACCGGAACTTGTCGTCGGTGAGGCTCTTAGGCAACCCTTTTACGCAAATGCGGGAAGACATTTGATATTTCAATGACCAAAGGAACTGGAGGATTGAGCGCCTACAAATTGCTACTCCACAGGGGACAGGTACTAGGGAAGGTCAGCCATCTGGCCGGACGGCATAATACGCGTGTGGGTACTTGATGCCTGCAAATCATCAATAATTGGCTTGAATACATATTAGTCTACCGGTAGTGCCTCCCTAGGTAATTGGCAATTGGGTACTTGGCACATTGGCAGTTTGTACTTCCAAAGCGTGGCGGCTTGAGATCGTACTGTACTGCTTGTCTAGCACTGACTCTGCCAAGATTTGGAGCCCTTTTATTCCAAACGACAGACACAAGACTAAAGATCAACCTCCTTCAAAGTACTTGAAATTAGATTAGAAAAGGCTGGGTGCAGGTGATCTTAACAACACGTCCCCGTGAAAGCTCCCGGACGAATGTGTTCCATTTACTTAGTCGCAAAGTTCTTAGCATTGCGTCATCAGGGTTTTAAAGATTAAATATATTTGAATTGTGAACATCGCTTCTTGAGCTCGTGGTCGTAGTTGAGCTCCTCAACGGCACCGTGTGCTCCGCACAATGGGAAAACAGAAAAAAGCCAGAAAATACGCAGAAGTGAAGCGTTTACTCAATCCAAAAGACACAGAATTGTGAGTAAACTCATCACATTGTTTCAGTGAAAGATCGTTGATTCCTGAACATTGCACGCCTGTCCGTTGCAACCGTCACAACTTTAGTGACCAGCTAGATTCAGGAGCTGCACATGTGACTTGATAGATGCGTAGTACATATGACTCATATACTTCAAGTAGAGCTGTATGACTGCAGGGACTGAGGGATACCGGGCTTGCAGGAAGAAGCAGAAGAAGACCGATAAGGCTGCTGAAGTTCGCCATGTGTAAGTTTTCCTCATGCTGACTGTCACGAATGCCCACTGTTTGCATGCATGCTTGTGGCTCTTCAGCATTCCCCCACCCCCTCTTTCTCCCAAGGTCTTTTGACAACGGCCTTTGAACTTATAAGAACCTACAATTCATTATCGACTTTTTTTTCCTGCAAAAGTGTTAAGATTTTATGTCATTTTTCCTGCTCACATTGTCTTGCACTGTGGTATAGCACGATTGCAAAAGGCAACAGGGATAAACAATCAGAATGCTTACACAGAATCCTGATGGACATGTGGGAGGATCCTTTAGGGAGAAGGTCTCAACAGCGTTGTTTTTCCAGTGGAACTCTCAGTTGGGACCACCGTACCAGGTGTTGGTGGACACTAACTTCATCAACTTCAGCATCAAGAACAAGGTATGCTGGCAGTTCATAACATGAGGTCCACTGGCGGCAATTAATTTTGAAAATCAGCCCCACTCTCTCATGCAGCGGCACGCTTGCTTGGCTAATTAACACCATTCACAGTGAATCTTAATGAATACAACCTTGCTTGTCATGAAGACGACCTTGCTCGTCATTTACAGAGTTGTTTTGTATTGCACCAGCTGTGCAAGAAGTGGCCAACAACTTGACAAGCGCCCCAAGATGCATGTGTAGTCTTGAGAACCAAAACTCGACCCTGTCAGCATCAACACCGAGGCATGTTCATTGGCCTTCAGGATGCAAATTCGAAGGTCCTGTGCTTATGTTTGAAGTCCTGTGGGGCACAAATCCTGGGTTCATGTACCTCTGAGGCGCAAATCTTGGGTTCGTGTGGGCGTGTGTGGGGGTTAGCCAGGGGTGTGGAGATGAGTGGTCAGGTTGGGTAGGTTTTTGTTCTTGATGCAAGCTTTATTCCATTCAGGATTCAGCTTGTCCAGGACGTGCAGAGTTCAGAGGGAGGCCTCTTTGCTGGGCAGGTTGTTTCTTGATTGCAAGCTTTCTTCCGTCCTAGGGGTGAGCTTTTCCAGAGCGTGCAGAGTATGTAGAGGAAGGCCTCTCTGTTGGGGGTACGTTTTTGTTTCTTGATTGCAAGCTTCCTTCCGCTCAGGAGCCAGCTTGTCCAGGACGTGCAGAGTATGCATTTGAAGGCGCCTCAGACGGCAGTCTCACAACTTGTGCTGCTGGCTGTATGCAGCCCTTCTTTGTCTGTGACAGGGTGCATGTGTTGAACTACGCAGATGTGCTCTTGAATGCAGGGTGGCTGCCTGTTTGTGTGACTGAGTTTGGCAGGTTATCTTACACGGCCCTGTGTCTACAATTGACTTATCTGAGATGTAGAACCCTGGTATTCTGGAAAATCGAAGAATGTGCTAGCTTTTCTGAGAATCCTTTTTAGCCCTCATCCAGATACTTGTCATCTGTCTTGTACTCTTGAATAACCCTACTGCAGTTGCAGTAACAAGGTCCCTGTTTTGATTGTTGTCCTTACTTTGGTTTTATCCTCAGTTGCTTCACACCAATCAACTGCATTTTTTGTAATTATTTCCCTGCATTTGATACCTTACAGGCATGCGTGGCCTGTCTTTTGCAGAGGGTCTGCTGTTATCTCAGGAGTAGACAATAGTAGTGTTGGTGACAAAACATGGACAGCAAAGAACGTCATGTACTTTTGTTGCTTTTGTACTTGTAAGTGCTTGATGAGGAGGACTTCTTGGAAATGAAATATGAAGAACACGAGTGCAAAGTGTGTGGGAGCGGGCAGCCTGGATAGTCAGGAAAAATGACACATGCCTGTCCGGAGCCTACAAGAGAATCTTTGAATGTGATTTTGTTCTGATTCATGTGCTATTTGGGGTGCAGATCGACTTGGTGCAAGGCATGGTGGATTGCCTTTATGCAGAGTGCACCCCGTGCATTACAGACTGCGTCATGGCCGAGCTGGAAAAACTAGGTCAGAAGTACCGTGTGGCTCTCAAGGTTGCAAAGGTGCTTCCCGCAAAGAAGTGCCTTAGATGAGGAATTTGGCAAATTATAAAGTCTCAAGGCCTGCAGCCTGGGGGGGGGGGGGTAACCTTTTGCAAAATGAAGATCCATTCTTTGGGTCCTTTAAGAAACAAGCTACTATCCTTGGGTCCTTGCTCATAGAGTGAATGCATTGTAACCAACTGAAACAAGCTACGATGGATTTGCTTTGTGTTCGTGCTGCGAGAGGTTGACCAAGATTTCCTCAGCAATTACGTTGCATTGCAGGACCCTCGGTTAGAGCGACTGCCTTGCAGTCACAAGGGCACTTACGCAGATGACTGCTTGTGTCAGCGCGTGCAGCAGCATAAGTGCTACATTGTGGCGACATGCGATCGGGATTTGCGGAGGCGCATCAGAAAGGTGACTCTTCTGGCACGAGAGGTAGAGATGGGAGATTTTTTCAGTAATGGCAAGTAATGGCAGTACAGCGCAGTAATGGCTTTGATGGCATGGATCTCCAGCAGCAATGGCAGTGCATTAGTGGCAAATAATGGCAGTACAGTAATGGCCGTGATGGCATGGATCTCCAGCAGGGCCTCTTGGGCTTTGCAGGAGGTTAGGACAATGATGAAGAATTAAAAACAGATACTGGAGGATTACGAAGTTCTAGGGAAACTGAATTTTGGCCTTATGGAAATCCTTGCTTGTGTCGCTGCCTCTATCCTCCTTCAGTTGTTGTGTTGTCAGGTCGTACAATTTCATGGTCCCAGATGCCTGAAAACTTGCTCGTTCGTGTGTGTGTGTGTGTGTGTGTGTGTGTGTGTGTGTGTGTGTGTGTGTGTGTGTGTGTGTGTGTGTGTGTGTGTGTGTGTGTGTGTGTGTGTGTGTGTTTGTGTGTGTGTGTGTGTGTGCGCGCGTGCGCGCGCGCATGCGCGTCCTCTTTCTTTGTCAAGTTTGTTTAATTGTGGTGTCCTTTTTTTTTTGGGGGGGGGGGGGGTTTGAATCCTTTTGCACAGTTTAATAAACAAAGTCCGTGTAACTGCAGGCCCTGTGTACGCATGCAGAACTACATGTAGTTCTACATGCTTAGAGCTATTTGGGATAGGCAAAGCATGTCTCTTGAAGCCACCTCAGCAGCATTCGAAAGAAATGTGTGCTCAGATGACGAGTGCTTTTGCTGTTTTGGGGCTGCAGATACCCGGGGTCCCAATTATGTACCTGAAGTCCAGGCGATATACTATCGAGCGTCTTCCTGAAGCTACCATAGGCGGAGCCCCTCGAACTTGAGGTGCATTGCCCATATGCAGGAGCTTGCATGTCAAGTTGAAGCAGCGTATTACCGAGCGCTTGCTTTAAGCCGGTCGTGGCATGGCTTGTACCTTCTACGCTTTGACTGAGAAATCTACCTCCAAGAATGAGGCAGAACGGGTTGGGCCATATGGGCAAACGGCATGAGACCACTCTACCAATTCAGTCCACGTGTTCGTGATCATGAGTGGCCCACTGAGAGTCAACCCGGAGCTTTTAACGCTAAACCCCAAGGTATCTTGAGCTCTTGATCAGGCTATCTTTTCGGAGTCCTCGATAGTGACCTATAGCGAATGGATTCTAAGCATACTACTAGTTCTAGACTTTAGTGATGCTAGTATAGACTATTCTAGCTTGACCTCTCTTCCTGGCATGCCTGTCGCCGCGCGGTACGTACCATGCATGTGCATGGTACGTGCACATGGAGCTGTGTTGGAAACCCCACATAGCCATGAGGGCTTGTCAACCCGTCTCCACTGGAGATTTGACTTTCAAGTTAGCTTTCAAGGATGAGCTCCAACTAGTCATGTGAAAGAAGACAAGCGGTAGATTGTCGTCCTGAGCGCATTCATGTGCATACCATGCGTGGGGGTGCTCAGCAAGTGGGGGTGCTAGCAACCATATGGATATGCATGGGGGTGCTCAGCAAGTGGCAGAATGTCGTGTTGTTGTGCCCTGCGTTTGTGTGCTGGCGGTTATTGAAGCTAGCAAGCTTGCTTCTCGGCTCTGGCTGCCGTAGCCTGAGCTGCCGTAGCTTGGGAAAAAGAGCGCATTAATGTTGTGTGCACGGCACGGCCGCGGCCACGTGGCAGAGGAACCTCGCAAGCAAGAAGTAAGCCGAAATGGCCACGGATGCTGTTTTCAGTACATTTTCTTGATTTGGAAATCGCCATCAATTTGTTGTGATTCCCAGTCTTCACCGTGCACGTGGGGTTCTTAAAACCAACAACTTCCCGCTTCGCCTGCTTGCAATTATAATTACAGGTTTTATGTATTGACAGTACCAGTATACGTGTAAGATACCGGGACATCAGTATAGTAGTATTTCCATTTCGAAGTTTCCTCTCAAGAAGAGATGACGTGGAAGAACGTATACTCTGAGTAACCAAAGTATTTTGATACCTTTGTTCTGCCGAAAACCACACGAATTGCTTCCGGATCGCGTCCACCTTCTCGCATGTAGTACAGTCTATGTACGCATTTGCTTTCCAATGAGTAGGGCCGCAGAGTGCGCACCAAATCGTACCGCCAATCGATTGGCCCTCTAAAATGATTAAGGCGGGTGCATGAGAGATTCCTCGGACACGCTGCCGCGATGCAGTACGTATACGTATACGTAGCTAGAAAATTCTACTGACGTATTTTACTATCAATTTAATTATCATATTTGTGGGGCTATATAAACTACCCTGAAGCCCTGAAGGAGCACAGCCGTCTTGCCCTGCAGAAAAAAGACGATTACGCCATGAAAGGAACAGGCCAGGGCGAATGGGGGCAGGACAAGCTTAACCAAATGGGGGCAGGACGAGCGTCGACGTCGACGCCCCCATTTGGTTAAGCTTGTCCTGCCCCCATTCGCCCTGGCCTGTTCCTTTCATGGCGTAATCGTCTTTTTCTGCAGGGCAAGACAGGTATTGCTTTACGGTATTCCGTCAAGCAATACACTTTTCTAATACCTTACAATATCTGCCCTGCAGAAAGAAGAGGGTGTTGTCACGAAAGGACCAGGCCAGGCCAGGGCAAGCTTGAACCACGTGCACTGTATACGCCACGCTGCCTGGTCCTCAGCTGCAGTGGATAGGCAAAGGTCTACGTGGATAAACACTGAGTTCCCATGTCATTTGTTGAAGGTGAACAAGTGTTGCTTTGGCTACTAAGAATGCTCAGCCAAAGAATGTGTTGGGAAAGAAGCTCTTGCCTAAATGGATCGGTCCTTTCACTATTGTGGGGAAAGTGAATGAAGTGGCCTATCGCCTTAATCTTCCAGAGATCCTCAAATGACATAATGTTTTCCACGTCTCTTTACTCAGGAATTACATTGATGGGGGCCGTGTGCAACCTCCGCCGCTGCCGGAGATCGTGGCGGGCGAAACCGTGTACCATGTTGAGAAGGTGTTGGCACACCGACTCGAGGGACGAAACATGGAGTTCCTGACCTAATGGAAGGGATATGCACAGGAACATAACAGCTGGGAACCAGCTGTGGCTAGTTCAGAAAACTGTGAGAATTTGGTCAATGAATATTATAGTCAGTCAGGGACTAGGCCGACAGGGTCTGCGCACGGTCGCGTAAATGGCAGGACTGGGCGCCCAACCCAGTGAGGAGGCTGCGCAGGGCTATCCACGGGGCTACAGGGGCACCTGAAACTCACCTGTTTGGAAGGCCTTGAGGTAACTTGACCAGTTACCCACGTTTTTCAAATCCAAGTTTAAGGGTCATGCTCTACAACATTATGCCCGCAGGAAAATCTTCCAAACGCGGGACGGTCAGGGGTTGTGCTCCAGGACTTAGCATTGCCTGGGGGACCATTAGCACAACCTTGAATATCCATCAATGGGATGTATGACCATTCTGTACATACCCTGCAGTGCACACGTGTGCATACATAAGTTATCATGCAAGCAACCGTCGAATTAGCTCGAGGGCGTAAACCCTTTTGCCAAAACTTCACTTGCATCAGCAACAATGAGAGATTGGTTACTCTCGGCCCTCAGGTCGGAGGCTTCAGACAAGAAAAAAATTGCATCTGGGTCCGTTATAGTATGTTTTTGACGGAAGGAACAGCTTTTCATATAAGCCTTAAATGATCTGATCGCACACCATTGCATCTCATCCCGGCTCTCCCCCTCCCCCTCGTCCCTCTCGAGGCGGAGATCTCCCTCTCCCTCTCCCTCTCCCTCTCCCTCTCCCTCTCCCTCTCCCTCTCCCTCTCCCTCTCCCTCTCCCTCTCCCTCTCCCTCGCCCTCGCCCTCGCCCTCGCCCTCTCCCTCTCCCTCTCCCTCTCCCTCTCCCTCTCCCTCTCCCTCTCCCTCTCCCTCTCCCTCTCCCTCTCCCTCCGTCCCTAGAGCTCCCTATAGCTAGCTAAACCATAGCTAGTCCTCTCCACCTAGTTAGCATAGATTACAGACAAGGATCCCTCTGGAGAAAGAGAGAGAGAAGAGAGGCCTCACTTCTCTCCCTTTCTCCAAAGGAATCGGGAGAATATCCTTGTCTCTCTGTTTTTGGAACCCCAATCTGCCCCCCCCCCCTTCGAACCCGAATTCGGGCCCCCGCCGGGGCTTCTGGTCAGACTTATGACTACCCAAATGCCTATACAATTCCACGTGAGAACAGCGGATTCGACCTAGAGAGTCTGTAGCTACTATAGTACAGACCCGGAGCACCAGCTGGAACTGACTCATTGTAGATGCACGTGGTAAAGTTAAATAGCTTGTTAACCCTAATCATTTTTAGGTATGTCGCAAGCACCCATTTTGTGTAGTACTAGTACTTTTGCCAATTGGCAATAATGTGAACTGGTACCGCCACACCATACGGATGCACCTTGCAACATATATATGCGAAACGCAAATCATGGATGAACCCTATAGGTTCCCTATTAGCTAATCCTTGCAAGATATATCTAACAAGGATTAGGGCTCATCCATGATTTGCGTTTTGCACGTAGCAAGAGAAATACACAAATTAACTTGGAAGTTGAGATGAGTCTGTAATTGTAGAATGCATTTACTGCCAGGCGTTCCTCGAGGTATGCCGGTGCCGTGATTCTCTAACTTCCTTTTCATTTTCGTGCCTGATTAATCTAAAAATGTATATGATCATGAGTTTTTGTAGGTGCAATATATTACATAACGAAAATTCACAGCGCTAGCGGAATTTTTTCAAATGCTCATCACAGCCTGCAGCTGCGTGTAAACATGTGCGCATTTGCAAGCCCGAGGTGCACGGTGTTCCTCGGCCTGGCCCCACGTAATGGATTCCCCCAGGAGGGTCCGAAATTTGTAGGAGAACTCTAGAGGCCCGCCAGGATGCCTCCACGTGACAAATTTGAGCCAGGTGCCCATCCCGGGATGTTACAGCGCATTCGGAGGCCTAGGCTCCCATCCACAATTGTTGTTATTGAAAAATCAAAATCGCTGAACAGAAGACATGAAACTTCCCGTCCTACTCTGTCCAGAGCTCCTCGAAGGCGATTTCGGTATAAGGCACCTAATTAGGCATCTGCTTATAGTGCCTATATCCACAACTACACTGGCGTTCTTTTGGGTACTGGTGAGAGCTGGAGGGAGCTGGAGTAATCCCGAAATTGTAGAAGATGTCCAGGCCAGATTTGGCCTGGACATCTGTTCGGGAGACATTTAGATCGAGGAGACATCAAGACATTCAGGGCAAGAAACAATTGCAAGCATACTAATTACTTATAAGAGCATGCTTAGATAAGGCCAATGAAGTTGATGAACCTTAAGCTAGCTGCTTCGAATTCTTTTGCTGGAGTGGAGTGACGTTAACGAAATTAATTGATCACTGCATAATGCAATTGCAAGTACTTGTGCATGTACATGCATGTACTGGAAAAGCACCAAAAATACATAGTTCAATAAGATTTGTACGTGGCTGTCTCTCAGCTGTGCACGTGCATAAGCAATTTTAAGGAATTGTTTTCCTGGGCACTTATGGATGCCATTTGCTTGCTTTCGGGTCGGGTCGTTGCGCGCTGTGGCAACCTAGAACTCCACACATGCATCCATGTCGAGTACTGCAGTTGAAGGGCCCGCGTAATCCGGTTGGACGATGAAGCAGCGGTACAAACCGCCGGTTTGAAACCGGTACATGGAACCGTTTTAGCTCCGAGGGTCTCGGACAAAAAAGATATTGGCTGTTTCGGTTCAACGGTTTCGAACGAAGGGTGGAGCGTACTGCATGTCTTGCTGAAATCTCCGTTGGCCGGCAGCTCAGGGCACTTACTTTAACTCTATCCGACTGTGTGAGCAGTTCGTTCATTATTACACTTACGAAGTGGCATTTTCATCCGTCTTCCTATAAATAATTCCGCAGTCAGCATACGAAGTCAGGCGCAAAATGTTCTGGCGTTCATTGAGGATATGTCACAACCTCCTCCTGCTAATACATATGTATATTCAAATTGAACAAGGCTCTGCCCAGAATCTAACGCATGGGGAATTCTACCCTGTTTGGTGGAGCGGTGGGGGTCCTGGGGATGGAGGTCCTCATGCGGGGATGCCTTCCGATTTCGAGCAAGTGAGTGCTGAGGGAGAGACCAGTGCCCTGGTTCCCAATAATCAAACCAGCTCGGA